>CM060839.1:57385237-57996547 GCA_030762175.1 Metallyticus violacea | reverse complement strand
AATATGCTTTTCTAAGACTATCAAACTAGTTTAATGAAAGAGAACCAGTTATCTCAAATAAGAACGGAAAAATAGTGATTCTAATGAAGTTTCCAAACATCAAAAAAATTTTTTTTTCTTTTCGAGATTCTTTGCGCATTATATGCTCTTCTAAGGCTATGGAACTAGTATAATGAAAGAGAACTAGTTATCTCAAATAAGAATGGAAAAAAATTGATTCATAAGGATTTTCAAAACATCAAAAAAAATTTTTTTCTTTTCGAGATTCTTTCCGCATATATGCTTTTCTAAGGGTATCAAACTAGTATACTGAAAGAGAACCAGTTAGCTCAAAAAAGAACGGAAAAAAATTGATTCTCTTGGATTTTCCAAACTTCCAAAAAATTTTTTTTTTCTTTTCGAGATTCTTTCCGCATAATATGCTTTTCTAAAGCTATCAAACTAGTATAATGAAAGAGAACCAGTTATCTCAAAACAGAACGGAAAAAAATTGATTCTCTTGGATTTTCCCACCTTCGAAAAAATTTTTTTTTTCTTTTCATGATTCTTTCCGCATAATATTCTTTTCTACAGCTGTTAAACTATCAAAATGAAAGAAAACCAGTATCTCAAATAAGAAAGGAAAAAAAGTGATTCTAATGAAGTTTCCAACCATGGGAATAAATCTTTTCTTTTCGCGAATCTTTCTTCATTTTATGGTTTTCTATGGCTATCAAACTAGCAAAATGACTGAGAACCGGTTATCTCAAATAAGAACGGAAAAAAAGTGATTCTAATGAAGTTTCCAACCATCGAAATAAATCTTTTCTTTTCGCGAATCTTTCTTCATTTTCTGGTTTTCTATGGCTATCAAACTAGAAAAATGACAGAGAACCGGTTATCTCAAATAAGAACGGAAAAAAAGTGATTCTAACGAAGTTTCCAACCATCGAAATAAATCTTTTCTTTTCGCGAATCTTTCTTCATTTTATGGTTTTCTATGGCTATCAAACTAGTATAATGAAAGAGAAGCAGTTATCTCAAATAAGAATGGAAAAAAAGTGATTCATAAGGATTTTCCAAACATCAAAAAAAAATCCTTTTTTTTTTTCGAGATTCTCTCCGCATAATGTGCTTTTCTAAGGCTATCAAACTAGTATAATGAAAGAGAAACAGTTATCTCAAAAAAGAACGGAAAAAAATTGATGCTCTTGGATTTTCCAACCTTCGAAAAAATTTTTTTTTTCTTTTCGATATTCTTTCCGCATAATATGCTTTTCTACAGCTATCAAACTAGCACAATGAAGGAGAACCGTTTATCTCAAATAAGAACGAAAAAAAAGTGATTCTAATGAAGTTTCCAACCATCGAAATATATCTTTTCTTTTCGCGAATCTTTCTTCATTTTCTGGTTTTCTATGGCTATCAAACTAGTTTAATGAAAGAGAAGCAGTTATCTCAAATAAGAACGGAAAAAAAGTGATTCTAATGAAGTTTCCAAACATCAAAAAAATTTTTTTTCTTTTCGAGATTCTTTGCGCATTATATGCTTTTCTAAGGCTATCAAACTAGTATAATGAAAGAGAACTAGTTATCTCAAATAAGAATGGAAAAAAATTGATTCATAAGTATTTTCAAAACATCAAAAAAATTTTTTTTATATTCGATATTCTTTCCGCATAATATCCTTTTCTAAGAGTATCAAACAAGTATAATGAAAGAGAACCAGTTATCTCAAAAAAGAACGGAAAAAAATTGATTCTCTTGGATTTTCCAAACTTCGAAAAAAATTTTTTTTTCTTTTGGAGATTCTTTCCACATAATATGCTTTTCTAAGGTTATCAAACTAGTATAATGAAAGAGAACCAGTTATCCCAAAAAAGAACGGAAAAAAATTCATTCTCTTGGATTTTCCAACCTTCGAAAAAATTTTTTTTTCTTTTCATGATTCTTTCTGCATAATATGCTCTTCTACAGCTATCAAACTATCAAAATGATGGAGAACCAGTATCTCAAATAAGAAAGGAAAAAAAGTGATTCTAATGAAATTTCCATCCATCGAAATAAATCTTCTTTTCGCGAATATTTCTTCATTTTATCGTTTTCTATGGCTATCAAACTACCAAAATGACAGAGAACCGGTTATCTTAAATAAGAACGGAAAAAGGTGATTCAAATGAAGTTTCCAAAAATCGAAATAAATCTTTTCTTTTCGCGAATCTTTCTTCATTTTATGGTTTTCTATGGCTATCAAACTAGTACAATGAAATTGAACCAGTTATCTCAAATAAGAATGGAAAAAAAATGATTCTAATGAAGTTTCCAAACATCAAAAATTTTTTTCTTTTCGCGAATCTTTCTTCATTTTCTGGTTTTCTATGGCTATCAAACTAGTATAATGAAAGAGTAACAGTTATCTCAAATAAGAACGGAAAAAAAGTGATTCTAATGAAGATTCCAAACATCAAAAAAAATTTTTTTTCTTTTCGAGATTCTTTGCGCATTATATGCTTTTCTACAGCTATCAAACTAGCAAAATGAAGGAGGACCGGTTATCTCAAATAAGAACGGAAAAAACGTGATTCTAATGAAGTTTCCAACCATCGAAATAAATCTTTTCTTTTCCTGAATCTTTCTTCATTTTATGGTTTTCTATGGCTATCAAACTTGTATAATTAAAGAGAAACAGTTATCTCAAATAAGAACGGAAAAAAAGTGATTCTAATCAGGTTTCCAAACATCAAAAAAATTTTTTTTTTTTTCGAGATTCTTTCCGCATATTATGCTTTTCTAAGGCTATCAAACTAGTATAAAGAAAGAGAACAAGTTATCTCAAATAAGAATGGAAAAAAAGTGATTCATAAGGATTTTCCAAACAGCAAAAAAAAATTTTTTTTCTTTTCGATATTCTTTCCGCATAATATGGTTTTCTACAGCTATCAAACTAGCATAAAAAAAGTGAACCATTTACCTCAAATAAGAATGGAAAAGAAGTGATTCTAATGAAGTTTCCAAGAATCAAAAAAATTTTTTTTTCTTTTCGAGATTCTTTCCGAATAATATGCTTTTCTAAGACTATCAAACTAGTTTAATGAAAGAGAACCAGTTATCTGAAATAAGAACGGAAAAAAAGTGATTTTTATGAAGTTTCCAAACTTTGAAAAAAATTTTTTTTCTTTTCGAGATTCTTTCGCATAATATGCTTATCTAAGGCTATCAAACTAGTATAATGAAAGAGAATCAGTTATCTCAAAAAAGAACGGAAAAAATTGATTCTCTTGGATTTTCCAGCCTATGGAAAAAAATTTTTTTTTTCTTTTCGAGATTCTTTCCGCATATGCTTTTCCACAGCTATCAAACTAGCAAAATCAAGGAGAACAGGTTATCTCAAATAAGAACGGAAAAATAGTGATTCTAATGAAGTTTCCAAACATCAAAAAAAAATTTTTTTCTTTTCGAGATTCTTTGAGCATTATATGCTTTTCTAAGGCTATCGAACTAGTATAATGAAAGAGAACTAGTTATCTCAAATAAGAATGGAAAAAAATTGATTCATAAGTATTGTCAAAACATCAAAAAATTTTTTTTTCTTTTGGAGATTCTTTCCGCATATATGCTTTTCTAAGGCTATCAATGTAGTATACTGAAAGAGAACCAGTTAGCTCAAAAAAGAACGGAAAAAAATTGATTCTCTTGGATTTTCCAAACTTCGAAAAAATTTTTTTTTTCTTTTCGAGATTCTTTCCGCATAATATGCTTTTCTAAAGCTATCAAACTAGTATAATGAAAGAGAACCAGTTATCTCAAAACAGGAACGGAAAAAAATTGAATCTCTTGGATTTTCCAACAATCGAAAAAATTTTTTTTTTCTTTTCATGATTCTTTCCGCATAATATGCTTTTCTACAGCTAATAAACTATCAAAATGAAAGAAAACCAGTATCTCAAATAAGAAAGGAAAAAAAGTGATTCTAATGAAGTTTCCAACAATGGGAATAAATCTTTTCTTTTCGCGAATCTTTCTTCATTTTAAGGTTTTCTATGGCTATCAAACTAGCAAAATGACAGAGAACTGGTTATCTCAAATAAGAACGGAAAAAAAAGTGATTCTAATGTAGTTTCCAACCATCGAAATAAATCTTTTCTTTTTGCGAATCTTTCTTCATTTTCTGGTTTTCTATCCCTATCAAACTAGAAAAATGACAGAGAACCGGTTATCTCAAATAAGAACGGAAAAAAAGTGATTCTAATGAAGATTCCAACCATCGAAATAAATCTTTTCTTTTCGCGAATCTTTCTTCATTTTCCGGTTTTCTATGGCTATCAAACTAGTATAATGAAAGAGAACCAGTTATCCCAAAAAAGAACGGAAAAAAATTCATTCTCTTGGATTTTCCAACCTTCGAAAAAATTTTTTTTTTCTTTTCATGATTCTTTCTGCATAATATGCTTTTCTAAGACTATCAAACTAGTATAATGAAAGAGAACGAGTTATCTCAAATAAGAACGGAAAGAAAATGATTCTAATGAAGTTTCCAAACTTTGAAAAAAAATTTTTTTCTTTTCGAGATTCTTTCCGCATAATATGCTTTTCTACAGCTATCAAACTAGCAAAATGAAGGAGAACAGGTTATCTCAAATAAGAACGGAAAAAAAGTGATTCTAATGAAGTTTCCAACCATCGAAATAAATCTTTTCTTTTCGCGAATCTTTCTTCATTTTCTGGTTTTCTATGGCTATCAAACTAGAAAAATGACAGAGAACCGGTTATCTCAAATAAGAACGGAAAAAAAAGTGATTCTAACGAAGTTTCCAACCATCGAAATAAATCTTTTCTTTTCGCGAATCTTTCTTCATTTTATGGTTTTCTATGGCTATCAAACTAGTATAATGAAAGAGAACCAGTAATCTCAAATAAGAATGGAAAAAAAGTGATTCTAATGAAGTTTCCAAACATCAAAAAAAATTTTTTTTCTTTTCGATATTCTATCCCCATAATATGCTTTTCTAAGACTATCAAACTAGTATAATGAAAGAGAAGCAGTTATCTCAAATAAGAATGGAAAAAAAGTGATTCATAAGGATTTTCCAAACATCAAAAAAAATCCTTTTTTTTTTTCGAGATTCTCTCCGCATAATGTGCTTTTCTAAGGCTATCAAACTAGTATAATGAAAGAGAAACAGTTATCTCAAAAAAGAACGGAAAAAAATTGATGCTCTTGGATTTTCCAACCTTCGAAAAAATTTTTTTTTTCTTTTCGATATTCTTTCCGCATAATATGCTTTTCTACAGCTATCAAACTAGCACAATGAAGGAGAACCGGTTA
Organism: Metallyticus violacea; assembly: GCA_030762175.1. Classification (NCBI taxonomy): domain Eukaryota; kingdom Metazoa; phylum Arthropoda; class Insecta; order Mantodea; family Metallyticidae; genus Metallyticus; species Metallyticus violacea. The sequence goes on along the minus strand of CM060839.1, from coordinate 57,991,242 downwards.
TCTCAAATAAGAACGAAAAAAAAGTGATTCTAATGAAGTTTCCAACCATCGAAATATATCTTTTCTTTTCGCGAATCTTTCTTCATTTTCTGGTTTTCTATGGCTATCAAACTAGTTTAATGAAAGAGAAGCAGTTATCTCAAATAAGAACGGAAAAAAAGTGATTCTAATGAAGTTTCCAAACATCTAAAAATTTTTTTTCTTTTCTAGATTCTTTGGGCATTATATGCTTTTCTAAGGCTATCAAACTAGTATAATGAAAGAGAACTAGTTATCTCAAATAAGAATGGAAAAAAATTGATTCATAAGTATTTTCAAAACATCAAAAAAAATTTTTTTATTTTCGATATTCTTTCCGCATAATATATTTTTCTAAGAGTATCAAACAAGTATAATGAAAGAGAACCAGTTATCTCAAAAAAGAACGGAAAAAAATTGATTCTCTTGGATTTTCCAAACTTCGAAAAAAATTTTTTTTTCTTTTGGAGATTCTTTCCACATAATATGCTTTTCTAAGGTTATCAAACTAGTATAATGAAAGAGAACCAGTTATCCCAAAAAAGAACGGAAAAAAATTCATTCTCTTGGATTTTCCAACCTTCGAAAAATTTTTTTTTTTCTTTTCATGATTCTTTCTGCATAATATGCTTTTCTACAGCTATCAAACTATCAAAATGATAGAGAACCAGTATTTCAAATAAGAAAGGAAAAAAAGTGATTCTAATGAAGTTTCCATCCATCGAAATAAATCTTCTTTTCGCGAATATTTCTTCATTTTATGGTTTTCTATGGCTATCAAACTAGCAAAATGACAGAGAACCGGTTATCTCAAATAAGAACGGAAATAAGTGATTCAAATGAAGTTTCCAAAATCGAAATAAATCTTTTCTTTTCGCGAATCTTTCTTCATTTTATGGTTTTCTATGGCTATCAAACTAGTATAATGAAAATGAACCAGTTATCTCAAATAAGAATGGAATAAAAGTGATTCTAATGAAGTTTCCAAACATCAAAAATTTTTTTTTTCTTTTCGAGATTCTTTTGCATTATATGCTTTTCTAAGGCTATCAAACTAGTATAATGAAAGAGAACTAGTTATCTCAAATAAGAATGGTAAAAAATAGATTCATAAGGATTTTCAAAACATCAAAAAAATTTTTTTTTCATTTCGAGATTCTTTCCAAATAATATGCTTTTCTAAGACTATCAAACTAGTATAATGAAAGAGAACGAGTTATCTCAAATAAGAACGGAAAGAAAATGATTCTAATGAAGTTTCCAAAATTTAAAAAAAATTTTTTTTCTTTTCGAGATTCTTTCCGCATAATATGCTTTTCTACAGCTATCAAACTAGCAAAATGAAGGAGAACAGGTTATCTCAAATAAGAACGGAAAAAAGTGATTCTAATGAAGTTTCCAACCATCGAAATAAATCTTTTCTTTCCGCGAATCTTTCTTCATTTTCTGGTTTTCTATGGCTATCAAAATAGTATATTTAAAGAGAAACAGTTATCTCAAATTAGAACGGAAAAAAAGTGATTCTAATCAGGTTTCCAAACATCAAAAAATTTTTTTTTTCTTTTCGAGATTCTTTCCGAATAATATGCTTTTCTAAGGCTATCAAACTAGTATAAAGAAAGAGAACCAGTTATCTCAAATAAGAATGGAAAAAAAGTGATTCAAAAAGATTTTCCAAACAGCAAAAAAAAAATTTTTTTCTTTTCGAGATTCTTTCCGCATAGTATGGTTTTCTACAGCTATCAAACTAGCATAATAAAAGAGAACCAGTTACCTCAAATAAGAATGGAAAAAAAGAGATTCTAATGAAGTTTCCAAGAATCAAAAAAAATTTTTTTTCTCTTCGAGATTCTTTTCGCATAATATGCTCTTCTAAGACTATCAAACTAGTATAATGAAAGAGAATCAGTTATCTCAAAAAAGAACGGGAAAAAATTGATTCTCTTGGATTTTCCAGCCTTCGAAAAATTTTTTTTTTTCTTTTCGAGAATCTTTCCGCATATGCTTTTCTACAGCTATCAAACTAGCAAAATGAAGGAGAACAGGTTATCTCAAATAAGAACGGAAAAAAAGTGATTCTAATGAAGTTTCCAAACATCGAAATAAATCTTTTCTTTTCGCGAATCTTTCTTCATTTTCTGGTTTTCTATGGCTATCAAACTAGTATAATGAAAGAGAAACAGTTATCTCAAATAAGAACGGAAAAAAAGTGATTCTAATGAAGATTCCAAACATCAAAAATTTTTTTTTTTTTTTCGAGATTCTTTGCGCATTATATGCTTTTCTAAGGCTATCAAACTAGTATAATGAAAGAGAACTAGTTATCTCAAATAAGAATGGAAAAAAATTGATTCATAAGTATTTTCAAAACATAAAAAAAAATTTTTTTCTTTTCGAGATTCTTTCCGCATAATATGCTTTTCTAAGGCTATCAAACTATTATAATGAAAGAGAACCAGTTATCTCAAAAATGAACAGAAAAAATTGATTTTCTTGGATTCTCCAACCTTCAAAAAAATTTTTTTTTCTTTTCATGGTTCTTTCCGCATAATATGCTTTTCTACAGCTATCAAACTATCAAAATGAAAGAGAACCAGTATCTCAAATAAGAAAGGAAAAAAAGTGATTCTAATGAAGTTTCCAACCATCGAAATAAATCTTATCTTTTCGCGAATCTTTCTTCATTTTATGGTTTTCTATGGCTATCAAACTAGCAAAATGACAGAGAACCGGTTATCTCAAATAAGAACGGAAAAATGTGATTCAAATGAAGTTTCCAACCATCGTCATAAATCTTTTCTTTTCGCGAATATTTCTTCATTTTATGTTTTTCTATGGCTATCAAACAAGTATAATGAAAGAGAACCAGTTATCTCAAATAAGAATGGAAAAAAAGTGATTCTAATGAAGTTTCCAAACATCAAAAAAAATTTATTTTCTTTTCGATATTCTTTCCGCATTATATGCTTTTCTAAGGCTATCAAACTAGTATAATGAAAGAGAACTAGTTATCTCAAATAAGAATGGAAAAAATTGATTCATAAGGATTTTCAAAACATCAAAAAAAATTTTTTTTCTTTTCAAGATTCTTTCCAAATAATATGCTTTTCTAAGACTATCAAACTAGTACAATGAAAGAGAACGACTTATCTCAAATAAGAACGGAAAGAAAGTAATTCTAATGAAGTTTCCAAACTTTGAAAAATATTTTTTTTCTTTTCGAGATTCTTTCGCATAATATGCTTGTCTAAACTATCAAACTAGTATAATGAAAGAGAAACAGTTATCTCAAATAAGAACGGAAAAAAAGTGATTCTAATGAGGTTTCCAACCATCGAAATAAATCTTTTCTTTTCGCGAATCTTTCTTCATTTTATGGTTTGCTATGGCTATCAAACTAGTATAATGAAATAGAAACAGATATCTCAAATAAGAATGGAAAATAAGTGATTCTAATGAGGTTTCCAACCATCGAAATAAATCTTTTCTTTTCGCGAATCTTTCTTCATTTGATGGTTTTCTATGGCTATCATACTAGTATAATGAAAGAGAAGCAGTTATCTCAAATAAGAATGGAAAAAAAGTGATTCATGAGGATTTTCCAAACATCAAAAAAAAATCCTTTTTTTTTCGAAATTCTTTCCGCATAATATGTTTTTCTAAGGCTATCAAACTAGTATAATGAAAGAGAACCATTTATCTCAAAAAAGAACGGAAAAAAATTGATGCTCTTGGATTTTCCAACGTTCGAAAAAATTTTTTTTTTTTTTTCGATATTCTTTCCGCATAATATGCTTTTCTACAGCAATCAAAGTAGCAAAATGAAGGAGAACAGGTTATCTCAAGTAAGAACGGAAAAAAAGTGATTCTAATAAAGTTTCACACCATCGAAATAAATCTTTTCTCTTCGCGAATCTTTCTTCATATTCTGGTTTTCTATGGCTATCAAACTAGTATAATGAAAGAGAAACAGTTATCTCAAATAAGAATGGAAAAAAAGTGATTCTAATGAAGTTTCCAAACATCAAAAAAAATTTTTTTTCTTTTAGAGATTCTTTCCGCATATTATGCTTTCTAAGGCTATCAAACTAGTATAAACAAAGAAATACGGTTATCTCAAATAAGATTGGAAAAAAAGTGATTCATAAGGATTTTCCAAATATCAAAAAAAAATTTTTTTCCTTTCGAGATTCTTTCCGCATAATATGCTTTTCTACAGCTATTAAACTAGAAAAATGAAAGAGAACCGGTTATCTCAAATAAGAACGGAAAAAAAGTGATTCTAATAAAGTTTCCAACCATCGAAATGAAATTTTTCTTTTCGCGAATCTTTCTTCATTTTATGGTTTTCTGTAGCTATTAAACTAGTATAATGAAAGAGAACCAGTTATCTCAAACAAGAATGGAAAAAAGTGAATCTAATGAAGTTTCCAAACATCAAAAAAATTTTTTTTATTTTCAAGATTCTTTGCGCATTATATGCTTTTCTAAGGCTATCAAATTAGTATAATGAAAGAGAACTAGTTATCTCAAATAAGAATGGAAAGAAATTGATTCATTAGTATTTGCAAAACATCAAAAAAAATTTTTTTTCTTTTCGAGATTATTTCGCATAATATGCATTTCTAAGGCTATCAAAATAGTATACTGAAAGAGAACCAGTTATCTCAAAAAAGAATGTAAAAAATTGATTCTCTTGGATTTTCCAAACTTCGAAAATTTTTTTTTTTCTTTTCGAGATTCTTTCCGCATAATATGCTTTTCTAAAGCTATCAAACTAGTATAATGAAAGAGAACCAGTTATCTCAAAAAAGAACGGAAAAAAATTGATTCTCTTGCATTTTCCTACCTTCGAAAAAAATTTTATTTTTTCTTTTCGAGATTCTTTCCGCATAATATGCTTTTCTACAGCAATCAAACTAGCAAAATGAAGGAGAACAGGTTATCTCAAATAAGAACGGAAAAAAAGTGATTCTAATGAAGTTTCCAACCATCGAAATAAATCTTTTCTTTTCGCGAATCTTTCTTCATTTTCTAGTTTTCTATGGCTATCAAACTAGTATAATGAAAGAGAAATAGTTATCTCAAATAAGAACGGAAAAAAAGTGATTCTCTTGGATTTTCCAAACTTCGAAAAATTTTTTTTTCACTTTTCGAGATTCTTTCCGCATAATATGCTTTTCTACAGCTATCTAACTATCAAAATGAAAGAGAATCAGTATCTCAAATAAGAAAGGAAAAAAAATGATTCTAATGAAGTTTCCAATAATCGAAATAAATCTTCTCTTTTCGCGAATCTTTCTTCATTTTATGGTATTCTATGGCTATCAAACTAGAAAAATGACAGAGAACCGGTTATCTCAAATAAGAACGGAAAAAAAGTGATTCTAACGAAGTTTCCAACCATCGAAATAAATCTTTTCCTTTCGCGAATCTTTCTTCATTTAATGGTTTTCTATGGCTATCAAACTAGAAAAATGAAAGAGAACCAGTTATCTCAAATAAGAATGGAAAAAAAGTGATTCTAATGAAGTTTCCAAAAATCAAAAAATTTTTTTTTTCTTTTCTATATTCTTTGCGCATTGTATGCTTTTCTAAGACTATCAAACTAGTATAATGAAAGAGAACTAATTATCTCAAATAAGAATGGAAAAAAATTGATTCTAAAGGATTTTCAAAACATCAAAAGAAAATGTTTTTCTTTTCGAGATTCTATCCGCATAATATGCTTTTCTAACACTATCAAACTAGTATAATGAAAGAGAACCAGTTATCTCATATAAGAACGGAAAAAAAGTGATTCTAATGAAGTTTCCAAACTTTGAAAAATATTTTTTTTCTTTTCGATATTCTTTCCGCATAATATGCTTTTCTACAGCTATCAAACTATCAAAATGAAGGAGAACCGGTTATCTCAAATAAGAACGGAAAAAAAGTGATTCTAATGAAGTTTCCAACCATCGAAATAAATCTTTTCTTTTCCTGAATCTTTCTTCATTTTATGGTTTTCTATGGCTATCAAACTTGTATAATTAAAGAGAAACAGTTATCTCAAATAAGAACGGAAAAAAAGTGATTCTAATCAGGTTTCCAAACATCAAAAAATTTTTTTTTTTTTTTCGAGATTCTTTCCGCATAATATGCTTTTCTAAGTCTATCAAACTAGTATAAAGAAAGAGAACAAGTTATCTCAAATAAGAATGGAAAAAAAGTGATTCATAAGGATTTTCCAAACAGCAAAAAAAAATTTTTTTTCTTTTCGAGATTCTTTCCGCATAATATGGTTTTCTACAGCTATCAAACTAGCATAAAAAAAGAGAACCATTTACCTCAAATAAGAATGGAAAAGAAGTGATTCTAATGAAGTTTCCAAGAATCAAAAAAATTTTTTTTTCTTTTCGAGATTCTTTCCGAATAATATGCTTTTCTAAGACTATCAAACTAGTTTAATGAAAGAGAACCAGTTATCTGAAATAAGAACGGAAAAAAGTGATTTTTATGAAGTTTCCAAACTTTGAAAAAATTTTTTTTTCTTTTGGAGATTCTTTCGCATAATATGCTTATCTAAGGCTATCCATCTAGTATAATGAAAGAGAATCAGTTATCTCAAAAAAGAACGGAAAAAATTGATTCTCTTGGATTTTCCAGCCTTCGAAAAATTTTTTTTTTTCTTTTCGAGATTCTTTCCGCATATGCTTTTCCACAGCTATCAAACTAGCAAAATCAAGGAGAACAGGTTATCTCAAATAAGAACGGAAAAATAGTGATTCTAATGAAGTTTCCAAACATCAAAAAAATTTTTTTTCTTTTCGAGATTCTTTGAGCATTATATGCTTTTCTAAGGCTATCGAACTAGTATAATGAAAGAGAACTAGTTATCTCAAATAAGAATGGAAAAAAATTGATTCATAAGTATTGTCAAAACATCAAAAATTTTTTTTTTCTTTTGGAGATTCTTTCCGCATATATGCTTTTCTAAGGCTATCAATGTAGTATACTGAAAGTGAACCAGATAGCTCAAAAAAGAACGGAAAAAAATTGATTCTCTTGGATTTTGCAAACTTCGAAAAAAATTTTTTTTTCTTTTCGAGATTCTTTCCGCATAATATGCTTTTCTAAAGCTATCAAACTAGTATAATGAAAGAGAACCAGTTATCTCAAAACAGGAACGGAAAAAAATTGAATCTCTTGGATTTTCCAACCATCGAAAAAATTTTTTTTTTCTTTTCATGATTCTTTCCGCATAATATGCTTTTCTACAGCTAATAAACTATCAAAATGAAAGAAAACCAGTATCTCAAATAAGAAAGGAAAAAAAATGATTCTAATGAAGTTTCCAACAATGGGAATAAATCTTTTCTTTTCGCGAATCTTTCTTCATTTTATGGTTTTCTATGGCTATCAAACTAGCAAAATGACAGAGAACCGGTTATCTCAAATAAGAACGGAAAAAAAAGTGATTCTAATGAAGTTTCCAACCATCGAAATAAATCTTTTCTTTTTGCGAATCTTTCTTCATTTTCTGGTTTTCTATGCCTATCAAACTAGAAAAATGACAGAGAACCGGTTATCTCAAATAAGAACGGAAAAAAAGTGATTCTAACGAAGTTTCCAACGATCGAAATAAATCTTTTCTTTTTGCGAATCTTTCTTCATTTTATGGTTTTCTATGGCTATCAAACTAGTATAATGAAAGAGAACCAGTTATCTCAAATAAGAATGGAAAAAAAGTGATTCTAAGGAAGTTTCCATACTTTGAATAAAATTTTTTTCTTTTCGAGATTATTTCGCATAATATGCTTTTCTAAGGCTATCAAACTAGAATACTGAAAGAGAACCAGTTATCTCAAAAAAGAACGGAAAAAAATTGATTCTCTTGGATTTTCCAAACTTCGAAATAATTTTTTTTTTTCTTTTCGAGATTCTTTCCGCATAATATGCTTTTCTAAGGCTATCAAACTAGTATAATGAAAGAGAACCAGTTATCCCAAAAAAGAACGGAAAAAAATTCATTCTCTTGGATTTTCCAACCTTCGAAAAAAATTTTTTTTTCTTTTCGAGATTCTTTCCGCATATGCTTTTCTACAGCTATCAAACTAGTAAATGAAGGAGAACAGGTTATCTCAAATAAGAACGGAAAAAAATTGATTCTAATGAAGTTTCCAACCATCGAAATAAATCTTTTCTTTTCGCGAATCTTTCTTCATTTTCTGGTTTTCTATGGCTATCAAACTAGTATAATGAAACAGAAACAGTTATCTGAAATAAGAACGGAAAAATAGTGATTCTAATAAAGTTTCCAAACATCAAAAAAAATTTTTTTTCTTTTCGAAATTCTTTGGGCATATATGCTTTTCTAAGGCTATCGAACTAGTATAATGAAAGAGAACTAGTTATCTCAAATAAGAATGGAAAACAATTGATTCATAAGTATTTTCAAAACATCAAAAAAAATTTTTTTCTTTTCGAGATTCTTTCCGCATATTGCTTTTCTAAGGCTATCAAACTAGTATACTGAAAGAGAACCAGTTAGCTCAAAAAAGAACGGAAAAAATTGATTCTCTTGGATTTTCCAAACTTCGAAAAAAATTTTGTTTTCTTTTCGAAATTCTTTCCGCATAATATGCTTTTCTAAAGCTATCAAACTAGTATAATGAAAGAGAACCAGTTATCTCAAAACAGAACGGAAAAAAAATTGATTCTCTTGGATTTTCCAAACTTCGAAAAAATTTTTTTTTTCTTTTCATGATTCTTTCAGCATAATATGCTTTTCTACAGCTATTAAACTATCAAAATGAAGGAGAACAGGTTATCTCAAATAAGAACGGAAAAAAAGTGATTCTAATGAAGTTTCCAACCATCGAAATAAATCTTTTCTTTTTGCGAATCTTTCTTCATTTTCTGGTTTTCTATGGCTATCAAACTAGAAAAATGACAGAGAACCGGTTATCTCAAATAAGAACGGAAAATAAGTGATTCTAACGAAGTTTCCAACCATCGAAATAAATCTTTTCTTTTCGCGAATCTTTCTTCATTTTCTAGTTTTCTATGGCTATCAAACTAGTATAATGAAAGAGAAATAGTTATCTCAAATAAGAACGGAAAAAAAGTGATTCTCTTGGATTTTCCAAACTTCGAAAAATTTTTTTTTTTCTTTTCGAGATTCTTTCCGCATAATATGCTTTTCTACAGCTATCAAACTATCAAAATGAAAGAGAATCAGTATCTCAAATAAGAAAGGAAAAAAAATGATTCTAATGAAGTTTCCAATAATCGAAATAAATCTTTTCTTTTCGCGAATCTTTCTTCATTTTATGGTATTCTATGGCTATCAAACTAGAAAAATGACAGAGAACCGGTTATCTCAAATAAGAACGGAAAAAAAGTGACTCTAACGAAGTTTCCAACCATCGAAATAAATCTTTTCCTTTCGCGAATCTTTCTTCATTTAATGGTTTTCTATGGCTATCAAACTAGTATAATGAAAGAGAACCAGTTATCTCAAATAAGAATGGAAAAAAAGTGATTCTAATGAAGTTTCCAAAAATCAAAAAAATTTTTTTTTCTATTCTATATTCTTTGCGCATTGTATGCTTTTCTAAGGCTATCAAACTAGTATAATGAAAGAGAACTAATTATCTCAAATAAGAATGGAAAAAAATTGATTCTAAAGGATTTTCAAAACATCAAAAGAAAATGTTTTTCTTTTCGAGATTCTATCCGCATAATATGCTTTTCTAAGACTATCAAACTAGTATAATGAAAGAGAACCAGTTATCTCATATAAGAACGGAAAAAAAGTGATTCTAATGAAGTTTCCAAACTTTGAAAAATATTTTTTTTCTTTTCGAGATTCTTTCGCATAATATGCTTGTCTAAGGCTATCAAACTAGTATAATGAAAGAGAAACATTTATCTCAAAAAAGAACAGAAAAAAATTGATTCTCTTGGATTTTCCAACCTTCGAAAAAATTTTTTCTTTTCTTTTCGATATTCTTTCCGCATAATATGCTTTTCTACAGCTATCAAACTATCAAAATGAAGGAGAACCGGTTATCTCAAATAAGAACGGAAAAAAAGTGATTCTAATGAAGATTCCAACCATCGAAATAAATCTTTTCTTTTCCTGAATCTTTCTTCATTTTATGGTTTTCTATGGCTATCAAACTTGTATAATTAAAGAGAAACAGTTATCTCAAATAAGAACGGAAAAAAAGTGATTCTAATCAGGTTTCCAAACATCAAAAAAAATTTTTTTTTTTTCGAGATTCTTTCCGCATAATATGCTTTTCTAAGGCTATCAAACTAGTATAAAGAAAGAGAACAAGTTATCTCAAATAAGAATGGAAAAAAAGTGATTCATAAGGATTTTCCAAACAGCAAAAAAAAATTTTTTTTCTTTTCGAGATTCTTTCCGCATAATATGGTTTTCTACAGCTATCAAACTAGCATAAAAAAAGAGAACTATTTACCTCAAATAAGAATGGAAAAGAAGTGATTCTAATGAAGTTTCCAAGAATCAAAAAAATTTTTTTTTCTTTTCGAGATTCTTTCCGAATAATATGCTTTTCTAAGACTATCAAACTAGTTTAATGAAAGAGAACCAGTTATCTGAAATAAGAACGGAAAAAAAGTGATTTTTATGAAGTTTCCAAACTTTGAAAAAATTTTTTTTTCTTTTCGAGATTCTTTCGCATAATATGCTTATCTAAGGCTATCAAACTAGTATAATGAAAGAGAATCAGTTATCTCAAAAAAGAACGGAAAAAATTGATTCTCTTGGATTTTCCAGCCTTGGAAAAATTTTTTTTTTTTCTTTTCGAGATTCTTTTCGCATATGCTTTTCCACAGCTATCAAACTAGCAAAATCAAGGAGAACAGGTTGTCTCAAATAAGAACGGAAAAATAGTGATTCTAATGAAGTTTCCAAACATCAAAAAAAATTTTTTTCTTTTCGAGATTCTTTGAGCATTATATGCTTTTCTAAGGCTATCGAACTAGTATAATGAAAGAGAACTAGTTATCTCAAATAAGAATGGAAAAAAATTGATTCATAAGTATTGTCAAAACATCAAAAAATTTTTTTTTCTTTTGGAGATTCTTTCCGCATATATGCTTTTCTAAGGCTATCAATGTAGTATACTGAAAGTGAACCAGTTAGCTCAAAAAAGAACCAAAAAAAATTGATTCTCTTGGATTTTCCAAACTTCGAAAAAAATTTTTTTTCTTTTCGAGATTCTTTCCGCATAATATGCTTTTCTAAAGCTATCAAACTAGTATAATGAAAGAGAACCAGTTATCTCAAAACAGGAACGGAAAAAAATTGAATCTCTTGGATTTTCCAACCATCGAAAAAATTTTTTTTTTCTTTTCATGATTCTTTCCGCATAATATGCTTTTCTACAGCTAATAAACTATCAAAATGAAAGAAAACCAGTATCTCAAATAAGAAAGGAAAAAAAGTGATTCTAATGAAGTTTCCAACAATGGGAATAAATCTTTTCTTTTCGCGAATCTTTCTTCATTTTATGGTTTTCTATGGCTATCAAACTAGCAAAATGACAGAGAACCGGTTATCTCAAATAAGAACGGAAAAAAAAGTGATTCTAATGAAGTTTCCAACCATCGAAATAAATCTTTTCTTTTTGCGAATCTTTCTTCATTTTCTGGTTTTCTATGCCTATCAAACTAGAAAAATGACAGAGAACCGGTTATCTCAAATAAGAACGGAAAAAAAGTGATTCTAACGAAGTTTCCAACGATCGAAATAAATCTTTTCTTTTTGCGAATCTTTCTTCATTTTATGGTTTTCTATGGCTATCAAACTAGTATAATGAAAGAGAACCAGTTATCTCAAATAAGAATGGAAAAAAAGTGATTCTAAGGAAGTTTCCATACTTTGAATAAAATTTTTTTCTTTTCGAGATTATTTCGCATAATATGCTTTTCTAAGGCTATCAAACTAGAATACTGAAAGAGAACCAGTTATCTCAAAAAAGAACGGAAAAAAATTGATTCTCTTGGATTTTCCAAACTTCGAAATAATTTTTTTTTTCTTTTCGAGATTCTTTCCGCATAATATGCTTTTCTAAGGCTATCAAACTAGTATAATGAAAGAGAACCAGTTATCCCAAAAAAGAACGGAAAAAAATTCATTCTCTTGGATTTTCCAACCTTCGAAAAAAATTTTTTTTTCTTTTCCAGATTCTTTCCGCATATGCTTTTCTACAGCTATCAAACTAGTAAATGAAGGAGAACAGGTTATCTCAAATAAGAACGGAAAAAAAGTGAATCTAATGAAGTTTCCAACCATCGAAATAAATCTTTTCTTTTCGCGAATCTTTCTTCATTTTCTGGTTTTCTATGGCTATCAAACTAGTATAATGAAAGAGAAACAGTTATCTCAAATAAGAACGGAAAAATAGTGATTCTAATAAAGTTTCCAAACATCAAAAAAAATTTTTTTTCTTTTCGAAATTCTTTGGGCATATATGCTTTTCTAAGGCTATCGAACTAGTATAATGAAAGAGAACTAGTTATCTCAAATAAGAATGGAAAACAATTGATTCATAAGTATTTTCAAAACATCAAAAAATTTTTTTTCTTTTCGAGATTCTTTCCGCATATTGCTTTTCTAAGGCTATCAAACTAGTATACTGAAAGAGAACCAGTTAGCTCAAAAAAGAACGGAAAAAATTGATTCTCTTGGATTTTCCAAACTTCGAAAAAAATTTTGTTTTCTTTTCGAAATTCTTTCCGCATAATATGCTGTTCTAAAGCTATCAAACTAGTATAATGAAAGAGAACCAGTTATCTCAAAACAGAACGGAAAAAAATTGATTCTCTTGGATTTTCCAAACTTCGAAAAAAATTTTTTTTTCTTTTCATGATTCTTTCAGCATAATATGCTTTTCTACAGCTATTAAACTATCAAAATGAAAGAGAACCAGTATCTCAAAAAAGAAAGGAAAAAAGTGATTCTAATGAAGTTTCCAACCATGGGAATAAATCTTTTCTTTTCGCGAAGCTTTCTTCATTTTATGGTTTTCTATGGCTATCAAACTAGCAAAATGACAGAGAACCGGTTATCTCAAATAAGAACGGAAAAAAAGTGATTCTAATGAAGTTTCCAACCATCGAAATAAATCTATTCTTTTCGCGAATCTTTCTTCATTTTCTGGTTTTCTATGGCTATCAAACTAGTATAATGAAAGAGAACCAGTTATCCCAAAAAAGAACGGAAAAAAATTCATTCTCTTGGATTTTCCAACCTTCGAAAAAAATTTTTTTTTCTTTTCATGATTCTTTCTGCATAATATGCTTTTCTAAGACTGTCAAACTAGTATAATGAAAGAGAACGAGTTATCTCAAATAAGAACGGAAAGAAAATGATTCTAATGAAGTTTCCAAACTTTGAAAAAATTTTTTTTTCTTTTCAAGATTCTTTCCGCATAATATGCTTTTCCACAGCTATCAAACTAGCAAAATGAAGGAGAACAGGTTATCTCAAATAAGATGGGAAAAAAAGTGATTCTAATGAAGTTTCCAACCATCGAAATAAATCTATTCTTTTTGCGAATCTTTCTTCATTTTCTGGTTTTCTATGGCTATCAAACTAGAAAAATGACAGAGAACCGGTTATCTCAAATAAGAACGGAAAATAAGTGATTCTAACGAAGTTTCCAACCATCGAAATAAATCTTTTCTTTTCGCGAATCTTTCTTCATTTTATGGTTTTCTATGGCTATCAAACTAGTATAATGAAAGAGAACCAGTTATCTCAAATAAGAAATGGAAAAAAACTGATTCTAATGAAGTTTCCTAACATCAAAAAAAAATTTATTTTCTTTTCGATATTCTATCCGCATAATATGCTTTTCTAAGACTATCAAACTAGTATAATGAAAGAGGAGCAGTTATCTCAAATAAGAATGGAAAAAAAGTGATTCATAAGGATTTTCCAAACATCAAAAAGAAAATCCTTTGTTTTTTTCGAGATTCTCTCCGCATAATATGCTTTTCTAAGCCTATCAAACTAGTATAATGAAAGAGAACCAGTTATCTCAAATAAAAACGGAAAAAAAGTGATTCTAAGGAAGTTTCCATACTTTGAATAAAATTTTTTTCTTTTCGAGATTATTTCGCATAATATGCTTTTCTAAGGCTATCAAACTAGAATACTGAAAGAGAACCAGTTATCTCAAAAAAGAACGGAAAAAAATTGATTCTCTTGGATTTTCCAAACTTCGAAATAATTTTTTTTTTCTTTTCGAGATTCTTTCCGCATAATATGCTTTTCTAAGGCTATCAAACTAGTATAATGAAAGAGAACCAGTTATCCCAAAAAAGAACGGAAAAAAATTCATTCTCTTGGATTTTCCAACCTTCGAAAAAAATTTTTTTTTCTTTTCGAGATTCTTTCCGCATATGCTTTTCTACAGCTATCAAACTAGCAAAATGAAGGAGAACAGGTTATCTCAAATAAGAACGGAAAAAAAGTGATTCTAATGAAGTTTCCAACCATCGAAATAAATCTTTTCTTTTCGCGAATCTTTCTTCATATTCTGGTTTTCTATGGCTATCAAACTAGTATAATGAAAGAGAAACAGTTATCTCAAATAAGAACGGAAAAATAGTGATTCTAATGAAGTTTCCAAACATAAAAAAAAATTTTTTTTCTTTTCGAAATTCTTTGCGCATTATATGCTTTTCTAAGGCTATCGAACTAGTATAATGAAAGAGAACTAGTTGTCTCAAATAAGAATGGAAAACAATTGATTCATAAGTATTTTCAAAACATCAAAAAAATTTTTTTTCTTGTCGAGATTCTTTCCGCATATTGCTTTTCTAAGACTATCAAACTAGTATACTGAAAGAGAACCAGTTAGCTCAAAAAAGAACGGAAAAAATTGATTCTCTTGGATTTTCCAAACTTCGAAAAAAATTTTGTTTTCTTTTCGAGATTCTTTCCGCATAATATGCTTTTCTAAAGCTATCAAACTAGTATAATGAAAGAGAACCAGTTATCTCAAAACAGAACGGAAAAAAATTGATTCTCTTGGATTTTCCAAACTTCGAAAAATTTTTTTTTTTCTTTTCATGATTCTTTCCGCATAATATGCTTTTCTACAGCTATTAAACTATCAAAATGAAAGAGAACCAGTATCTCAAATAAGAAAGGAAAAAAAGTGATTCTAATGAAGTTTCCAACCATGGGAATAAATCTTTTCTTTTCGCGAAGCTTTCTTCATTTTATGTTTTTCTATGGCTATCAAACTAGCAAAATGACAGAGAACCGGTTATCTCAAATAAGAACGGAAAAAAAGTGATTCTAATGAAGATTCCAACCATCGAAATAAATCTTTTCTTTTCGCGAATCTTTCTTCATTTTCCGGTTTTCTATGGCTATCAAACTAGTATAATGAAAGAGAACCAGTTATCCAAAAAAAGAACGGAAAAAAATTCATTCTCTTGGATTTTCCAACCTTCGAAAAAATTTTTTTTTTCTTTTCATGATTCTTTCTGCATAATATGCTTTTCTAAGACTATCAAACTAGTATAATGAAAGAGAACGAGTTATTTCAAATAAGAACGGAAAGAAAATGATTCTAATGAAGTTTCCAAACTTTGAAAAAAATTTTTTTTCTTTTCGAGATTCTTTCCGCATAATATGCTTTTCTACAGCTATCAAACTAGCAAAATGAAGGAGAACAGGTTATCTCAAATAAGAACGGAAAAAAATTGATTCTAATGAAGTTTCCAACCATCGAAATAAATCTTTTCTTTTCGCGAATCTTTCTTCATTTTCTGGTTTTCT
Organism: Metallyticus violacea; assembly: GCA_030762175.1. Classification (NCBI taxonomy): domain Eukaryota; kingdom Metazoa; phylum Arthropoda; class Insecta; order Mantodea; family Metallyticidae; genus Metallyticus; species Metallyticus violacea. The sequence goes on along the minus strand of CM060839.1, from coordinate 57,975,407 downwards.
ATGGCTATCAAACTAGTATAATTAAAGAGAAACAGTTATCTCAAACAAGAACGGAAAAAAAGTGATTCTAATCAGGTTTCCAAACATCAAAAAAAATTTTTTTTCTTTTCGAGATTCCTTCCGCGTAATATGCTTTTCTAAGACTATCAAACTAGTATAAAGAAAGAGAACCAGTTATCTCAAATAAGAATGGAAAAAAAGTGATTCATAAGGATTTTCCAAACAGCAAAAAAAAAATTTTTTTCTTTTCGAGATTCTTTCCGCATAATATGGTTTTCTACAGCTATCAAACAGGCATAATAAAAGAGAACCAGTTACCTCAAATAAGAATGGAAAAAAAGAGATTCTAATGAAGTTTCCAAGAATCAAAAAAAATTTTTTTTCTCTTCGAGATTCTTTTCGCATAATATGCTTTTCTAAGACTATCAAACTAGTTTAATGAAAGAGAACCAGTTATCTCAAATAGGAACGGAAAAAAGTGATTCTAATGAAGTTTCCAAACTTTGAAAAAAATTTTTTCTCTTTTCGAGATTCTTTCGCATAATATGCTCATCTAAGGCTGTCAAACTAGTATAATGAAAGAGAATCAGTTAGCTCAAAAAAGAACGGGAAAAAATTTATTTTCTTGGATTTTCCAGCCTTCGAAAAATTTTTTTTTTTCTTTTCGAGAATCTTTCCGCATATGCTTTTCTACAGCTATCAAACTAGCAAAATGAAGGAGAACAGGTTATCTCAAATAAGAACAGAAAAAAAGTGATTCTAATGAAGTTTCCAACCATCGAAATAAATCTTTTCTTTTCGCGAATCTTTCTATATTTTCTGGTTTTCTATGGCTATCAAACTAGTATAATGAAAGAGAAACAGTTATCTCAAATAAGAACGGAAAAAAGTGATTCTAATGAAGATTCCAAACATCAAAAAAATTTTTTTTCTTTTGGAGATTCTTTGCGCATTATATGCTTTTCTAAGGCTATCAAACTAGTATAATGAAAGAGAACTATATATCTCAAATAAGAATGGAAAAAAATTCATTCATAAGTATTTTCAAAACATTAAAAAAAATTTTTTTCTTTTCGAGATTCTTTCCACATATATGCTTTCCTAAGAGTATCAAACTAGTATAATGAAAGAGAACCAGTTATCTCAAATAAGAACGGAAAAAAAGTGATTCATAAGGATTTTCCAAATATCAAAAAAAAATTTTTTTCCTTTCGAGATTCTTTCCGCATAATATGCTTTTCCACAGCTATCAAACTAGAAAATGAAAGAGAACCGGTTATCTCAAATAAGAACGGAAAAAAAGTGATTCTAATGAAGTTTCCAACCATCGAAATGATTCTTTTCTTTTCACGAATCTTTCTTCATTTTATGGTTTTCGATAGCTATCAAACTAGTATAATGAAAGAGAACCAGTTATCTCAAACAAGAATGGAAAAAAGTGAATCTAATGAAGTTTCCAAACATCAAATATATTTTTTTTCTTTTCAAGATTCTTTGCGCCTTATATGCTTTTCTAAGGCTATCAAACTAGTATAATGAAATAGAACTAGTTATCTCAAATAAGAATGGAAAAAAATTGATTCATAATGAATTTCAAAACATCAAAAAAATTTTTTTTCTTTTCGAGATTCTTTCCAAATAACATGCTTTTCTAAGACTATCAAACTAGTATAGTGAAAGAGAACGAGTTATCTCAAATAAGAACGGAAAGAAAGTGATTCTAATGAAGTTTCCAAACTTTGAAAAATATTTTTTTTCTTTTCGAGATTCTTTCGCATAATGTGCTTATCTAAGGCTATCAAACTAGTATAATGAAAGAGAACCAGTTATCTCAAAAAAGAACGGAAAAAAATTGATTCTCTTGCATTTTCCAACCTTCGAAAAAAATTTTTTTTCTTTTCGAGATTCTTTCCGCATAATATGCTTTTCTACAGCAATCAAAGTAGCAAAATGAAGGAGAACGGGTTATCTCAAATAAGAAAGGAAAAAAAGTGATTCTAATGAAGTTTCCAACCATCGAAATAAATCTTTTCTTTTCGCGAATCTTTCTTCATTTTATGGTATTCTATGGCTATCAAACTAGAAAAATGACAGAGAACCGGTTATCTCAAATAAGAACGGAAAAGAAGTGATTCTAACGAAGTTTCCAACCATCGAAATAAATCTTTTCTTTTCGCGAATCTTTCTTCATTTTATGGTTTTCTATGGCTATCAAACTAGTATAATGAAAGAGAACCAGTTATCTCAAATAAGAATGGAAAAAAAGTGATTCTAATGAAGTTTCCAAACATCAAAAAATTTTTTTTTTCTTTTCGATATTCTTTGCGCATTATATGCTTTTCTAAGGCTATCAAACTAGTATAATGAAAGAGAACTAGTTATCTCAAATAAGAATGGAAAAAAATTGATTCTTAAGCATTTTCAAAACATCAAAAAAAAATTTTTTTCTTTTCGAGATTCTATCTGCATAATATGCTTTTCTAAGACTATCAAACTAGTATAATGAAAGAGAACCAGTTATCTCAAATAAGAACGGAAAAATAGTGATTCTAATGAAGTTTCCAAACTTTGAAAAATATTTTTTTTCTTTTCGAGATTCTTTCGCATAATATGCTTGTCTAAGGCTATCAAACTAGTGTAATAAAAGAGAACCAGTTACCTCAAATAAGAATGGAAAAAAAGTGATTCTAATGAAGTTTCCAAGAATGAAAAAATTTTTTTTTTCTTTTCGAGATTCTTTCCGCATAATATGCTTTTCTAAGACTATCAAACTAGTTTAATGAAAGAGAATCAGTTATCTCAAATAAGAACAGAAAAAAATTGATTCTCTTGGATTTTCCAACCTTCGAAAAAATTTTTTCTTTTCTTTTCGATATTCTTTCCGCATAATATGCTTTTCTACAGCTATCAAACTAGCAAAATGAAGGAGAACTAGTTATCTCAAGTAAGAACGGAAAAAAAGTGATTCTAATGAAGTTTCCAACCATCGAAATAAATCTTTTCTTTTCGCGAATCTTTCTTCATTTTATGGTTTTCTATGGCTATCAAACTAGTATAATGAAAGAGAAACAGTTATCTCAAATAAGAACGGAAAAAAAGTGATTCTAATGAAGTTTCCAACCATCGAAATAAATCTTTTCTTTTCGCGAATCTTTCTTCATTTTATGCTTTTCTAAGAGTATCAAGTTAGTATAATGAAAGAGAACCAGTTATCTCAAATAAGAACGGAAAAAAATTGATTCTAATGAAGTTTCCAAACTTTGAAAAAAATTTTTTTTCCTTTCGAGATTATTTCGCATAATATGCTTTTCTAAGCCTATCAAACTAGTATACTGAAAGAGAACCAGTTAGCTCAAAAAAAGAACGGAAAAAAATTGATTCTCTTGGATTTTCCAAACTTCGAAAAAAATTTTTTTTTCTTTTCGATATTCTTTCTGCATAATATGCTTTTTAAGGCTATCAAACTAGTATAATGAAAGAGAACCAGTTATCTCAAAACAGAACGGAAAGAAATTGATTCTCTTGGATTTTCCAACCTTCGACAAAAATTTTTTTTTCTTTTCATGATTCTTTCCGCTTAATATGCTTTTCTACAGCTATTAAACTATCAAAATGAAAGAAAACCAGTATCTCAAATAAGAAAGGTAAAAAAGTGATTCTAATGAAGTTTCCAACCATCGAAATAAATCTTTTCTTTTCGCGAATCTTTCTTCATTTTCTGGTTTTCTATGGCTATCAAACTAGTATAATGAAAGAGAAACAGTTATCTCAATTAAGAACGGAAAAAAAGTGATTCTCATGAAGTTTCCAAACATCAAAAAAAATTTTTTTTCTTTTCGAGATTCTTTGCGCATTATATGCTTTTCTAAGGCTATCAAACTAGTATAATGAAAGAGAACCAGTTATCTCAAATAAGAATGGAAAAACATTGATTACAAAGGATTTTCCAAACATCAAAAAAAAATTTTTTCTTTTGGAGATTCTTTCCGGATAATATGCTTTTCTAAGCCTATCAAACTAGTATAATGAAAGAGAACCAGTTATCTCAAAAAAGAACGGAAACAAAGTGATTCTCTTGGATTTTCCAACCTTCGAAAAAATTTTTTTTTTCTTTTCGAGATTCTTTCCGCATAATATGCTTATCTACAGCTATCAAACTAGCAAAATGAAACAGAACCGATTATCTCAAATAAGAACGGAAAAAAAGTGATTCTAATGAAGTTTCCAACCATCGAAATAAATTTTTTCTTTTCGCGAATGTTTCTTCATTTTCTGGTTTTCTATGGCTATCAAACTAGTATAATGAAAGAGAAACAGCTATCTCAAATAAGAACGGAATAAAAGTGATTCTAAGGAAGTTTCCAAACTTTGAAAAATTTTTTTTTTCTTTTCGAGATTATTTCGCATAATATGCTTTTCTAAGGCTATCAAACTAGTATACTGAAAGAGAACCAGTTATCTCAAAAAAGAACGTAAAAAAATTGAATCTCTTTGTTTTTTCCAAACTTCGAAAAAAATTTTTTTTTCTTTTCGATATTCTTTCCGCATAATGTGCTTTTCTAAGGCTATCAAACTAGTATAATGAAAGAGAACTAGTTATCTCAAATAAGAAAGGAAAGAAATTGATTCATTAGTATTTGCAAAACATCAAAAAAAAAATTTTTTTCTTTTCGAGATTCTTTCGGCGTAATATGCTTTTCTAAGGGTATCAAACAAGTATAATGAAAGAGAACCAGTTATCTCAAATAAGAACGGAAAAAAAGTGATTCTAATTTAGTTTCCAACTTTGAAAATAAATTTTTTTCTTTTCGAGATTATTTCGCATAATATGCTTTTCTAAGGCTATCAAACTAGTATACTGAAAGAGAACCAGTTATCTCAAAAAAGAACATAAATAAATTGATTCTCTTGGATTTTCCAAACTTCGAGAATTTTTTTTTTTCTTTTCGAGATTCTTTCCGCATAATATGCTTTTCTAAAGCTATCAAACTAGTATAATGAAAGAGAACCAGTTATCTCAAAAAAGAACGGAAAAAAATTGATTCTCTTGAATTTTCCAACCTTCGAAAAAAAATTTCTTTTTCTTTTCGAGATTCTTTCCGCATAATATGCTTTTCTAAAGCTATCAAACTAGTATAATGAAAGAGAACCAGTATCTCAAATAAGAAAGGAAAAAAAGTGATTCTAATGAAGTTTCAAACCATCGAAACAAATCTTTTCTTTTCGCGAATCTTTCTTCATTTTATGGTATTCTATGGCTATCAAACTAGAAAAATGACAAACAACCGGTTATCTCAAATAAGAACGGAAAAAAAGTGATTCTAACGAAGTTTCCAACCATCGAAATAAATCTTTTCTTTTCGCGAATCTTTCTTCATTTTATGTTTTTCTATGGCTATCAAACTAGCATAATGAAACAGAACCAGTTATCTCAAATAAGAATGGAAAAAAAGTGATTCTAATGAAGTTTCCAAACATCAAAAAAAATTTTTTTTCTTTTCGAGATTATTTCGCATAATATGCTTTTCTAAGGCTATCAAACTAGTATACTGAAAGAGAATCAGTTATCTCAAAAAAGAACGTAAAAAAATTGATTCTCTTGGATTTTCCAACCTTCGAAAAATTTTTTTTTTTCTTTTCATGATTCTTTCCGCATAATATGCTTTTCTACAGCTATCAAACTATCAAAATGAAAGAGAACCAGTATCTCAAATAAGAAAGGAAAAAAAAGTGATTCTAATGAAGTTTCCAACCAGCGAAATAAATCTTTTCTTTTCGCGAATCTTTCTTCATTTTATGGTTTTCTATGGCTATCAAACTAGAAAAATGACAGAGAACAGGTTATCTCAAATAAGAACGGAAAAAAAGTGATTCTAACGAAGTTTCCAACCATTGAAATAAATCTTTTCTTTTCGCGAATCTTTCTTCATTTTATGGTTTTCTATGGCTATCAAACTAGTATAATGAAAGAGAAACAGTTATCTCAAATAAGAACGGAAAAAAAGTGATTCTAATGAAGTTTCCAAACATCAAAAAAAATTTTTTTTCTTTTCGAGATTCTTTCCGCAAATTATGCTTTTCTAAGGCTATCAAACTAGTTTAAAGAAAGAAATACAGTTATCTCAAATAAGAATGGAAAAAAAGGGATTCATAAGGATTTTCCAATCATCAAAAAAAATTTTTTTTCCTTTCGAGATTCTTTCCGCATAATATGCTTTTCTACAGCTATCAAACTAGCAAAATGAAGGAGAACAGGTTATCTCAAATAAGAACGGAAAAAAAGTGATTCTAATGAAGTTTCCAACCATCGAAATAAATCTTTTCTTTTCACGAATCTTTCTTCATTTTCTGGTTTTCTATGGCTATCGAACTAGTATAATGAAAGAGAAACCGTTATCTCAAATAAGAACGGAAAAAAAGTGATTCTAATGAAGTTTGCAGACATCAAAAAAAATTTTTTTTTCTTTTCGAGATTCTTTGCGCATTATATGCTTTTCCAAGGCTATCAAACTAGTATAATATAAGAGAACTAGTTATCTCAAATAAGAATGGAAAAAAATTGATTCTTAAGGATTTTCAAAACATCAAAAAAAAATTTTTTTCTTTTTGAGATTCTATCCGCATAATATGCTTTTCTAAGACTATCAAACTAGTATAATGAAAGAGAACCAGTTATATCAAATAAGAACGGAAAAAAAATAATTCTAATGAAGTTTCCAAACTTTGAAAAATATTTTTTTTCTTTTCGAGATTCTTTCGCATAATATGCTTGTCTAAGGCTATCAAACTAGTATAATGAAAGAGAACCATTTATCTCAAAAAAGAATAGAAAAAAATTGATTCTCTTTTATTTTCCAACCTTCGAAAAAATTTTTTTTTTCTTTTCCATATTCTTTCCACATAATATGCTTTTCTACTGCTTTCAAACTAGCAAAATGAAGGAGAACCGGTTATCTCAAATAAGAACGGAAAAAAAGTGATTCTAATAAGTTTCCAACCATCGAAATAAATCTTTTCTTTACGCGAATCTTTCTTCATTTTATGGTTTTCTATGGCTATCAAACTAGTATAATTAAAGAGAAACAGTTATCTCAAAATAAGAATGGAAAAAAAGTGATTCTAATGAAGTTTCCAAAAATCAAAAAAATTTTTTTTTCTTTTCGAGATACTTTGCGCATTATATGCTTTTGTAAGGCTATCAAACTAGTATAAAAAAAGAGAACTAGTTATCTCAAATAAGAATGGAAAAAAATTGATTCATAAGTATTTTCAAAACATCAAAAAAATTTTTTTTCTTTTCGAGATTCTTTCCGCATATATGCTTTTCTAAGAGTATCAAACTAGTATAATGAACGAGAACCAGTTATCTCAAATAAGAACGGAAAAAAATTTATTCTAATGAAGTTTCCAAACTTTGAAAAAAAATTTTTTTCCTTTCGAGATTATTTCGCATAATATGCTTTTCTAAGGCTATCAAACTAGTATACTGAAAGAGAACCAGTTAGCTCAAAAAAGAACGGAAAAAAATTGATTCTCTTGGATTTTCCAAACTTCGAAAATAATTTTTTTTTCTTTTCGAGATTCTTTCCGCATAATATGCTTTTCTACAGCTATTAAACTATCAAAATGAAAGAAAACCAGTATCTCAAATAAGAAAGGAAAAAAAGTGATTCTAATGAAGTTTCCAACCATCGAAATAAATCTTTTCTTTTCGCGAATCTTTCTTAATTTTATGGTTTTCTATGGCTATCAAACTAGCAAAATGACAGAGAACCGGTTATTTCAAATAAGAACGGAAAAATGATTCTAATGAGGTTTCCAAATATCAAAAAAAATTTTTTTCTTTTCGAGATTTTTTCCGCATAATATGCTTTTCTAAGCCTATCAAACTAGTATAATGAAAGAGAACCAGTTATCTCAAAAAAGAACGGAAAAAAATTGATTCTCTTGGATATTCCAACCTTCGAAAAAAATTTTTTTTTCTTTTCGAGATTCTTTCCGCATAATATGCTTTTCTACAGCTATCAAGCTAGCAAAATGAAAGAGAAAAGGTTATTTCAAATTAGAACGGAAAAAAAGTGATTTTAATGGTTTCCAACCATCGAAAAAAATATTTTCTTTTCGAGAATCTTTCTTCATTTTATGGTTTTCTATGGCTATCAAACTAGTATAATGAAAGAGAACCAGTTATCTCAAATAAGAATGGAAAAAAAGTGATTCTAATGAAATTTCCAAGAATCAAAGAAATTTTTTTTCTTTTCGAGATTCTTTCCGCATAATATGCTTTTCTTAGACTATCAAACTAGTTTAATGAACGAGAACCAGTTATCTCAAATAAGAACGGAAAAAAAGTGATTCTCTTGAAGTTTCCAAACTTTGAAAAAAAATTTTTTTCTTTTCGAGATTATTTCGCATAATATGCTTTTCAAAGGCTATCAAACTAGTATACTGAAAGAGAACCAGTTATCTCAAAAAAGAACGTAAAAAAATTGATTCTCTTGGATTTTCCAAACTTCGAAAAAAATTTTTTTTTCTTTTCGATATTCTTTCCGCATAATATGCTTTTCTAAGGCTATCAAACTAGTATAATGAAAGAGAACCAGTTATCTCAAAAAAGAACGCAAACAAAGTGATTCTCTTGGATTTTCCAACCTTCGAAAAAATTTTTTTTTTCTTTTCGAGATTCTTTCCGCATAATATGCTTATCTACAGCTATCAAACTACCAAAATGAAAGAGAACCAGTTTCTCAAATAAGAAAGGAAAAAAAGTGATTCTAATGAAATTTCCAACCATCGAAATAAATCTTTTCTTTTCGCGAATCTTTCTTCATTTTATGGTTTTCTATGGCTATCAAACTAGAAAAATGACAGAGAACCGGTTATCTCAAATAAGAACGGAAAAAAAGTGATTCTAACGAAGTTTCCAACCATCGAAATAAATCTTTTCTTTTCGCGAATCTTTCTTCATTTTATGGTTTTCTATGGCTATCAAACTAGTATAATGAAAGAGAACCAGTTATATCAAATAAGAACGGAAAAAAAAAATGATTCTAATGAAGTTTCCAAACTTTGAAAAATATTTTTTTTCTTTTCGAGATTCTTTCGCATAATATGCTTGTCTAAGGCTATCAAACTAGTATAATGAAAGAGAACCATTTATCTCAAAAAAGAATAGAAAAAAATTGATTCTCTTTTATTTTCCAACCTTCGAAAAAAATTTTTTTTTCTTTTCCATATTCTTTCCGCATAATATGCTTTTCTACTGCTTTCAAACTAGCAAAATGAAGGAGAACCGGTTATCTCAAATAAGAACGGAAAAAAAGTGATTCTAATGAAGTTTCCAAACATCGAAATAAGTCTTTTCTTTACGCGAATCTTTCTTCATTTTATGGTTTGCTATGGCTATCAAACTAGTATAATTAAAGAGAAAAAGTTATCTCAAATAAGAACGGAAAAGAAGTAATTCTAATCAGGTTTCCAAACATCAAAAAAAATTTTTTTTCTTTTCGAGATTCTTTCCGCATAATATGCTTTTCTAAGGCTATCAAACTAGTATAAAGAAAGAGAACCAGTTATCTCAAATAAGAATGGAAAAAAAGTGATTCATAAGGATTTTCAAAACAGCAAAAAAAAAAATTTTTTCTTTTCGAGATTCTTTCCGCATAATATGGTTTTCTACAGCTATCAAACTAGCATAATGAAAGAGAACCAGTTATCTCAAATAAGAATGGAAAAAAAGTGATTCTAATGAAGTTTCCAAAAATCAAAAAAATTTTTTTTCTTTTCGAGATTCTTTCCGCATAATATGCTTTTCTAAGACTATCAAACTAGTTTAATGAAAGAGAACCAGTTATTTCAAATAAGAACGGAAAAAAAGTGATTCTAATGAAGTTTCCAAACTTTGAAAAAAATCTTTTTTCTTTTCTAGATTATTTCGCATAATATGCTTATCTAAGGCTATCAAACTAGTATAATGAAAGAACCAGTTATCTCAAAATAAGAATGGAAAAAAAGTCATTCTAATGAAGTTTCCAAAAATCAAAAAAAATTTAATTTCTTTTCGAGATTCTTTGCGCATTATATGCTTTTGTAAGGCTATCAAACTAGTATAAAAAAAGAGAACTATTTATCTCAAATAAGAATGGAAAAAAATTGATTCATAAGTATTTTCAAAACATCAAAAAAATTTATTTTCTTTTCGAGATTCTTTCCGCATATATGCTTTTCTAAGAGTATCAAACTAGTATAATGAACGAGAACCAGTTATCTCAAATAAGAACGGAAAAAAAATTATTCTAATGAAGTTTCCAAACTTCGAAAATAATTTTTTTTTCTTTTCGAGATTCTTTCCGCATAATATGCTTTTCTAAGGCTATGAAACTAGTATAATGAAAGAGAACCAGTTATCTCAAAACAAAACGGAAAAAAATTGATTCTCTTGGATTTTCCAACCTTCGAAAAAAATTTTTTTTTCTTTTCATGATTCTTTCCGCATAATATGCTTTTCTACAGCTATTAAACTATCAAAATGAAAGAAAACCAGTATCTCAAATAAGAAAGGAAAAAAAGTGATTCTAATGAAGTTTCCAACCATCGAAATAAATCTTTTCTTTTCGCGAATCTTTCTTAATTTTATGGTTTTCTATGGCTATCAAACTAGCAAAATGACAGAGAACCGGTTATTTCAAATAAGAACGGAAAAATGATTCTAAAGAGGTTTCCAAATACCAAAAAAAATTTTTTTCTTTTCGAGATTTTTTCCGCATAATATGCTTTTCTAAGCCTATCAAACTAGTATAATGAAAGAGAACCAGTTATCTCAAAAAAGAACGGAAAAGAATTGATTCTCTTGGATATTCCAACCTTCGAAAAAAATTTTTTTTTCTTTTCGAGATTCTTTCCGCATAATATGCTTTTCTACAGCTATCAAGCTAGCAAAATGAAAGAGAAGAGGTTATTTCAAATAAGAACGGAAAAAAAGTGATTCTAATGGTTTCCAAACATCGAAATAAATAATTTCTTTTCGCGTATCTTTCTTCATTTTATGGTTTTCTATGGCTATCAAACTAGTATAATGAAAGAGAACCAGTTTACTCAAATAAGAATGGAAAAAAAGTGATTCTAATGAAGTTTCCAAGAATCAAAAAAAATTTTCTTCTTTTCGAGATTATTTCGGATAATATGCTTTTCTAAGGCTATCAAACTAGTATACTGAAAGAGAACCAGTTATCTCAAAAAAGAACGTAAAAAAATTGATTCTCTTGGATTTTCCAAACTTCGAAATGAATTTTTTTTTCTTTTCGATATTCTTTCCGCATAATATGCTTTTCTAAGGCTATCAAACTAGTATAATGAAAGAGAACCAGTTATCTCAAAAAAGAACGCAAACAAAGTGATTCTCTTGGATTTTCCAACCTTCGAAAAAAATTTTTTTTTCTTTTCGAGATTCTTTCCGCATAATATGCTTATCTACAGCCATCAAACTATCAAAATGAAAGAGAACCAGTTTCTCAAATAAGAAAGGAAAAAAAGTGATTCTAATGAAGTTTCCAACCATCGAAATAAATCTTTTCTTTTCGCGAATCTTTCTTCATTTTATTGTTTTCTATGGCTATCAAACTAGAAAAATGACAGAGAACCGGTTATCTCAAATAAGAACGGAAAAAAAGTGATTCTAACGAAGTTTCCAACCATCGAAATAAATCTTTTCTTTTAGCGAATCTTTCTTCATTTTATGGTTTTCTATGGCTATCAAACTAGTATAATGAAAGAGAAACAGTTATCTCAAATAAGAACGGAAAAAAAGTGATTCTAATGAAGTTTCCAAACATCAAAAAAATTTTTTTTTCTTTTCGAGATTCTTTCCGCAAATTATGCTTTTCTAAGGCTATCAAACTAGTTTAAAGAAAGAAATACAGTTATCTCAAATAAGAATGGAAAAAAAGTGATTCATAAGGATTTTCCTAACATCAAAAAAAAATTTTTTTCCTTTCCAGATTCTTTCCGCATAATATGCTTTTCTACAGCAATCAAACTAGCAAAATAAAGGAGAACAGGTTATCTCAAATAAGAACGGAAAAAAAGTGATTCTAATGAAGATTCCAACCATCGAAGTAAATCTTTTCTTTTCGCGAATCTTTTTTCTTTTTCTGGTTTTCTATGGCTATCAAACTAGTATAATGAAATAGAAATAGTTATCTCAAATAAGAACGGAAAAAAATTGATTCTTAAGGATTTTCAAAACATCAAAAAAAATTTTTTTCTTTTCGAGATTCTTTCCGCATAATATGCTTTTCTAAGACTATCAAACTAGTATAATGAAAGAGAACCAGTTATCTCAAATAAGAACGGAAAAAAAGTGATTCTAATTAAGTTTCCAAACTTTGAAAAATATTTTTTTTCTTTTCGAGATTCTTTCGCATAATATGCTTGTCTAAGGCTATCAAACTAGTATAATGAAAGAGAACCATTTATCTCAAAAAAGAACAGAAAAAAATTGATTCTCTTTTATTTTCCAACCTTCGAAAAAATTTTTTTTTTCTTTTCCATATTCTTTCCGCATAATATGCTTTTCTACTGCTTTCAAACTAGCAAAATGAAGCAGAACCGGTTATCTCAAATAAGAACGGAAAAAAAGTGATTCTAATGAAGATTCCAACCATCGAAATAAATCCCTTCTTTTCGCCATTTTTCTTCATGTTATGCTCTTCTAAGCCTATCAAACTAGAATATTGAAGGAAAAATAGTGATCTCCATTTGAAACGCAAAAAAAGCAGATGCTTTTGGATTCCAAACTTCGAAAATAATTTTCTTCTTAACTAAACTAACTAACCTAACCTAAGCGAAACTAAACTAAATTAAACTAAACTCAAAAAAACTAAACTTAACTAAAATAAACTAAACTAAAATAAACGAAACTAACTAAACTAAACTAACCTAACCTACCCTAACCTAAATTAAACTACACTAAATTAAACTAAACTAAACTAAACTATAAGTTAAATTATAAACTATACTAAACTAAACTATAAAATTATCTAAATTATAAACTAAACTAAACTAAACTAAACTAACCTAACCTAACCTAACCTAACATAACCTAAACTAAACTAAACAAACTAAACTAAACAAAACAAACCTAACCTAACCTAATCTCACCGAACCTAACCTAACCTAACCTAACGTAAACTAAACTTAACAAAAGTAAACTAACCTAATGAAACCTAAACTAATCTAATCTGAACTAAACTAAAATAAACTATTCTATAAACTAAACTAAACTAAACCAAACTAACCTAACCTAACCTAACCTAATCTAACCTAAACTAAACTAAACTAAACTAACCTAACCTAACCGAACCTAGCCTAAAATAAACTAAACTAAATAACCTAACTAATCTAAACTAATCTAAACTAACCTAACCTTACCTAAATTAAAGTAAACTAAACTAAACTAATCTAAACTAAACTAATCTAAACTAACCTAACCTAACCTAACATAACCTAAACTAAACTAACCTAACCTAACCTAAACTAAACTAAATTAAACTAAACTAACTTAGCTAAACTAAACTAAACTAAACTAACCTAACCTAACCTAACATAAACTAAACTAAACTAAACTAAGCTAAACTAACCCAACCTAACTTAAACGTAACTAAACTAAACTAAACTAAACTAATCTAAACCAAACTAAACTAAACTAAACTAAATTCTACTAAACTAAACTAAACTAAACTACACTAACATAACCTTTCCTAACCTAATCTAAACTAAACTAAACTAATCTAACATAATCCAAACTAAACTATAAACTAAACTAAATTAATCTAAAATACACTAACCTAACCTAAACCCAACCAAACTAACCTAACCTAACCTAAAATAAACTTACCTAACCTAATCTAAGCTAAACTAAACTAAACTAAACTAAATTATAAACTAAACTATAAACTAAACTTAATTAAACTATAAACTAAATTATATTAACTAAACTAAACTAAACTAAACTAAACTAAACTAAACTAACCTAACCTAACCTAAACTTAAGTAAACTTAACTACATTAACATTACCTAACCTAACCCAAATTACACTAAAATAAACTAAATGAAAATAACTAAACTAAACTAAACTGAACTTACCTAACCTAACCTAACCTAACCGAAATTTCCAACCTCCAAAAATAAATGTTTTCTTTTCGAGATTCTTTCCGCATAATATGCTTTTCTAAGGTTTTCAAACAACAAAAATGAAAGACAACCAGTTATCTCAAATAAGAACGGAAAAAAGGTGATTCTAATGAGGTTTGCAACCATCGAAATAAATCTTTTCTTTTCCGAATCTTTCTAGATTTTATGCTTTTCTAAGGCTATCAAAATAGAATAATGAAGGAGAAATGGTTAACTATATTTGAGACGCAAAAAAAGAAGATTCTTTTGGTTTCCAAAGATGGAAAATAATTTTTTTACTAACTAAACTAAGCTAACCTAAATTAAACTAAACTAAATTAAACTAAACTAAACTAAACTAAACTAAACGATACTAACTAAACTAATTTAACTTTACCTAACCTAACATAACCTAACCTAAACTAAATAAAAGTAAATTAAACCAATCTTAACTAACCTAACCTAACCTAAACAAAACTAAACTAAACTAAACTAAACTAAACTATCCCAATCTAACCTAAACTAAACTAAACTAAACTAACCTAACATAACCTAAACTAAAATAAACTTAAATAAACTAACCTTACCTAACTAACCTAAGTTAATCTAAATTAATCAAAATTAAACTAAACTAAACTAAACTATAAACTAAACTATAAACTAAACTAAACTAAACTTTAAATTAATCTAAAGTATAAATTAAAATAAAATAAACTAAACTAACCTAACCTAACCTGACCTAAACTAAACTAAACAAAACTAAACTAAACTAAACTAACTTAACCTAACTTAACCTAAACTAAGGTAAACTAAACTAAACTACAATAACCTAATCAAACCTAAACTAAACTAATCTAAACTAAACTAAATTAAAGTATCTATAAACTAAACTAAACTAAACTAAACTAACCTAACCTAACCAAACCTAAACTAAACCAAACTAAACTAAAATAAAAATAAACTAAACTATAAACTAAACTAAACTAAAGTATAAACTAAACTATATACTAAATTAATTAACTAAACTATAAACTGAACTAAACTTAACTAAACTAAACTAAACTTAACTAACGTAACCTCACCTAACCTAACCTAAGCCAACTTATCATAAACTAAATTAAACTAAACTAAGCTAACCTAACCTAACCTAACCTAACCTAAACGAAACTGAACTAAACTAAACTAAATTAAACTAATCTAAACTATACTAAACTAAACTAAATTCAACTAAATTAAACTAAACTAAACTAAACTGCACTAACCTAACCTAACCTAATCTAATTTAAACTAAAGTAAACTAAACCAAACCAACCTAGCCTAAACTAACCTAAACTATCTAAAATAAACTAAACTGAACTATAAACTAAACTATAAATTAAACTAAACTATAAACTATAAACTAAACTAAACTATAAACTAAATTATAAACTAAACTAACCTAACCTAACCTAACCTAACATAACCTAAATTAAACTAAACTAAAATAAACTGATTTGACATAACCTAACCTAAAGTAACTTAACCTAAACTGAACTAACCTAACCTAAGCTAAACTGAACTAAACTAAACTATATTCTAAACTAACAATAAAAAACTATAAACTAAAGGAAACTATAAACCAAACTAAACTAAACTAACCTAACCTAAACTAAACTAAACTAAACTAATCTAACCTAACTTAACGTAACCTAAACTAAACTAATCTAAACAAAAATAAATGTAAACTAAACTAAACTAATCTAAATTAATCTAAACAAAAATCACCTTACCCAGCCTAACCTAACCTAACCTAAATTAAACTAAACAAAACTAACTTAACCTAACCTAAACTAACCTAAACAAACCTAACCTAAACTAAATTAAACTAAATTAAACTAAACTAAACTTAACTATAAGCTAAATTATAAACTAAACTAAACGAAACTATAAACTAATCTAAATTATAAACTAAACTAAACCAAAATAAACTAACCTAACCTGTCCTAACCTAACCTAACCTAAACTAAACCAAACAAAACTAAACTAAACTAAACTAACCTAACCTAACATAACTTAACCTAACCTAAACTAACCTAAACTAAACTATACTAAACTAAAGTAAACTAACCTAATGAAACATAAACTAAACTTATCTAATCTAAAGTAAAATAAACTATTCTATAAACTAAACTAAACTGAACTAAACTAACCTAACCTAACCTAAACTAAATAAAACTAAACTAACCTAACCTAACCGAACGTAACCTAAACTAAACTAAACTAAACAACCTAACTAATCTAAACTAACCTAAACTAACATAACCTAGCCTAAATTAAACTAAACTAAACTAAATTAATCTAAACTAAACTAAACTAACCTAACCGAACCTAACCTAAACTAAACTAAATTAAACAACCTAACTAATCTAAACTAACCTAAACTAACAAAACCTAACCTAAATTAATCTAAACTAACTAAGCTATACTAAAATAAACTAAACTAAAATAAACTATAAACTAAACTATAACCTAAACTAAACTATAAACTAAACTGTAAACTAAATTATCTAAACTAAATTATAAACTAAACTAATCTAAACTAAACTAAACTAAAATTACCATACCCAACCTAACCTAACCTAACCTAACCTAAACTAAACTAAACAAACCTAACCTAACCTAACCTAACGTAACCTGAACTTACCCAACCTCAACTAAACTAAATTAAACTAAACTAAACTAAATTAAACTAAACTAAACTTAACGAAACTAAACTAAACTATTAACTAAATTAAACTATAAACTAAACTAAACTATAAAATAAACTAAAGTAAACTATAAACTAAACTAAAATAAACAAAACTAAACTAATATAACCTATCCTATACTAACCTAACATAACCTAAACTAAACTAAACTAAACTAAACTATAAAATAAACTAAACTATAAAATAAAATAAAATAAACAAAACTAAACTAATATAACCTATCCTATACTAACCTAACATAACCTAACCTAAACTAAACTAAACTAAATTAAACTAAACTAAACTAACCTAACCTAACTTAACTGAAGTAAACTTAAGGCACCTAACCTAACCTAACCTAACCTAACCTAACGTTACATAAACTAATCTAAACTGACCTAAGCTAAGCTAACCTAACCTAAACGAAACTAAACTAAACTAAACTAAACCAAACTAAACTAAAATAAACTAAACTATAAACTAAACTATAAACTAAACTAAAATCAACTAAATTAAACTAAACTAACTAAACTACACTAACCTAACCTAGCCTAATCTAATCTAAACTAAACTAAACTAAACTAAACCAAACCAACCTAGCCTAAACTAACCTAAACTATCTAAACTAAATTAAACTAAACCATAAACTATAAACTAAACTAAACTAAACTATAAACTAAACTAACCTAACCTAACCTAACAGAACCTAAACTAATCTAAACAAAACAAAATAAATTAATTTAACATAACCTAACCTACCCTAACCTAAACTTACCTAACCTATTCCAACCTAAACTAAACTAAAGTAAACTAAATTATGAACTATACCATAAATTAATCTATAAACTAAACTAAACTAAACTAAACTAAAATATTAACTAAAATAAACTAAACAAAAATAACCTAAACTAAACTAACTAACCTAACCTAACCTAACCTAAACTAAATAAAACTAAACTAACTTAACCTAACCGAACGTAACCTAAACTAAACTAAACTAAACTAAACAACCTAACTAATCTAAACTAATCTAAACTAACATAACCTAACCTAAATTAAACTAAACTAAACTAAACTAATCTAAACTAAACTAAACTAACCTAACCGAACCTAACCTAAACTAAACTAAACTAAACCACCTAACTAATCTAAACTAACCTAAACTAAACAAAACTAAATTGAACTATAAACTAAACTATATACTTAACTAAACTAAATTAAATAAACTAAACTATAAACTATACTAAACAAAACTAAACTAACCTAAGCTAAACGTAACTAAACTTAACTAAACTAATCCAACCTAACCAAAACTAAACTAAACTAAACTAAACGAAACTAAACGAAACCAAACTATAAACTAAAATATGAACTGAACTAAACTAAACTATAAACTGACTAAACTTAACTAAACTAAACTAAACTTAACTAACGTAACCTCACCTAACCTAACCTAAGCCAACTTAACATAAACTAAATTAAACTAAACTAAGCTAACCTAACCTAACATAACCTAACCTAACCTAACCTAAACGAAACTGAACTAAACTAAACTAAATTAAACTAATCTAAACTAAACTAAACTAAACTAAATTCAACTAAATTAAACTAAACTAAACTAAACTGCACTAACCTAACCTAACCTAATCTAATTTAAACTAAAGTAAACTAAACCAAACCAACCTAGCCTAAACTAACCTAAACTATCTAAACTAAACTAAACTGAACTATAAACTAAACTATAAATTAAACTAAACTATAAACTATAAACTATAAACTAAACTAAACTATAAACTAAATTATAAACTAAACTAACCTAACCTAACCTAACCTAACATAACCTAAATTAAACTAAACTAAAATAAACTGATTTGACATAACCTAACCTAAAGTAACTTAACCTAAACTGAACTAACCTAACCTAAGCTAAACTGAACTAAACTAAACTATATTCTAAACTAACAATAAAAAACTATAAACTAAAGGAAACTATAAACCAAACTAAACTAAACTAACCTAACCTAAACTAACCTAAACTAAACTAATCTAACCTAACTTAACGTAACCTAAACTAAACTAATCTAAATTAATCTAAACAAAAATCACCTTACCCAGCCTAACCTAACCTAACCTAAATTAAACTAAACAAAACTAACTTAACCTAACCTAAACTAACCTAAACAAACCTAACCTAAACTAAATTAAACTAAATTAAAATAAACTAAACTAAACCATAAACTAAACTAAACTAAACTAAACAAAATTAATCTAATATAACCTAACCTAACGTAACCTAAATTAACCGAACTATAAACTAAACTAAATTAATCTAAACTAAACTAAACTAAAATCACCTTACCCAGCCTAACCTAACCTAACCTAAACTAAACTAAAATAAACTAAACTAAACTAAACTAAATTAACCTAACGTAACCTAAACTAAACTAAAATAAACTAACCTAAACGAAACTAACTAAATTAAACTAACCTGACTTAACCTACCTAACATTACCTAACCTAACATAACTTAACCTAACCTAACCTAACCTAAAATAAACTAAACTATGCTAAACTAAACTAACCTAACCTAACCTATCCCAAGCTTATCTAAACTAATTTAAACCAAACTAAACTAAACTAAATTAAACTAAACTAACCCAAACTAACCTAAACTGAACTAAATAAACTA
Source organism: Metallyticus violacea (assembly GCA_030762175.1). Classification (NCBI taxonomy): domain Eukaryota; kingdom Metazoa; phylum Arthropoda; class Insecta; order Mantodea; family Metallyticidae; genus Metallyticus; species Metallyticus violacea. The sequence goes on along the minus strand of CM060839.1, from coordinate 57,955,822 downwards.
AACTAACCTAACCTAACCTAACCTAACCTAAACTAAACTAAACTAAATTAAACTAAATTAAACTAAACTAAACTTAACTATATGCTAAATTATAAACTAAACTAAACGAAACTATAAACTAATCTAAATTATAAACTAAACTAAACCAAAATAAACTAACCTAACCTGTCCTAACCTAACCTAACCTAAACTAAACCAAAAAAAAAACTAAACTAAACTAAACTAACCTAACCTAACATAACTTAACCTAACCTAAACTAACCTAAACTAAACTAAACTAAACTAAAGTAAACTAACCTAATGAAACATAAACTAAACTTATCTAAACTAAAGTAAAATAAACTATTCTATAAACTAAACTAAACTAAACTAAACTAACCTAACCTAACCTAAACTAAATAAAACTAAACTAACCTAACCTAACCGAACGTAACCTAAACTAAACTAAACTAAACAACCTAACTAATCTAAACTAACCTAAACTAACATAACCTAACCTAAATTAAACTAAACTAAACTAAACTAATCTAAACTAAACTAAATTAACCTAACCGAACCTAACCTAAACTAAACTAAACAACCTAACTAATCTAAACTAACCTAAACTAACAAAACCTAACCTAAATTAATCTAAACTAACTAAGCTATACTAATATAAACTAAACTAAAATAAACTATAAACTAAACTATAAACTAAACTAAACTATAAACTAAACTATAAACTAAATTATCTAAACTAAATTATAAACTAAACTAATCTAAACTAAACTAAACTAAAATTACCATACCCAACCTAACCTAACCTAACCTAACCTACACTAAACTAAACAAACCTAACCTAACCTAACCTAACGTAACCTGAACTTACCCAACCTAAACTAAACTAAATTAAACTAAACTAAACTAAATTAAACTAAACTAAACTTAACGAAACTAAAGTAAACTATAAAATAATTTAAACTATAAACTAAACTAAACTATAAAATAAACTAAACTAAACTATAAACTAAACTAAAATAAACAAAACTAAACTAATATAACCTATCCTATACTAACCTAACATAACCTAAACTAAACTAAATTAAACTAAACTATAAAATAAACTAAACTAAGCTATAAAATAAACTAAAATAAACAAAACTAAACTAATATAACCTATCCTATACTAACCTAACATAACCTAACCTAAACTAAACTAAACTAAATTAAACTAAACTAAACTAACCTAACCTAACTTAACTGAAGTAAACTTAAGGCACCTAACCTAACCTAACCTAACCTAACGTTACATAAACTAATCTAAACTAACCTAAGCTAAGCTAACCTAACCTAAACGAAACCAAACTAAACTAAACTAAACCAAACTAAACTAAAATAAACTAAACTATAAACTAAACTATAAACTAAACTATAAACTAAACTAAAATCAACTAAATTAAACTAAACTAACTAAACTACACTAACCTAACCTAGCCTAATCTAATCTAAACTAAACTAAACTAAACTAAACCAAACCAACCTAGCCTAAACTAACCTAAATTATCTAAACTAAATTAAACTAAACCATAAACTATAAACTAAACTAAACTAAACTATAAACTAAACTATAAACTAAACTAACCTAACCTAACCTAACAGAACCTAAACTAATCTAAACAAAACAAAATAAACTAATTTAACATAACCTAACCTACCCTAACCTAAACTTACCTAACCTATTCCAACCCAAACTAAACTAAAGTAAACTAAATTATGAACTATACCATAAATTAATCTATAAACTAAACTAAACTAAACTAAAATATAAACTAAAATAAACTAAACAAAAATAACCTAAACTAAACTAACTAACCTAACCTAAACTAAATAAAACTAAACTAACTTAACCTAACCGAACGTAACCTAAACTAAACTAAACTAAACAACCTAACTAATCTAAACTAACCTAAACTAACATAACCTAACCTAAATTAAATTAATTAAACTAAACTAATCTAAACTAAACTAAACTAACCTAACCTAACTTAACTGAAGTAAACTTAAGGCACCTAACCTAACCTAACCTAACCTAACGTTACATAAACTAATCTAAACTAACCTAAGCTAAGCTAACCTAACCTAAACGAAACCAAACTTAACTAAACTAAACCAAACTAAACTAAAATAAACTAAACTATAAACTAAACTATAAACTAAACTATAAACTAAACTAAAATCAACTAAATTAAACTAAACTAACTAAACTACACTAACCTAACCTAGCCTAATCTAATCTAAACTAAACTAAACTAAACTAAACCAAACCAACCTAGCCTAAACTAACCTAAACTATCTAAACTAAATTAAACTAAACCATAAACTATAAACTAAACTAAACTAAACTATAAACTAAACTATAAACTAAACTAACCTAACCTAACCTAACAGAACCTAAACTAATCTAAACAAAACAAAATAAACTAATTTAACATAACCTAACCTACCCTAACCTAAACTTACCTAACCTATTCCAACCTAAACTAAACTAAAGTAAACTAAATTATGAACTATACCATAAATTAATCTATAAACTAAACTAAACTAAACTAAAATATAAACTAAAATAAACTAAACAAAAATAACCTAAACTAAACTAACTAACCTAACCTAAACTAAATAAAACTGAACTAACTTAACCTAACCGAACGTAACCTAAACTAAACTAAACTAAACAACCTAACTAATCTAAACTAACCTAAACTAACATAACCTAACCTAAATTAAACTAAATTAAACTAAACTAATCTAAACTAAACTAAACTAACCTAACCGAACCTAACCTAAACTAAACTAAACTAAACCACCTAACTAATCTAAACTAACCTAAACTAAACAAAACTCTATTGAACTATAAACTAAACTATATACTTAACTAAACTAAATTAAATAAACTAAACTATAAACTAAACTAAACTAAACTAAACTAACCTAAGCTAAACGTAACTAAACTTAACTAAACTAATCCAACCTAACTAAAACTAAACTAAACTAAACTAAACGAAACTAAACGAAACCAAACTATAAACTAAAATATGAACTGAACTAAACTAAACTATTAACCTAACTAAACTAAACTAAACTAAACTAACCTAACCTAACCGAACCTAACCTAACCTAACCAAACCTAAAGTAAACTAAACTAACCTAACCTAACCTAACCTAACCAAAACTAAACTAAACTAAACTTACAAAACTTAACCTAACCCAAAGCAAACTAAACTCAAGTAAAGTAATCTAAACTAAACGAAACTAAACCATAAACTAAACTATAAACTAAACTAAACTACACTAATCTATAAACTAAACTAAACTAAAACAAACTAAATAAATCTATCCTAACCCAACCGAACCTAACGTAACCTAACGTAACCTAAATTAAACTAAACTAACCTAACCTAACCCAACCTAAACTAATCTAAATTAACCTGACCTAACCTAACCTAACCTAACATAAATTAAACTAAACTATAACTAAATTAAACTAAACTATAAATAACCTATAAACAAACTAAACTAAACTAAGCCATAAACTAAACTAAACTAAACTAATCTACACTAAATTAACCTAACCTATCCTAAGCTAACCTATATTAAACTAAACTAAACTAAACTAAACTATAAACTAAACTATAAATTAATTAAACTAAATTAAACTATAAACTAAACTATAAAGTAATCTAAACTTAACTAAACTAAATACTAGATTAAACTAAACTAAACTAAACTATACTAAACTAACGTAACCTAAACTCAACTGAACTAAACTAACCTAACTTAACCTAACCTACACTAAACTGAATTAAATAAACTAAATTCAACTAAACTAAAATAAACTAAACTAACCTAACCTAACCTAACATAACCTAACATAACCTAAACTAAACTAAACAAAACTACACTAAACTAAACAAAACAAAACTAAACTAAACTAACCTAAATTAAAACTAAATTTAACTATAAACTAAACTATAAACTAAAATTAACTAAACTATAAACTATACTATAAACCAAATTAAATTAACTAAACTATAAACTAAACTAAAATAAACTAAACTAAACTACTCTAAACTTAACTAAATTATCCTAACCTAACCTAAACTAAACGAAACTAAACTAAGCGAAAATAAACTATACTAAACTAAACTAAACTAACCTAACCTAACGTAACCTAACCTAACCTAATCAAAGTTTTCAACTTTCAAAAATACATTTTTTCTTTTCGAGATTCTTTCCGCATAATATGCTTTTCTAAGACTATCAAACTAGTATAATGAAAGAGAACCAGTTATCTCAAATAAGAACGGAAAATAAGTGATTTTAATGAAGTTTCCAAACTTTGAAAAAAATTTTTTTTCTTTTCGAGATTATTTCGCATAATATGCTTTTCTAAGGCTATCAAACTAGTATAATGACAGAGAAACAGTTATCTCAAAAAAGAACGAAAAAAATTGATTCTCTTTGATTTTCCAACCTTCGAAAAAAAATTTTTTTTTTTCTTTTCGAGATTCTTTCCGCATAATATGCTTTTCTAAGGCTATCAAACTAGTATAATGAAAGAACACCAGTTATCTCAAAAAAGAACGGAAAAAAATTGATTCTCTTGGATTTTCCAACCTTCGAAAAAATTTTTTTTTTTTTCATGATTCTTTCCGCATAATATGCTTTTCTACAGCTATCAAACTATCAAAATGAAAGAGAACCAGTATCTCAAATAAGAAAGGAAAAAAAGTGATTCTAATGAAGTTTCCAACCATCGAAATAAATGTTTTCTTTTCGCGAATCTTTCTTCATTTTATGGTTTTCTATTGCTATCAAACTAGTATAATGAAAGAGAACCAGTTATCTCAAATAAGAATGGAAAAAAAGTGATTCTAATGAAGTTTCCAAGCATCAAAAAAATTTTTTTTTTCTTTTCGAGATTCTTTGCGCATTATATGCTTGTCTAAGGCTATCAAACTAGTATAATGAAAGAGAACCAGTTATCTCAAATATGAATGGAAAAATAGTGATTCATAAGGATTTTCCAAACATCAAAAAAAATTTTTTTCTTTTCGAGATTCTTACCGCATAATATGCTTTTCTAAGCCTATCAAACTAGTATAATGAAAGAGAACCAGTTATCTCAAAAAAGAACGGAGAAAAATTGATTCTCTTGGATTTTCCAACCATCGAAAAAAATTTTTTTTTGTTTTCGAGATTCTTTCCGCATAATATGCTTTTCTACACCCATCAAACTAGCAAAATGAAAGAGAACCGGTTATCTCAAATAAGAACGGAAAAAAAGTGATTCTAATGAAGTTTCCAACCATCGAAATAAATCTTTTATTTTCGCGAATCTTTCTTCATTTTCTGGTTTTCTATGGCTATCAAACTGGTATAATGAAAGAGAACCACTTATCTCAAATAAGAACGGAAAAAAAGTGATTCTCTTGAAGTTTCCAAACTTTGAAAAAAAATTTTTTTCTTTTCGAGATTATTTCGCATAATATGCTTTTCTAAGGCTATCAAACTAGTATACGGAAAGAGAACCAGTTATCTCAAAAAAGAACGGAATAAAATTGATTCTCTTGGATTTTCCAACCTTCGAAAATTTTTTTTTTTCTTTTCGAGATTCTTTCCGCATAATATGCTTTTCTAAGGCTATCAAACTAGTATAATGAAAGAGAACCAGTTATCTCAAAAAAGAACAGAAAAAAATTGATTTTCTTGGATTTTCCAACCTTCAAAAAATTTTATTTTTCTTTTCATGGTTCTTTCCGCATAATATGCTTTTCTACAGCTATCAAACTATCAAAATGAAAGAGAACCAGTATCTCAAATAAGAAAGGAAAAAAAGTGATTCTAATGAAGTTTCCAACCATCGAAATAAATCTTATCTTTTCGCGAATCTTTCTTCATTTTATGGTTTTCTATGGCTATCAAACTAACAAAATGACAGAGAACCGGTTATCTCAAATAAGAACGGAAAAAAGTGATTCAAATGAAGTTTCCAACCATCGAAATAAATCTTTTCCTTTCGCGAATATTTCTTCATTTTATGTTTTTCTATGGCTATCAAACTAGTATAATGAAAGAGAACTAGTTATCTCAAATAAGAATGGAAAAAAATTGATTCATAAGGATTTTCAAAACATCAAAAAAAATTTTTATTCTTTTCGAGATTCTTTCCAAATAATATGCTTTTCTAAGACTATCAAACTAGTATAATGAAAGAGAACGAGTTATCTCAAATAAGAACCGAAAGAAAGTAATTCTAATGAAGTTTCCAAACTTTGAAAAAATTTTTTTTTCTTTTCGAGATTCTTTCGCATAATGTGCTTATCTAAGGCTATCAAACTAGTATAATGAAAAAGAAGCAGTTATCTCAAAAAAGAACGAAAAAAAATTGATTCTTTTGCATTTTCCAACCTTCGAAAAACATTTTTTTTTCTTTTCGAGATTCTTTCCGCATAATATGCTTTTCTACAGCAATCAAAGTAGCAAAATGAAGGAGATAAGGTTATCTCAAATAAGAACGGAAAAAAGTGATTCTAATGAAGTTTCCAACCATCGAAATAAATCTTTTCTTTTCGCGAATCTTTCTTCATATTCTGGTTTTCTATGGCTATCAAACTAGTATAATGAAAGAGAAACAGTAATCTCAAATAAGAACGGAAAAAAAGTGATTCTATTGAAATTTCCAAACATCAAAAAATTTTTTTTTTCTTTTCGAGATTCTTTCCGCATATTATGCTTTCTAAGGCTATCAAACTAGTATAAAGAAAGAAATACAGTTATCTCAAATAAGAATGGAAAAAAAGTGATTCATAAGGATTTTCCAAACATCAAAAAAAATTTTTTTTCCTTTCGAGATTCTTTCCGCATAATATGCTTTTCTACAGCTATCAAACTAGAAAAATAAAAGAGAACCGGTTATCTCAAATAAGAACGGAAAAAAAGTGATTCTAATGAAGTTTCAAACCATCGAAATGAATCTTTTCTTTTCGCGAATCTTTCTTAATTTTATGGTTTTCTATAGCTATCAAACTAGTATAATGAAAGAGAACCAGTTATCTCAAACAAGAATGGAAAAAGTGAATCTAATGAAGTTTCCAAACATCAAAAAATTTTTTTTTCTTTTCGAGTTTCTTTGCGCATTATATGCTTTTCTAAGGCTATCAAACTAGTATAATGGAAGAGAACCAGTTATCTCAAATAAGAATGGAAAGAAATTGATTCATAAGATTTTCCAAACAAAAAAAAAAAATTTTTTTCTTTTCGAGATTCTTTGCGGATAATATGCTTTTCTGAGCCTATCAAACTAGTATAATGAAAGAGAACCAGTTATCTAAAAAAAGAACGGAAACAAAGTGATTCTCTTGGATTTTCCAACCTTCGAAAAAATTTTTTTTTTCTTTTCGAGATTCTTTCCGCATAATATGCTTATCTACAGCTATCAAACTAGCAAAATGAAACAGAACCGGTTATCTCAAATAAGAACGGAAAAAAAGTGATTCTAATGAAGTTTCCAACCATCGAAATAAATTTTTTCTTTTCGCGAATCTTTCTTCATTTTCTGGTTTTCTATGGCTATCAAACTAGTATATTGAAAGAGAAACAGTTATCTCAAATAAGAACGGAAAAAAAGTGAATCTAATGAAGTTTCGGAACTTTGAAAAAAATTTTTTTTCTTTTCGAGATTATTTCGCATAATATGCTTTTCTAAGGCTATCAAACTAGTATACTGAAAGAGAACCAGTTATCTCAAAAAAGAACGTAAAAAAAATGATTCTCTTGGATTTTCCAACCTTCGAAAAATTTTTTTTTTTTCTTTTCATGATTCTTTCCGCATAATATGCTTTTCTACAGCTATCAAACTATCAAAATGAAAGAGAACCAGTATCTGAAATAAGAAAGGAAAAAAAAAGTGATTATAATAAAGTTTCCAACCATCGAAATAAATCTTTTCTTTTCGCGAATCTTTCTTCATTTTATGGTTTTCTATGGCTATCAAACTAGTATAATGAAAGAGAAACAGTTATCTCAAATAAGAACGGAAAATAAGTGATTCTATTGAAGTTTCCAAACATCAAAAAAAAATTTTTTTCTTTTCGAGATTCTTTCCGCATATTATGCTTTTCTAAGGGTATCAAACTAGTTTAAAGAAAGAAACACAGTTATCTCAAATAAGAATGGAAAAAAAGTGATTCATAAGGATTTTCCAAACATCAAAAAAAATTTTTTTTCCTTTCATGATTCTTTCCGCATAATATGCTTTTCTACAGCTATTAAAACTAGGAAAATGAAAGAGAACCGGTTATCTCAAATAAGAACGGAAAAAAAGTGATTCTAATGAAGTTTCCAACCATCGAAATAAATCTTTTCTTTTCGCGAATCTTTTTTCATTTTATGGTTTTCTATGGCTATCAAACTTGTATAATGAAAGAGAACCAGTTATCTCAAATAAGAATGGAAAAAAAGTGATTCTAATGAAGTTTCCAAACATCAAAAAATTTTTTTTTTCTTTTCGAGATTCTTTGCGCATTATATGCTTTTCTAAGGCTATCAAACTAGTATAATGAAAGAGAACTAGTTATCTCAAATAAGAATGGAAAAAAATTGATTCATAAGGATTTTCAAAACATAAAAAAAAATTTTTTTTCTTTTCGAGATTCTTTCCAAATAATATGCTTTTCTAAGACTATCACACTAGTATAGTGAAAGAGAACCAGTTATCTCAAATAAGAATGGAAAAAAAGTGATCCTAATGAAGTTTCCAAACTTTGAAAAAATTTTTTTTTCTTTTCGAGATTCTTTCGCATAATGTGCTTATCTAAGGCTATCAAACTAGTATAATGAAAGAGAACCAGTTATCTAAAAAAAGAACGGAAAAAAATTGATTCTCTTGCATTTTCCAACCTTCGAAAAAATTTTTTTTTCTTTTCGATATTCTTTCCGCATAATATGCTTTTCTACAGCAATCAAAGTAGCAAAATGAAGGAGAACAGGTTATCTCAAATAAGAACGGAAAAAAGTGATTCTAATGAAGTTTCCAACCATCGAAATAAATCTTTTCTTTTCGCGAATCTTTCTTCATATTCTGGTTTTCTATGCCTATCAAACTAGTATAATGAAAGAGAAACAGTTATCTAAAATAAGAACGGAACAAAAGTGATTCTAATGAAGTTTCCAAACATCAAAAAAATTTTTTTTCTTTTCGAGATTCTTTCCGCATATTATGCTTTCTAAGGCTATCAAACCAGTATAAAGAAAGAAATACAGTTATCTCAAATAAGAATGGAAAAAAAGTTATTCATAAGGATTTTCCAAACATCAAAAAAAACTTTTTTTCCTTTCGAGATTCTTTCCGCATAATATGCTTTTCTACAGCTATCAAACTAGAAAAATAAAAGAGAACCGGTTATCTCAAATAAGAACGCAAAAAAAGTGATTCTAATGAAGTTTCCAACCATCGAAATGAATCTTTTCTTTTCGCGAATCTTTCTTCATTTTATGGTTTTCTATAGCTATCAAACTAGTATAATGAAAGAGAACCAGTTATCTCAAAAGGGAATAGAAAGAAATTGATACATTAGTATTTGCATAACATCAAAAAAAATTTTTTTTCTTTTCGAGATTCTTTCCGCGTAATATGCTTTTCTAAGAGTATCAAACAAGTATAATGAAAGAGAACCAGTTATCTCAAATAAGAACGGAAAAAAAGTGTTTCTAATGAAGTTTCCAAACTTTGAAAAAAATTTTTTGTCTTTTCGAGATTATTTCGCATAATATGCTTTTCTAAGGCTATCAAACTAGTATACTGAAAGAGAACCAGTTATCTCAAAGAAGAACGTAAAAAAATTGATTCTCTTGGATTTTCCAAACTTCGAAAATTTTTTTTTTTTCTTTTCGAGATTCTTTCCGCATAAGATGCTTTTCTAAAGCTATCAAACTAGTATAATGAAAGAGAACCAGTTATCTCAAAAAGAACGGAAAAAAATAGATTCTCTTGCATTTTCCAACCTTCGAAAAAAAATTTTTTTTTCTTTTCGAGATTCTTTCCGCATAATATGCTTTTCTACCGCAATCAAACTAGCAAAATGAAGGAGAACAGGTTATCTCAAATAACAACGGAAAAAAAGTGATTCTAATGAAGTTTCCAACCATCGAAATAAATCTTTTCTTTTCGCGCTTCTTTCTTCATTTTCTGGTTTTCTATGGCTATCAAACTAGTATAATGAAAGACAAATAGTTATCTCAAATAAGAACGGAAAAAAAGTGATTCTCTTGGATTTTCCAAACTTCGAAAAAATGTTTTTTTTCTTTTCGAGATTCTTTCCGCATAATATGCTTTTCTAAAGCTTCCAAACTAATATAATGAAAGAGAACCAGTTATCCCAAAAAAGAACTGAAAAAAATTAATTCTCTTGGATTTTCCAACCTTCGAAAACATTTTTTTTTTTCTTTACATGATTCTTTCCGCATAATATGCTCTTCTACAGCTATCAAACTATCAAAATGAATGAGGACCAGTATCTCAAATAAGAAAGGGAAAAAAGTGATTCTAATGAAGTTTCCAACCATCGAAATAAATCTTTTCTTTTCGCGAATCTTTCTTCATTTTATGGTATTCTATGGCTATCAAACTAGAAAAATGACAGAGATCCGGTTATCTCAAATAAGAACGGAAAAAAAGTGATTCTAACGAAGTTTCCAACCATCGAAATAAATCTTTTCTTTTCGCGAATCTTTCTTCATTTTATGGTTCTCTATGGCTAACAAACTAGTATAATGAAAGAGAACCAGTTATCTCAAAAAAGAATGGAAAAACGTGATTCTAATGAAGTTTCCGAACATCAAAAAAAATTTTTTCTATTTTCGATATTCTTTGCGCTTTATATGCTTTTCTAAGGCTATCAAACTAGTATAATCAAAGAGAACTAGTTATCTCAAATAAGAATGGAAAAAAATTGATTCTTAAGGATTTTCAAAACATCAAAAAAAATTTTTTTTCTTTTCGAGATTCTATCCGCTTAATATGCTTTTCTAAGACTGTCAAACTAGTATAATGAAAGAGAACCAGTTATCTCAAATAAGAACGGAAAAAAAGTGATTCTAATGAAGTTTCCAAACTTTGAAAAATATTTGTATCTTTTCGAGATTCTTTCGCATAATATGCTTGTCTAAGGCTATCAAACTAGTATAATGAAAGAGAACCATTTATCTCAAAAAAGAACAGAAAAAAATTTATTCTCTTGGAATTTCCAACCTTCGAAAAAATTTTTTCTTTTCTTTTCGATATTCTTTCCGCATATTATGCTTTTCTACAGCTATCAAACTAGCAAAATGAAGGAGAACCGGTTATCTCAAATAAGAACGGAAAAAAAGTGATTCTAATGAAGTTTCCAACCATCGAAATAAATCTTTTCTTTTCGCGAATCTTTCTTCATTTTATGGTTTTCTATGGCTATCAAACTAGTATAATTAAAAAGAAAAAGTTATCTCAAATAAGAACGGAAAAAAAGAGATTCTAATCAGGTTTCCAAACATCAACAAAAATTTTTTTTTTTTCGAGATTCTTTCCGCATAATATGCTTTTCTAAGGCTATCAAACTAGTATAAAGAAAGAGAACCAGTTATCTCAAATAAGAATGGAAAAAAAGTGATTCATAAGGATTTTCCAAACAGCAAAAAAAAAATTTATTTTTTTCGAGATTCTTTCCGCATAATATGGTTTTCTACAGCTATCAAACTAGCATAATAAAAGAGAACCAGTTACCTCAAATAAGAATGGAAAAAAAGTGATTCTAATGAAGTTTCCAAGAATCAAAAAATTTTTTTTTTCTTTTCGAGATTCTTTCCGCATAATGTGCTTTTCTAAGACTATCAAACTAGTTTAATGAAAGAGAACCAGTTATCTCAAATAAGAACGGAAAAAAAGTGATTCTAATGAATTTTCCAAACTTTAAAAAAAAATTTTTTTCTTTTCGAGATTCTTTCGCATAATATGCTTATCGAAGGCTATCAAACTAGTATAATGAAAGAGAATCAGTTATCTCAAAAAAGAACGGGAAAAAATTGATTCTCCTAGATTTTCCAGCCTTCGAAAAAAATTTTTTTTTCTTTTCGAGATTCTTTCCGCATAATATGCTTTTCTAAAACTATCAAACTAGCAAAATGAAGGAGAACAGGTTATCTCAAATAAGAACGGAAAAAAAGTGATTCTAATGAAGTTTCCAAACATCAAAAAATTTTTTTTTTCTTTTCGAGATTCTTTGCGCATTATATGCTTTACTAAGGCTATCAAACTAGTATAATGAAAGAGAACCAGTTATCTCAAAATAAGAAAGGAAAAAAAGTGATTCTAATGAAGTTTCCAAAAATCAAAAAATGTTTTTTTTCTTTTCGAGATTCTTTCCGCATAATATGCTTTTCTAAAGCTTTCAAACTAATATAATGATAGAGAACCAGTTATCCCAAAAAAGAACTGAAAAAAATTAATTCTCTTGGATTTTCCAACCTTCGAAAACATTTTTTTTTTTCTTTTCATGATTCTTTCCGCATAATATGCTCTTCTACAGCTATCAAACTATCAAAATGAATGAGGACCAGTATCTCAAATAAGAAAGGGAAAAAAGTGATTCTAATGAAGTTTCCAACCATCGAAATAAATCTTTTCTTTTCGCGAATCTTTCTTCATTTTATGGTATTCTATGGCTATCAAACTAGAAAAATGACAGAGATCCGGTTATCTCAAATAAGAACGGAAAAAAAGTGATTCTAACGAAGTTTCCAACCATCGAAATAAATCTTTTCTTTTCGCGAATCTTTCTTCATTTTATGGTTCTCTATGGCTAACAAACTAGTATAATGAAAGAGAACCAGTTATCTCAAATAAGAATGGAAAAACGTGATTCTAATGAAGTTTCCGAACATCAAAAAAAATTTTTTCTATTTTCGATATTCTTTGCGCTTTATATGCTTTTCTAAGGCTATCAAACTAGTATAATCAAAGAGAACTAGTTATCTCAAATAAGAATGGAAAAAAATTGATTCTTAGGGATTTTCAAAACATCAAAAAAAATTTTTTTTCTTTTCGAGATTCTATACGCTTAATATGCTTTTCTAAGACTGTCAAACTAGTATAATGAAAGAGAACCAGTTATCTCAAATAAGAACGGAAAAAAAGTGATTCTAATGAAGTTTCCAAACTTTGAAAAATATTTTTTTTCTTTTCGAGATTCTTTCGCATAATATGCTTGTCTAAGGCTATCAAACTAGTATAATGAAAGAGAACCATTTATCTCAAAAAAGAACAGAAAAAAAATTATTCTCTTGGAATTTCCAACCTTCGAAAAAATTTTTTCTTTTCTTTTCGATATTCTTTCCGCATATTATGCTTTTCTACAGCTATCAAACTAGCAAAATGAAGGAGAACCGGTTATCTCAAATAAGAACGGAAAAAAAGTGATTCTAATGAAGTTTCCAACCATCGAAATAGATCTTTTCTTTTCGCGAATCTTTCTTCATTTTATGGTTTTCTATGGCTATCAAACTAGTATAATTAAAGAGAAAAAGTTATCTCAAATAAGAACGGAAAAAAAGAGATTCTAATCAGGTTTCCAAACATCAACAAAAATTTTTTTTCTTTTCGAGATTCTTTCCGCATAATATGCTTTTCTAAGGCTATCAAACTAGTATAAAGAAAGAGAACCAGTTATCTCAAATAAGAATGGAAAAAAAGTGATTCATAAGGATTTTCCAAACAGCAAAAAAAAAATTTTTTTCTTTTCGAGATTCTTTCCGCATAATATGGTTTTCTACAGCTATCAAACTAGCATAATAAAAGAGAACCAGTTACCTCAAATAAGAATGGAAAAAAAGTGATTCTAATGAAGTTTCCAAGAATCAAAAAAATTTTTTTTTCTTTTCGAGATTCTTTCCGCATAATGTGCTTTTCTAAGACTATCAAACTAGTTTAATGAAAGAGAACCAGTTATCTCAAATAAGAACGGAAAAAAAGTGATTCTAATGAAGTTTCCAAACTTTAAAAAAAAATTTTTTTCTTTTCGAGATTCTTTCGCATAATATGCTTATCGAAGGCTATCAAACTAGTATAATGAAAGAGAATCAGTTATCTCAAAAAAGAACGGGAAAAAATTGATTCTCTTAGATTTTCCAGCCTTCGAAAAAAATTTTTTTTTCTTTTCGAGATTCTTTCCGCATAATATGCTTTTCTACAGCTATCAAACTAGCAAAATGAAGGAGAACAGGTTATCTCAAATAAGAACGGAAAAAAAGTGATTCTAATGAAGTTTCCAACCATCGAAATAAATCTTTTCTTTTCGCGAATCTTTCTTCATTTTCTGGTTTTCTATGGCTATCGAACTAGTATAATGAAAGAGAAACCGTTATCTCAAATAAGAACGGAAAAAAAGTGATTCTAATGAAGTTTCCAAAAATCAAAAAAAATTTTTTTTCTTTTCCAGATTCTTTGCGCATTATATGCTTTTCTAAGGTTATCAAACTAGTATAAAAAAAGAGAACTAGTTATCTCAAATAAGAATGGAAAAAAAGTGATTCATAAGGATTTTCCAAACATCAAAAAATAAATTTTTTTCCTTTCGAGATTCTTTCCGCATAATATGCTTTTCTACAGCTATCAAACTAGAAAAATTAAAGAGAACCGGTTATCTCAAATAAGAACGGAAAAAAAGTGATTCTAATGAAGTTTCCAACAATCGAAATGATTCTTTTCTTTTCGCGAATGTTTTTTCATTTTATGGTTTTCTATGGCTATCAAACTAGTATAATGAAAGAGAACCAGTTATCTCAAACAAGAATGGAAAAAAAGTGATTCTAATGAAGTTTCCAAACATCAAAAAAATTTTTTTTCTTTTCGAGATTCTTTGCGCATTATATGCTTTTCTAAGGCTATCAAATTAGTATAATGAAAGAGAACTAATTATCTCAAATAAGAATGGAAAAAAATTGATTCATAAGGATTTTCAAAACATCAAAAATTTTTTTTTTCTTTTCGAGATTCTTTCCAAATAATATGCTTTTCTAACACTATCAAACTAGTATAATGAAAGAGAACGAGTTATTTTAAATAAGAACGGAAAAAAAGTGATTCTAATGAAGTTTCCAAACTTTGAAAAAAATTTTTTTTCTTTTCGAGATTCTTTCGCATAATGTGCTTATCTAAGGCTATCAAACTAGTATAATGAAAGAGAACCAGTTATCTCAAATAAGAACGGAAAAAAATTGATTCTCTTGCATTTTCCAACCTTCGAAAAAAATTTTCTTTTCTTTTCGAGATTCTTTCCGCATAATATGCTTTTCTACAGCAATCAAACTAGGAAAATGAAGGAGAACAGGTTATCTCAAATAAGAACGGAAAAAAAGTGATTCTAATGAAGATTCCAACCATCGAAATAAATCTTTTCTTTTCGCGAATCTTTCTTCATTTTCTGGTTTTCTATGGCTTTCAAACTAGTATAATGAAAGAGAAACAGTTATCTCAAATAAGAACGGAAAAAAAGTGATTCTCTTGGATTTTCCAAACTTCGAAAAAAATTTTTTTTTCTTTTCGAGATTCTTTCCGCATAATATGCTTTTCTACAGCTATCAAACTAGCAAAATGAAGGAGAACAGGTTATCTCAAATAAGAACGGAAAAAAAGTGATTCTAATGAAGTTTCCAACCATCGAAATAAATCTTTTCTTTTCGCGAATCTTTCTTCATTTTCTGGTTTTCTATGGCTATCGAACTAGTATAATGAAAGAGAAACCGTTATCTCAAATAAGAACGGAAAAAAAGTGATTCTAATGAAGTTTCCAAACATCAAAAAATTTTTTTTTCTTTTCGAGATTCTTTGCGCATTATATACTTTACTAAGGCTATCAAACTAGTATAATGAAAGAAGACCAGTTATCTCAAAATAAGAAAGGAAAAAAAGTGATTCTAATTAAGTTTCCAAAAATCAAAAAAAATTTTTTTTCTTTTCCAGATTCTTTGCGCATTATATGCTTTTCTAAGGTTATCAAACTAGTATAAAAAAACAGAACTAGTTATCTCAAATAAGAATGGAAATAAAGTGATTCATAAGGATTTTCCAAACATCGAAAAAAAATTTTTTTCCTTTCGAGATTCTTTCCGCATAATATGCTTTTGCTACAGCTATCAAACTAGCAAAATGACAGAGAACCGGTTATCTCAAATAAGAACGGAAAAAAAGAGATTCAAATGAGGTTTCCAACCATCGAAATAAATCTTTTCTTTTCGCGAATCTTTCTTCATTTTATGGTTTTCTATGGCTATCAAACTAGTACAATGAAAGAGAACCAGTTATCTCAAATAAGAATGGAAAAAAAGTGATTCTAATGAAGTTTCCAAACATCAAAAATTTTTTTTTTCTTTTCGAGTTTCTTTGCGCATTATATGCTTTTCTAAGGCTATTAAACTAGTATAATGAAAGAGAACTAGTTATCTCAAATAAGAATGGAAAAAAATTGATTCATAAGGATTTTCAAAACATCAAAAAATTTTTTTTTTCTCTTCGACATTATTTGGCATAATATGCTTTTCTAATGCTATCAAACTAGTATAATGAGAGAGAAGCAGAAATCTCAAAAAAGAACGGAAAAAAATTCTCTTGGATTTTCCAACCTTCGAAAAAAAATTTTTTTTCTTTTCGAGATTCTTTCCGCATAATATGCTATTCTAAGGCTATCAAACTAGTATAATGAAAGAGAACCAGTTATCTCAAAAAAGAACGGAAAAAAATTGATTCTCTTGGATTTTCCAACCTTTGAAAAAAATTTTTTTTCTTTTCATGATTCTTTCCGCATAATATGCTTTTCTACAGCTATCAAACTATCAAAATGAAAGAGAACCAGTATCTCAAATAAAAAAGGAAAAAAGTGATTCTAATGAAGTTTCCAACCATCGAAATAAATCTTTTCTTTTCGCGAATCTTTCTTCATTATATGGTTTTCTATGGCTATCAAACTAGTATAATGAAAGAGAACCAGTTATCTCAAATAAGAACGGAAAAAAAGTGATTCTAATGAAGTTTCCAACAATCGAAATAAATCTTTTCTCTTCGCGAATCTTTCTTCATTTTATGGTTTTCTATGGCTATCAAACTAGTATAGTGAAAGAGAACCAGTTATCTCAAATAAGAAAGGAAAAAAAGTGATTTTAATGAAGTATCAACCCTTGAAAAAAATTTTTTTTTCATTTCGATATTATTTCCGCATAATATGCTTTTCTACAGCTATCAAACTAGCAAAATGAAAGACAATCAGTTGTCTCAAATAAGAACGGAAAAAAAGTGATTCTAATGAAGTTTCCAAACATCGAAATAAATCTTTTTTCTTTTCGAGATTCTTTCCGCATAATATGCTTTTCTAAGGCTATCAAACTAGTATAAAGAAAGAGAACCAGTTATCTCAAATAAGAATGGAAAAAAAGTGATTCATAAGGATTTTCCAAACATCAAAAAAAAAATTTTTTCTTTTCGAGATTCTTTCCGCATAATATGCTTTTCTAAGCCTATCAAACTAGTATAATGAAAGAGAACCAGTTATCTCAAAAAAGAACGGAAAAAAATTGATTCTCTTGGATTTTCCAACCTTCGAAAAAATTTTTTTTTTCTTTTCGAGATTCTTTCCGCATAATATGCTTTTGTACAGCTATCAAGCTAGGAAAATGAATGAGAAGCGGTTATCTCAAATAAGAACGGAAAAAAAGTGATTCTAATGAAGTTTCCACCCATCGAAATAAATCTTTTCTTTTCGCGAATCTTTGTTCATTTTATGGTTTTCTATGGATATCAAATTAGTATAATGAAAGAGAACCAGTTATCTCAAATAAGAATGGAAAAAAGTGATTCTAATGAAGTTTCCAAGAATCAAAAAAAATTTTTTTTCTTTTCGAGATTCTTTCCATATAATATGCTTTTCTAAATCTATCAAACTAGTATAATGAAAGAGAACCAGTTATCTCAAATAAGAACGGAAAAAAATTGATTCTAATGAAGTTACCAAAATTTGAAAGTAATTTTTTTTCTTTTCGAGATTATTTCGCATAATATGCTTTTCTAAGGCTATCAAACTAGTATAATCAAAGAGAACCAGTTATCTCAAAATAAGAATGGAAAAAAAGTGATTCTAATGAAGTTTCCAACAATCAAAAAAAATTTTTTTTCTTTTCGAGATTCTTTGCGCATTATATGCTTTTCTAAGGCTATCAAACTAGTATAAAAAAAGAGAACTAGTTATCTCAAATAAGAATGGAAAAAAAGTGATTCATAAGGATTTTCCAAACATCAAAAAAAAATTTTTTCCTTTCGAGATTCTTTCCGCATAATATGCTTTTCTACAGCTATCAAACTAGAAAAATGAAAGAGAACCGGTTATCTCAAATAAGAACGGAAAAAAAGTGATTCTAATGAAGTTTCCAACCATCGAAATGAATCTTTTCTTTTCGCGAATGTTTTTTCATTTTATGGTTTTCTATGGCTATCAAACTAGTATAATGAAAGAGAACCAGTTATCTCAAATAAGAATGGATAAAAATTGATTCATAAGGATTTTCAAAACATCAAAAAAAATTTTTTTTCTTTTAGAAATTCTTTCCAAATAATGTGCTTTTCTAGGACTATCAAACTAGTATAATGAAAGAGAACGAGTTATCTCAAATAAGAACGGAAAGAAAGTAATTCTAATGAAGTTTCCAAACTTTGAAAAAAATTTTTTTTCTTTTCGAGATTCTTTCCGCATAATATGCTTTTCTACAGCTATCAAACTAGCAAAATGAAGGAGAATATCTCAAATAAGAACGGAAAAAAAGTGATTCTAATGAAGTTTCCAACCATCGAAATAAATCTTTTCTTTTCGCGAATCTTTCTTCATTTTCTGCTTTTCTATGGCTATCAAACTAGTATAATGAAAGAGAAACAGTTATCTCAAATAAGAACGGAAAAAAAGTGATTCTCTTGGATTTTCCAAACTTCGAAAAAAATTTTTTTTTTCTTTTCGAGATTCCTTCCGCATAATGTGCTTTTCTAAAGCTATCAAACTAGTATAATGAAAGAGAACCAATTATCCCAAAAAAGAACGGAAAAAAATTGATTCTCTTGGATTTTCCAACCTTCGAAAAAAATTTTTTTTTCTTTCCATAATTCTTTCCGCATAATATGCTTTTCTACAGCTATCAAACTATCAAAATGAAAGAGAACCAGTATCTCAAATAAGAAAGGAAAAAAAGTGATTCTAATGAAGTTTCCAACCATCGAAATAAATCTTTTCTTTTCGCGAATCTTCCTTCATTTTATGGTTTTCTATGGCTATCAATCTAGTATAATGAAAGAGAACCAGTTATCTCAAATAAGAATGGAAAAAAAGTGATTCTAATGAAGTTTCCAAACATCAAAAAATTTTTTTTTTCTTTTCGAGATTCTTTGCGCATTATATGCTTTTCTAAGGTTATCAAACTAGTATAATGAAAGAGAACTAGTTATCTCAAATAAGAATGGAAAAAAATTTATTCATAAGGATTTTCAAAACATCAAAAAAAATTTTTTTTCTCTTCGAGATTATTTCGCATAATATGCTTTTCTAATGCTATCAAACTAGTATAATGAAAGAGAAGCAGAAATCTCAAAAAAGAACGGAAAAAAATTCTCTTGGATTTTCCAACCTTCGAAAAAAAATTTTTTTTCTTTTCGAGATTCTTTCCGCATAATATGCTATTCTAAGGCTATCAAATAGTATAATGAAAGAGAACCAGTTATCTCAAAAAAGAACGGAAAAAAATTGATTCTCTTGGATTTTCCAACCTTTGAAAAATTTTTTTTTTTTTCTTTTCATGATTCTTTCCGCATAATATGCTTTTCTACAGCTATCAAACTATCAAAATGAAAGAGAACCAGTATCTCAAATAAAAAAGGAAAAAAAGTGATTCTAATGAAGTTTCCAACCATCGAAATAAATCTTTTCTCTTCGCGAATCTTTCTTCATTTTATGGTTTTCTATGGCTATCAAACTAGTATAGTGAAAGAGAACCAGTTATCTCAAATAAGAAAGGAAAAAAAGTGATTCTAATGAAGTTTCAACCCTTGGAAAAAAATTTTTTTTCATTTCGATATTATTTCCGCATAACTGCTTTTCTACAGCTATCAAACTAGTATAATGAAAGAGAACCAGTTATCTCTAAAAAGAACGGAAAAAAATTGATTCTCTTGGATTTTCCAACCTTCGAAAAAAATTTTTTTTTCTTTTCGAGATTCTTTCCGCATAATATGCTTTTGTACAGCTATCAAGCTAGCAAAATGAAAGAGAAGCGGTTATCTCAAATAAGAACGGAAAAAAAGTGATTCTAATGAAGTTTCCACCCATCGAAATAAATCTTTTCTTTTCGCGAATCTTTCTTCATTTAATGGTTTTCTATGGATATCTAATTAGTATAATGAAAAAGAACCAGTTATCTCAAATAAGAATGGAAAAAAGTGATTCTAATGAAGTTTCCAAGAATCAAAAGAATTTTTTTTCTTTTCGAGATTCTTTCCATATAATATGCTTTTCTAAGTCTATCAAACTAGTATAATGAAAGAGAACCAGTTATCTCAAATAAGAACGGAAAAAAAGTGATTCTAATGAAGTTACCAAACTTTGAAAGAAATTTTTTTTCTTTTCGAGATTATTTGCATAATATGCTTTTCTAAAGCTATCAAACTAGTATAATGAAAGAGAACCAGTTATCTCAAAAAAGAACGGAAAAAAATTGATTCTCTTGGATTTTCCAACCTTCGAAAAAAATTTTTTTTTCTTTTCATGATTCTTTCCGCATAATATGCTTTTCTACAGCTATCAAACTATCAAAATAAAAGAGAACCAATATCTCAAATAAGAAAGGAAAAAAAGTGATTCTAATGAAGTTTCCAACCATCGAAATAAATCTTTTCTTTCCGCGAATCTTTCTTCATTTAATGGTTTTCTATGGCTATCAAACTAGTATAATGAAAGAGAACCAGTTATCTGAAATAAGAATGGAAAAAAAGTGATTTTAATGAAGTTTCCAAACATCAAAAAATTTTTTTTTTCTCTTCGAGATTCTTTGCGCATTATATGCTTTTCTAAGGCTATCAAACTAGTATAATGAAAGAGAACCAGTTATCTCAAATAAGAACGGAAAAAAAGTGATTCTAATGAAGTTTCCAAACTTTGAAAATTTTTTTTTTTCTTTTCGAGATTCTTTCGCATAATATGCTTATCTAAGGCTATCAAACTAGTATAATGAAAGAGAACCAGTTATCTCAAAAAAGAACGGAAAAAAATGATTCTCTTGGATTTTCCAACGTTCGAAAAAAATTTTTTTTTCTTTTGGAGATTCTTTCGGCATAATATGCTTATCTACAGCTATCAAACTATCAAAATGAAAGAAAACCAGTATCTCAAATAAGAATGGAAAAAAAGTGATTCTAATGAAGTTTCCAACCATCGAAATAAATCTTTTCTTTTCGCGAATCTTTCTTCATTTTATGGTTTTCTATGGCTATCAAACTAGCAAAATGACAGAGAACCGGTTATCTCAAATAAGAACGGAAAAATGATTCTAATGAGGTTTCCAAATATCAAAAAAAATTTTTTACTTTTCGAGATTTTTTCCGCATAATATGCTTTTCTAAGCCTATCAAACTAGTATAATGAAAGAGAACCAGTTATCTCAAAAAAGAACGGAAAAAAATTGATTCTCTTGGAATTTCCAACCTTCGAAAAATTTTTTTTTTTTCTTTTCGAGATTCTATCCGCATAATATGCTTTTCTACAGCTATCAAGCTAGCAAAATGAAAGAGAAGAGGTTATTTCAAATAAGAACGGAAAAAAAGTGATTCTAATGGTTTCCAACCATCGAAATAAATATTTTCTTTTCGCGAATCTTTCTTCATTTTATGGTTTTCTATGGCTATCAAACTAGTATAATGAAAGAGAACCAGTTATCTCAAATAAGAATGGAAAAAAAGTTATTCTAATGAAGTTTCCAAGAATCAAAAATTTTTTTTTTCTCTTTTCGAGATTCTTTCCGCATAATATGCTTTTCTAAGACTATCAAACTAGTTTAATGAAAGAGAACCAGTTATCTCAAATAAGAACGGAAAAAAAAAGATTCTCTTGAAGTTTCCAAACTTTGAATAAAAATTTTTTTCTTTTCGAGATTATTTCGCATAATATGCTTTTCTAAGGCTATCAAACTAGTATAATGAAAGAGAACCAGTTATCTCAAAAAAGAACAGAAAAAAATTGATTTTCTTGGATTTTCCAACCTTCAAAAAATTTTTTTTTTTCTTTTCATGGTTCTTTCCGCATAATATGCTTTTCTACAGCTATCAATCTATCAAAATGAAAGAGAACCACTATCTCAAATAAGAAAGGAAAAAATGTGATTCTAATGAAGTTTCCAACCATCGAAATAAATCTTATCTTTTCGCGAATCTTTCTTCATATTATTTTTTTCTATGGCTATCAAACTAGTATAATGAAAGAGAACCAGTTATCTCAAATAAGAATGGAAAAAAAGTGATTCTAATGAATTTTCCAAACATCAAAAAAAATTTTTTTTCTTTTCGAGATTCTTTGCGCATTATATGCTTTTCTAAGGCTATCAAACTAGTATAATGAAAGAGAACTAGTTATCTCAAATAAGAATGGATAAAAATTGATTCATAAGGATTTTCAAAACATCAAAAAAATTTTTTTTTCTTTTCGAAATTCTTTCCAAATAATATGCTTTTCTAGGACTATCAAACTAGTATAATGAAAGAGAACGAGTTATCTCAAATAAGAACGGAAAGAAAGTAATTCTAATGAAGTTTCCAAACTTTGAAAAAAATTTTTTTTCTTTTCGAGATTCTTTCCGCATAATATGCTTTTCTACAGCTATCAAACTAGCAAAATGAAGGAGAATATCTCAAATAAGAACGGAAAAAAAGTGATTCTAATGAAGTTTCCAACCATCGAAATAAATCTTTTCTTTTCGCGAATCTTTCTTCATATTCTGGTTTTCTATGGCTATCAAACTAGTATAATGAAAGAGAAATAGTTATCTCAAATAAGAACGGAAAAAAAGTGATTCTCTTGGATTTTCCAAACTTCGAAAAAAATTTTTTTTTCTTTTCGAGATTCCTTCCGCATAATGTGCTTTTCTAAAGCTATCAAACTAGTATAATGAAAGAGCACCAGTTATCCCAAAAAAGAACGGTAAAAAAATTGATTCTCTTGGATTTTCCAACCTTCGAAAAAATTTTTTTTTTCTTTCCATAATTCTTTCCGCATAATATGCTTTTCTACAGCTATCAAACTATCAAAATGAAAGAGAACCAGTATCTCAAATAAGAAAGGAAAAAAAGTGATTGTATTGAAGTTTCCAAACATCGAAATAAATCTTTTCTTTTCGCGAATCTTCCTTCATTTTATGGTTTTCTATGGCTATCAAACTAGTATAATGAAAGAGAACCAGTTATCTCAAATAAGAATGGAAAAAAAGTGATTCTAATGAAGATTCCAAACATCAAAAATTTTTTTTTTCTTTTTGATATTCTTTGCGCATTATATGCTTTTCTAAGGCTATCAAACTAGTATAATATAAGAGAACTAGTTATCTCAAATAAGAATGGAAAAAAATTGATTCTTAAGGATTTTCAAAACATCAAAAAAAAATTTTTTTCTTCTCGAGATTCTATCCGCATAATATGCATTTCTAAGACTATTAAACTAGTATAATGAAAGAGAACCAGTTATCTCAAATAAGAACGGAAAAAAAGTGATTCTAATGAAGTTTTCAAACTTTGAAAAATATTTTTTTTCTTTTCGAGATTCTTTCGCATAATATGCTTGTCTAAGGCTATCAAACTAGTATAATGAAAGAGAACCATTTATCTCAAAAAAGAACAGAAAAAAATTGATTCCCTTTCATTTTCCAACCTTCGAAAAAAATTTTTTTTTCTTTTCCATATTCTTTCCGCATAATATGCTTTTCTACTGCTTTCAAACTAGCAAAATGAAGGAGAACCGGTTATCTCAAATAAGAACGGAAAAAAAGTGATTCTAATGAAGTTTCCAACCATCGAAATAAATCTTTTCTTTACGCGAATCTTTCTTCATTTTATGGTTTTCTATGGCTATCAAACTAGTATAATTAAAGAGAAACAGTTATCTCAAATAAGAACGGAAAGGAAGTGATTCTAATCAGGTTTCCAAACATCAAAAAAATTTTTTTTTCTTTTCCAGATTCTATCCGCATAATATGCTTTTCTAAGGCTATCAAACTAGTATAAAGAAAGAGAACCAGTTATCTCAAATAAGAATGGAAAAAAAGTGATTCATAAGGATTTTCCAAACAGCAAAAAAAAAAAAATTTCTCTTTTCGAGATTCTTTCCGCATAATATGGTTTTCTACAGCTATCAAACTAGCATAATGAAAGAGAACCAGTTATGTCAAATAAGAATGGAAAAAAAGTGATTCTAATGAAGTTTCCAAAAATCAAAAAAATCTTTTTTTCTTTTCTAGATTCTTCCCGCATAATATGCTTTTCTAAGACTATCAAACTAATTTAATGAAAGAGAACCAGTTATTTCAAATAAGAACGGAAAAAAAGTGATTCTATTGAAGTTTCCAAACTTTGAAAAAAATCTTTTTTCTTTCCGAGATTCTTTGCGCATTATATGCTTTTCTAAGGCTATCAAACTAGTATAATGAAAGAGAACCAGTTATCTCAAAATAAGAATGGAAAAAAAGTGATTCTAATGAAGTTTCCAAAAATCAAAAAAAATTTTTTTTCTTTCCGAGATTCTTTGCGCATTATATGCTTTTCTAAGGCTATCAAACTAGTATAAAAAAAGAGAACTAGTTATCTCAAATAAGAATGGAAAAAAAGTGATTCATAAGGATTTTCCAAACATCAAAAAAAATTTTTTTTCCTTTCGAGATTCTTTCAGCATAATATGCTTTTCTACAGCAATCAAACTAGCAAAATGAAGGAGAACAGGTTATCTCAAATAAGAACGGAAAAAAAGTGATTCTAATGAAGTTTCCAACCATCGAAATAAATCTTTTCTTTTCGCGAATCTTTCTTCATTTTCTGGTTATCTATGGCTATCAAACTAGTATAATGAAAGAGAAATAGTTATCTCAAATAAGAACGGAAAAAAAGTGATTCTCTTGGATTTTCCAAATTTCGAAAAAAAATTTTTTTTCTTTTCGAGATTCTTTCCGCATAATATGCTTTTCTAAAGCTATCAAACTAGTATAATGAAAGAGAACCAGTTATCCCAAAAAAGAACGGAAAAAAATTGATTCTCTTGGATTTTCCAACCTTCGAAAAATTTTTTTTTTTCTTTTCATGATTCTTTCCGCATAATATGCTTTTCTACAGCTATCAAACTATCAAAATGAAAGAGAACCAGTATCTCAAATAAGAAAGGAAAAAAAGTGATTCTAATGAAGTTTCCAACCATCGAAATAAATCTTTTCTTTTCGCGAATCTTTCTTCATTTTATGGTTTTCTATGGCTATCAAACTAGTATAATGAAAGAGAACGAGTTATCTTAAATAAGAATGGAAAAAAAGTGATTCTAATGAAGTTTCCAAACTTTGAAATAATTTTTT
The DNA here is from genome assembly GCA_030762175.1 of Metallyticus violacea. Lineage (NCBI taxonomy): Eukaryota > Metazoa > Arthropoda > Insecta > Mantodea > Metallyticidae > Metallyticus > Metallyticus violacea. The sequence continues at coordinate 57,930,133 of CM060839.1, read as the reverse complement.
TTCTTTTCGAGATTCTTTCACATAATATGCTTATCTAAGGCTATGAAAATAGTATAATGAAAGAGCACCAGTTATCTCAAAAAACAACCGAAAAAAATTGATTCTCTTGGATTTTCCAAACATCGAAAAAAATTTTTTTTCTTTTCGAGATTCTTTCTTTATTTTCTGGTTTTCTATGGCTATCAAACTAGTATAATGAAAGAGAAACAGTTATCTCAAATAAAAACCCTAAAAAAGTGATTCTAATGAAGTTTCCAACATCAAAAAAAAATTTTTTTCTTTTCGAGATTCTTTCCGCATAATATTCTTTTGCTACAGCTATCAAACTAGCAAAATGACAGAGAACCGGTTATCTCAAATAAGAACGGAAAAAAAGTGATTCAAATGAGGTTTCCAACCATCGAAATAAATTTTTTCTTTTCGCGAATCTTTCTTCATTTTATGGTTTTCTATGGCTATCAAACTAGTATAATGAAAGAGAACCAGTTATCTCAAATAAGAATGGAAAAAAAGTGATTCTAATGAAGTTTCCAAACATCAAAAAATTTTTTTTTTCTTTTCGAGATTCTTTGCGCATTATATGCTTTTCTAAGGCTATCAAACTAGTATAATGAAAGAGAACTAGTTATCTCAAATAAGAATGGAAAAAAATTGATTCATAAGGATTTTCAAAACATCAAAAAAAATTTTTTTTCTCTTCGAGATTATTTCGCATAATATGCTTTTCTAATGCTATCAAACTAGTATAATGAAAGAGAAGCAGAAATCTCAAAAAAGAACGGAAAAAAATTCTCTTGGATTTTCCAACCTTCGAAAAAAAATTTTTTTTCTTTTCGAGATTCTTTCCGCATAATATGCTATTCTAAGGCTATCAAATAGTATAATGAAAGAGAACCAGTTATTTCAAAAAAGAACGGAAAAAAATTGATTCTCTTGGATTTTCCAACCTTTGAAAAAAATTTTTTTTTTTCTTTTCATGATTCTTTCCGCATAATATGCTTTTCTACAGCTATCAAACTATCAGAATGAAAGAGAACCAGTATCTCAAATAAAAAAGGAAAAAAAGTGATTCTAATGAAGTTTCCAACCATCGAAATAAATCTTTTCTTTTCGCGAATCTTTCTTCATTATATGGTTTTCTATGGCTATCAAACTAGTATAATGAAAGAGAACCAGTTATCTCAAATAAGAACGGAAAAAAAGTGATTCTAATGAAGTTTCCAACCATCGAAATAAATCTTTTCTCTTCGCGAATCTTTCTTCATTTTATGGTTTTCTATGGCTATCAAACTAGTATAGTGAAAGAGAACCAGTTATCTCAAATAAGAAAGGAAAAAAAGTGATTCTAATGAAGTTTCAACCCTTGGAAAAAAATTTTTTTTCATTTCGATATTATTTCCGCATAACTGCTTTTCTACAGCTATCAAACTAGCAAAATGAAAGACAATCAGCTGTCTCAAATAAGAACGGAAAAAAAGTGATTCTAATGAAGTTTCCAACCATCGAAATAAATCTTTTTTCTTTTCGAGATTCTTTCCGCATAATATGCTTTTCTAAGGCTATCAAACTAGTATAAAGAAAGAGAACCAGTTATCTCAAATAAAAATGGAAAAAAAGTGATTCATAAGGATTTTCCAAACATCAAAAAAAAATTTTTTTCTTTTCGAGATTCTTTCCGCATAATATGCTTTTCTAAGCCTATCAAACTAGTATAATGAAAGAGAACCAGTTATCTCAAAAAAGAACGGAAAAAAATTGATTCTCTTGGATTTTCCAACCTTCGAAAAAAATTTTTTTTTCTTTTCGAGATTCTTTCCGCATAATATGCTTTTGTACAGCTATCAAGCTAGCAAAATGAAAGAGAAGCGGTTATCTCAAATAAGAACGGAAAAAAAGTGATTCTAATGAAGTTTCCACCCATCGAAATAAATCTTTTCTTTTCGCGAATCTTTCTTCATTTAATGGTTTTCTATGGATATCAAATTAGTATAATGAAAAAGAACCAGTTATCTCAAATAAGAATGGAAAAAAGTGATTCTAATGAAGTTTCCCAGAATCAAAAGAATTTTTTTTCTTTTCGAGATTCTTTCCATATAATATGCTTTTCTAAGTCTATCAAACTAGTATAATGAAAGAGAACCAGTTATCTCAAATAAGAACGGAAAAAAAGTGATTCTAATGAAGTTTTCAAACTTTGAAAAATTTTTTTTTTCTTTTCGAGATTCTTTCGCATAATATGCTTATCTAAGGCTATCAAACTAGTATAATGAAAGAGAACCAGTTATCTCAAAAAAGAACGGAAAAAAATTGATTCTCTTGGATTTTCCAACGTTCGAAAAAATTTTTTTTTTCTTTTGGAGATTCTTTCGGCACAATATGCTTATCTACAGCTATCAAACTATCAAAATGAAAGAAAACCAGTATCTCAAATAAGAATGGAAAAAAAGTGATTCTAATGAAGTTTCCAACCATCGAAATAAATCTTTTCTTTTCGCGAATCTTTCTTCATTTTATGGTTTTCTATGGCTATCAAACTAGCAAAATGACAGAGAACCGGTTATCTCAAATAAGAACGGAAAAATGATTCTAATGAGGTTTCCAAATATCAAAAAAAAATTTTTACTTTTCGAGATTTTTTCCGCATAATATGCTTTTCTAAGCCTATCAAACTAGTATAATGAAAGAGAACCAGTTATCTCAAATAAGAATGGAAAAAAAGTTATTCTAATGAAGTTTCCAAGAATCAAAAATTTTTTTTTTCTCTTTTCGAGATTCTTTCCGCATAATATGCTTTTCTAAGACTATCAAACTAGTTTAATGAAAGAGAACCAGTTATCTCAAATAAGAACGGAAAAAAAAAGATTCTCTTGAAGTTTCCAAACTTTGAATAAAAATTTTTTTATTTTCGAGATTATTTCGCATAATATGCTTTTCTAAGGCTATCAAACTAGCATAATGAAAGAGAACCAGTTATCTCAAAAAAGAACTGAAAAAAATTGATTTTCTTGGATTTTCCAACCTTCAAAAAATTTTTTTTTTCTTTTCATGGTTCTTTCCGCATAATATGCTTTTCTACAGCTATCAATCTATCAAAATGAAAGAGAACCAGTATCTCAAATAAGAAAGGAAAAAATGTGATTCTAATGAAGATTCCAACCATCGAAATAAATCTTATCTTTTCGCGAATCTTTCTTCATATTATGGTTTTCTATGGCTATCAAACTAGTATAATGAAAGAGAACCAGTTATCTCAAATAAGAATGGAAAAAAAGTGATTCTAATGAATTTTCCAAACATCAAAAAAATTTTTTTTCTTTTCGAGATTCTTTGCGCATTATATGCTTTTCTAAGGCTATCAAACTAGTATAATGAAAGAGAACTAGTTATCTCAAATAAGAATGGATAAAAATTGATTCATAAGGATTTTCAAAACATCAAAAAAATTTTTTTTTCTTTTCGAAATTCTTTCCAAATAATATGCTTTTCTAGGACTATCAAACTAGTATAATGAAAGAGAACGAGTTATCTCAAATAAGAACGGAAAGAAAGTAATTCTAATGAAGTTTCCAAACTTTGAAAAAAATTTTTTTTCTTTTCGAGATTCTTTCCGCATAATATGCTTTTCTACAGCTATCAAACTAGCAAAATGAAGGAGAATATCTCAAATAAGAACGGAAAAAAAGTGATTCTAATGAAGTTTCCAACCATCGAAATAAATCTTTTCTTTTCGCGAATCTTTCTTCATATTCTGGTTTTCTATGGCTATCAAACTAGTATAATGAAAGAGAAATAGTTATCTCAAAAAAGAACGGAAAAAAAGTGATTCTCTTGGATTTTCCAAACTTCGAAAAAATTTTTTTTTCTTTTCGAGATTCCTTCCGCATAATGTGCTTTTCTAAAGCTATCAAACTAGTATAATGAAAGAGCACCAGTTATCCCAAAAAAGAACGGTAAAAAAATTGATTCTCTTGGATTTTCCAACCTTCGAAAAAAATTTTTTTTTCTTTCCATAATTCTTTCCGCATAATATGCTTTTCTACAGCTATCAAACTATCAAAATGAAAGAGAACCAGTATCTCAAATAAGAAAGGAAAAAAAGTGATTGTATTGAAGTTTCCAACCATCGAAATAAATCTTTTCTTTTCGCGAATCTTCCTTCATTTTATGGTTTACTATGGCTATCAAACTAGTATAATGAAAGAGAACCAGTTATCTCAAATAAGAATGGAAAAAAAGTGATTCTAATGAAGTTTCCAAACATCAAAAATTTTTTTTTTCTTTTCGATATTCTTTGCGCATTATATGCTTTTCTAAGGCTATCAAACTAGTATAATATAAGAGAACTAGTTATCTCAAATAAGAATGGAAAAAAATTGATTCTTAAGGATTTTCAAAACATCAAAAAAAAAATTTTTTCTTGTCGAGATTCTATCCGCATAATATGCATTTCTAAGACTATCAAACTAGTATAATGAAAGAGAACCAGTTATCTCAAATAAGAACGGAAAAAAAGTGATTCTAATGAAGTTTTCAAACTTTGAAAAATATTTTTTTTCTTTTCGAGATTCTTTCGCATAATATGCTTGTCTAAGGCTATCAAACTAGTATAATGAAAGAGAACCATTTATCTCAAAAAAGAACAGAAAAAAATTGATTCCCTTTTATTTTCCAACCTTCGAAAAAAATTTTTTTTTCTTTTCCATATTCTTTCCGCATAATATGCTTTTCTACTGCTTTCAAACTAGCAAAATGAAGGAGAACCGGTTATCTCAAATAAGAACGGAAAAAAAGTGATTCTAATGAAGTTTCCAACCATCGAAATAAATCTTTTCTTTACGCGAATCTTTCTTCATTTTATGGTTTTCTATGGCTATCAAACTAGTATAATTAAAGAGAAACAGTTATCTCAAATAAGAACGGAAAGGAAGTGATTCTAATCAGGTTTCCAAACATCAAAAAATTTTTTTTTTCTTTTCGAGATTCTTTCCGCATAATATGCTTTTCTAAGGCTATCAAACTAGTATAAAGAAAGAGAACCAGTTATCTCAAATAAGAATGGAAAAAAAGTGATTCATAAGGATTTTCCAAACAGCAAAAAAAAAATTTTTTCTTTTCGAGATTCTTTCCGCATAATATGGTTTTCTACAGCTATCAAACTAGCATAATGAAAGAGAACCAGTTATGTCAAATAAGAATGGAAAAAAAGTGATTCTAATGAAGTTTCCAAATATCAAAAAAATCTTTTTTTCTTTTCTAGATTCTTCCCGCATAATATGCTTTTCTAAGACTATCAAACTAATTTAATGAAAGAGAACCAGTTATTTCAAATAAGAACGGAAAAAAAGTGATTCTATTGAAGTTTCCAAACTTTGAAAAAAATCTTTTTTCTTTCCGAGATTCTTTGCGCATTATATGCTTTTCTAAGGCTATCAAACTAGTATAATGAAAGAGAACCAGTTATCTCAAAATAAGAATGGAAAAAAAGTGATTCTAATGAAGTTTCCAAAAATCAAAAAAAATTTTTTTTCTTTCCGAGATTCTTTGCGCATTATATGCTTTTCTAAGGCTATCAAACTAGTATAAAAAAAGAGAACTAGTTATCTCAAATAAGAATGGAAAAAAAGTGATTCATAAGGATTTTCCAAACATCCAAAAAAATTTTTTTTCCTCTCGAGATTCTTTCCGCATAATATGCTTTTCTAAGGCTATCAAACTAGAAAAATGAAACAGAACCGGTTATCTCAAATAAGAACGGAAAAAAAGTGATTCTAATGAAGTTTCCAACCATCGAAATGAATCTTTTCTTTTCGCGAATGTTTTTTCATTTTATGGTTTTCTATGGCTACCAAACTAGTATAATGAAAGAGAACCAGTTATCTCAAACAAGAATGGAAAAAAAGTGATTCCAATGAAGTTTCCAAACATCAAAAAAATTTTTTTTCTTGTCGAGATTCTTTGCGCATTATATGCTTTTCTAAGGCTATCAAACTAGTATAATGAAAGAGAACTAGTAATCTCAAAAAAGAATGGAAAAAAATTGATTCATAAGGATTTTCAAAACATCAAAAAAAATTTTTTTTCTTTTCGAGATTCTTTCGCATAATGTGCTTATCTAAGGCTATCAAATTAGCATAATGAAAGAGACCAGTTATCTCAAAAAGGAAAGGAAAAAAATTGATTCTCTTGCATTTTCCAACCTTCGAAAAAAAATTTCTTTTCTTTTCGAGATTCTTTCGGTTAATAAGCTTTTCTACAGCAATCAAACTAGCAAAATGAAGGAGAACAGGTTATCTCAAATAAGAACGGAAAGAAAGTGATTCTAATGAAGTTTCCAACCATCGAAATAAATCTTTTCTTTTCGCGAATCTTTCTTCATTTTCTGGTTTTCTATGGCTATCAAACCAGTATAATGAAAGAGAAATAGTTATCTCAAATAAGAACGGAAAAAAAGTGATTCTCTTTATTTTCAAAACTTCGAAAAAAATTTTTTTTTCTTTTCGAGATTCTTTCCGCATAATATGCTTTTCTAAAGCTATCAAACTAGTATAATGAAAGAGAACCTGTTATCCCAAAAAAGAACGGAAAAAAATTGATTCTCTTGGATTTTCCAACCTTTGCAAAAATTTTTTTTTTCTTTTCATGATTTTTTCCGCATAATATGCTTTTCTACAGCTATCAAACTATCAAAATGAAAGAGAACCAGTATCTCAAATAAGAAAGGAAAAAAAGTGATTCTAATGAAGTTTCCAACCATCGAAATAAATCTTTTCTTTTCGCGAATGTTTCTTCATTTTATGGTTTTCTATGGCTATCAAAATAGAAAAATGACAGAGAACCGGTTATCTCAAATAAGAACGGAAAAAAAGTGATTCTAATGAAGTTTCCAAACTTTGAACAACATTTTTTTTCTTTTCGAGATTCTTTCACATAATATGCTTATCTAAGGCTATGAAAATAGTATAATGAAAGAGCACCAGTTATCTCAAAAAAGAACCGAAAAAAATTGATTCTCTTGGATTTTCCAACCATCGAAAAAAATTTTTTTTCTTTTCGAGATTCTTTCTTCATTTTCTGGTTTTCTATGGCTATCAAACTAGTATAATGAAAGAGAAACAGTTATCTGAAATAAAAACGGAAAAAAAGTGATTCTAATGAAGTTTCCAACATCAAAAAAAAATTTTTTTCTTTTCGAAATTCTTTCCGCATAATATGCTTTTGCTACAGCTATCAAACTAGCAAAATGACAGAGAACCGGTTATCTCAAATAAAAACGGAAAAAAAGTGATTCAAATGAGGTTTCCAACCATCGAAATAAATCTTTTCTTTTCGCGAATCTTTCTTCATTTTATGGTTTTCTATGGCTATCAAACTAGTATAATGAAAGAGAACCAGTTATCTCAAATAAGAATGGAAAAAAAGTGATTCTAATGAAGTTTCCAAATATCAAAAATTTTTTTTTTCTTTTCGAGATTCTTTGCGCATTATATGCTTTTCTAAGGCTATCAAACTAGTATAATGAAATAGAAATAGTTATCTCAAATAAGAATGGAAAAAAATTGATTCATAAGGATTTTCAAAATATCAAAAAAAAATTTTTTTCTTCTCGAGATTCTATCCGCATAATATGCATTTCTAAGACTATCAAACTAGTATAATGAAAGAGAACCAGTTATCTCAAATAAGAATGGAAAAAAAGTGATTCTAATGAAGTTTTTAAACTTTGAAAAATATTTTTTTTCTTTTCGAGATTCTTTCGCATAAAATGCTTGTCTAAGGCTATCAAACTAGTATAATGAAAGAGAACCATTTATCTCAAAAAAGAACAGAAAAAAATTGATTCCCTTTTATTTTCCAACCTTCGAAAAAAAATTTTTTTTCTTTTCCATATTCTTTCCGCATAATATGCTTTTCTACTGCTTTCAAACTAGCAAAATGAAGGAGAACCGGTTATCTCAAATAAGAACGGAAAAAAAGTGATTCTAATGAAGTTTCCAACCATCGAAATAAATCTTTTCTTTACGCGAATCTTTCTTCAATTTATGGTTTTCTATGGCTATCAAACTAGCATAATTAAAGAGAAACAGTTATCTCAAATAAGAACGGAAAGGAAGTGATTCTAATCATGTTTCCAAACATCAAAATAAATGTTTTTCTTTTCGAGATTCTTTCCGCATAATATGCTTTTCTAAGGCTATCAAACTAGTATAAAGAAAGAGAACCAGTTATCTCAAATAAGAATGGAAAAAAAGTGATTCATAAGGATTTATAAACAGCAAAAAAAAAAATTTTTTCTTTTCGAGATTCTTTCCGCATAATATGGTTTTCTACAGCTATCAAACTAGCATAATGAAAGAGAACCAGTTATGTCAAATAAGAATGGAAAAAAAGTGATTCTAATGAAGTTTCCAAAAATCAAAAAAATCTTTTTTTCTTTTCTAGATTCTTCCCGCATAATATACTTTTCTAAGACTATCAAACTAGTTTAATGAAAGAGAACCAGTTATTTCAAATAAGAACGGAAAAAAAGTGATTCTAATGAAGTTTCCAACTTTGAAAAAAATCTTTTTTCTTTTCGAGATTATTTCGCATAATATGCTTTTCTAACGCTATCAAACTAGTATAATGAAAGAGAACCAGTTATCTCAAAATAAGAATGGAAAAAAAGTGATTCTAATGAAGTTTCCAAAAATCAAAAAAAATTTTTTTTCTTTCCGAGATTCTTTGCGCATTATAAGCTTTTCTAAGGCTATCAAACTAGTATAAAAAAAGGGAACTAGTTATCTCAAATAAGAATGGAAAAAAAGTGATTCATAAGGATTTTCCAAATCTCAAAAAAAAATTTTTTTCCTTTCGAGATTCTTTCCGCATAATATGCTTTTCTACAGCTATCAAACTAGAAAAATGAAAGAGAACCGGTTATCTCAAATAAGAACGGAAAAAAAGTGATTCTAATGAAGTTTCCAAACTTTGAAAAACATTTTTTTTCCTTTCGAGATTCTTTCACATAATATGCTTATCTAAGGCTATGAAAATAGTATAATGAAAGAGCACCAGTTATCTCAAAAAAGAACCGAAAAAAATTGATTCTCTTGGATTTTCCAACCATCGAAAAAAATTTTTTTTCTTTTCGAGATTCTTTCTTCATTTTCTGGTTTTCTATGGCTATCAAACTAGTATAATGAAAGAGAAACAGTTATCTCAAATAAAAACGGAAAAAAAGTGATTCTAATGAAGTTTCCAACAAAAAAAAATTTTTTTCTTTTCGAGATTCTTTCCGCATAATATGCTTTTGCTACATCTATCAAACTAGCAAAATGACAGAGAACCGGTTATCTCAAATAAAAACGGAAAAAAAGTGATTCAAATGAGGTTTCCAACCATGGAAATAAATCTTTTCTTTTCGCGAATCTTTCTTCATTTTATGGTTTTCTATGGCTATCAAAATAGTATAATGAAAGAGAACCAGTTATCTCAAATAAGAATGGAATAAAAGTGATTCTAATGAAGTTTCCAAACATCAAAAATTTTTTTTTTCTTTTCGAGATTCTTTGCGCATTATATGCTTTTCTAAGGCTATCAAACTAGTATAATGAAAGAGAACTAGTTATCTCAAATAAGAATGGAAAAAAATTGATTCATAAGGATTTTCAAAACATCAAAAAAAATTTTTTTTCTCTTCGAGATTATTTCGCATAATATGCTTTTCTAATGCTATTAAACTAGTATAATGAAAGAAAAGCAGTTATCTCAAAAAAGAACGGAAAAAAATTGATTCTCTTGGATTTTCCAACCTTCGAAAAAAATTTTTTTTTCTTTTCATGATTCTTTCCGCATAATATGCTTTTCTACAGCTATCAAACTATCAAAATGAAAGAGCACCAGTATCTCAAATAAAAAAGGAAAAAAAGTGATTCTAATGAAGTTTCCAACCATCGAAATAAATCTTTTCTCTTCGCGAATCTTTCTTCATTTTATGGTTTTCTATGGCTATCAAATTAGTATAATGAAAGAGAACCAGTTATCTCAAATAAGAATGGAAAAAAGTGATTCTAATGAAGTTTCCAAGAATCAAAAAAAATTTTTTTTCTTTTCGAGATTCTTTCCGCATAATATGCATTTCTAAGACTATCAAATTAGTATAATGAAAGAGAACCAGTTATCTCAAATAAGAACGGAAAAAAGTGATTCTAATGAAGTTACCAAACTTTGAAAGAAATTTTTCTTCTTTTCGAGATTATTTCGCATAATATGCTTTTCTAAGGCTATCAAACTAGTATAATGAAAGAGAACCAGTTATCTCAAAAAAGAACGGAAAAAAATTGATTCTCTTGGATTTTCCAACCTTCGAAAAATTTTTTTTCTTTTCGAGATTCTTTCGGCATAATATGCTTATCTACAGCTATCAAACTAGTAAATTGAAACAGAACCGGTTATCTCAAATAAGAACGGAAAAAAAGTGATTCTAATGAAGTTTCCAACCATCGAAATAAATCTTTTCTTTTCGCGAATCTTTCTTCATTTTACGGTTTTCTATGGCTATCAAACTAGTATAATGAAAGAGAACCAGTTATCTCAAATAAGAATGGAAAAAGAATAAATCTAATGAAGTTTCCAAACATCGAAAAACATTTTTTTTCTTTTCGAGATTCTTTGCGCATTATATGCTTTTCTAAGGCTATCAAACTAGTATAATGAAAGAGAACCAGTTATCTCAAATAAGAATGGAAAAAAATTGATTCATTAGCAATTTCCAAACATCAAAAAAAATTTTTTTTCCTTTCGAGATTCTTTGCGCATTATATGCTTTTATAAGGATATCAAACTAGTATAATGAAAGAGAACTAGTTATCTCAAATAAGAATGGAAAAAAATTGATTCATAAGGATTTTCAAAACATCAAAAAAAAATTTTTTCTTTTCGAGATTCTTTCCGCATAATTAGCTTTTCTAAGACTATCAAACTAGTATAATGAAAGAGAACCAGTTATCTCAAATAAGAACGGAAAAAAAGTGATTCTAATGAAGTTTCCAAACTTTGAAAAAAATTTTTTTTCTTTTCGAGATTCTTTCGCATAATATGCTTATCTAAGGCTATCAAACTAGTATAATGAAAGATAACCAGTTATCTCAAAAAAGAACGGAAAAAAATTGATTCTCTTGGATTTTCCAACCTTCGAAAAAAATTTTTTTTTCTTTTCGAGATTCTTTCCGCATAATATGCTTTTCTACAGCTATCAAACTAGCAAAATGAAGGAGAAGCGGTTATCTCAAATAAGAACGGAAAAAAAGTGATTCTAATGAAGTTTCCAACCATCGAAATAAATCCGTTCTTTTCGCGAATCTTTCTTCATTTTCTGGTTTTCTATTGCTATCAAACTAGTATAATGTAAGAGAAACAGTTATCTCAAAAAAGAACGGAAAAAAATTCATTCTCTTGGATTTTCCAACCTTCGAAAAAAATTTTTTTTTCTTTTCGAGATTCCTTCCGCATAATATGCTTATCTAAAGCTATCAAACTAGCAAAATGAAACAGAACCGGTTATCTCAAATAAGAATGGAAAAAAAGTGATTCTAATGAAGTTTCCAATAATCAAAAAACATTTTTTTTCTTTTCGAGATTCTTTCCGCCTAGTATGCTTTTCTAAGGCTATCAAAGTAGTATAATGAAAGAGAACCAGTTATCTCAAATAAGAACGGAAAAAAGTGATTCTAATAAGGTTTGCAACTATCGAAATAAATGTATCTTTTTCGCGAATCTTTCTTCATTTTATGGTTTTCTAAGGTTATCAAAGTAGAATAATGAAGGAGAAATAGTTATCTCCATTTGAAACGCAAAAAAAAAAAAAAAAAACATTCTTTTGGTTTCCAACCTTAGAAAAAAATTTTTTTATTTTCGAGATTCTTTCCGCATAATATTCTTTTGTAAGGCTATCAAATTAGAAAAATGAAAGACAACCAGTTAATTCAAATAAGAACGGAAAAAAAGTGATTGTAATGATATTTCCAACCATCGAAATAAATCCTTTCTTTTCGCCATTTTTCTTCATTTTATGCTCTTCTAAGCCTATCAAACTAGAATATTGAAGGAAAAATAGTTATCTCCATTTGAAACGCAAAAAAAGCAGATGCTTTTGGTTTCCAAACTTCGAAAATAATTTTATTCCTAACTAAACTAACTAACCTAACCTAAGCGAAACTAAACTAAATTAAACTAAACTCAATAAAACTAAACTTAACTAAAATAAACTAAACTAAAATAAACGAAACTAACTAAACTAAACTAACCTAACCTAACCTAACCTAAATTAAACTACACTAAATTAAACTAAACTAAACTAAACTATAAGTTAAATTATAAACTGTACTAAACTAAACTATAAAATTATCTAAATTATAAACTAAACTAAACTAAACTAAACTAACCTAACCTAACCTAACCTAACATAACCTAAACTAAACTAAACAAACTAAACTAAACAAAACAAACCTAACCTAACCTAATCTCACCGAACCTAACCTAACCTAACCTACCGTAAACTAAACTAAACAAAAGTAAACTAACCTAATGAAACCTAAACTAATCTAATCTGAACTAAACTAAAATAAACTATTCTATAAACTAAACTAAACTAAACCAAACTAACCTAACCTAACCTAACCTAATCTAACGTAAACTAAACTAAACTAAACTAAACTAACCTAACCTAACCGAACCTAGCCTAAAATAAACTAAACTAAATAACCTAACTAATCTAAACTAATCTAAACTAACCTAACCTTACCTAAATTAAAGTAAACTAAACTAAACTAATCTAAACTAAACTAATCTAAACTAACCTAACCTAACCTAACATAACCTAAACTAAACTAACCTAACCTAACCTAAACTAAACTAAATTAAACTAAACTAACTTAGCTAAACTAAACTAAACTAAACTAACCGAACCCAACCTAACCTAACATAAACTAAACTAAACTAAACTAAGATAAACTAACCCAACCTAACTTAAACGTAACTAAACTAAACTAAACTAAACTAATCTAAACCAAACTAAACTAAACTAAACTAAATTCAACTAAACTAAACTAAACTAAACTACACTAACATAACCTTTCCTAACCTAATCTAAACTAAACTAAACTAATCTAACATAATCCAAACTAAACTATAAACTAAACTAAATTAATCTAAAATACACTAACCTAACCTAACCTTAACTAAACCCAACTAAACTAACCTAACCTAACCTAAACTAAACTAAACTAAACTAAACTAACTTAGCTAAACTAAACTAAACTAAACTAACCGAACCCAACCTAACCTAACATAAACTAAACTAAACTAAACTAAGATAAACTAACCCAACCTAACTTAAACGTAACTAAACTAAACTAAACTAAACTAATCTAAACCAAACTAAACTAAACTAAACTAAATTCAACTAAACTAAACTAAACTAAACTACACTAACATAACCTTTCCTAACCTAATCTAAACTAAACTAAACTAATCTAACATAATCCAAACTAAACTATAAACTAAACTAAATTAATCTAAAATACACTAACCTAACCTAACCTTAACTAAACCCAACTAAACTAACCTAACCTAACCTAACCTAAACTTACCTAACCTAATCTAAGCTAAACTAAATTAAACTAAACTAAATTATAAACTAAACTATAAACTAAACTTAATTAAACTATAAACTAAATTATATTAACTAAACTAAACTAAAATAAACTAAACTAAACTAAACTAACCTAACCTAACCTAAACTTAAGTAAACTTAACTACATTAACATTACCTAACCTAAACTAAACTAACCTAAAATAAACTAAACGAAAATAACTAAACTAAACTAAAATGAACTTACCTAACCTAACCTAACCTAACCGAAATTTCCAACCTCCAAAAGTAAATGTTTTCTTTTCGAGATTCTTTCCGCATAATATGCTTTTCTAAGGTTTTCAAACAACAAAAATGAAAGAGAACCAGTTATCTCAAATAAGAACGGAAAAAAGGTGATTCTAATGAGGTTTGCAACCATCGAAATAAATCTTTTTTTTTCCGAATCTTTCTAGATTTTATGCTTTTCTAAGGCTATCAAAATAGAATAATGAAGGAGAAATGGTTAACTATATTTGAGACGCAAAAAAAGAAGATTCTTTTGGTTTCCAACCATGGAAAATAATTTTTTTACTAACTAAACTAAGCTAACCTAAATTAAACTAAACTAAATTAAACTAAACTAAACTAAACTAAACTAAACGAAAGTAACTAAACTAAACTAACTTTACCTAACCTAACATAACCTAACCTAAACTAAATAAAAGTAAATTAAACCAATCTTAACTAACCTAACCTAACCTAAACAAAACTAAACTAAACTAAACTAAACTAAACTATCCCAATCTTATCTAAACTAAACTAAACTAAACTAACCTAACATAACCTAAACTAAAATAAACTAAAATAAACTAACCTTACCTAACTAACCTAAACTAATCTAAATTAATCAAAATTAAACTAAACTAAACTAAACTATAAACTAAACTATAAACTAAACTAAACTAAACTTTAAATTAATCTAAAGTATAAATTAAAATAAAATAAACTAAACTAACCTAACCTAACCTGACCTAAACTAAACTAAACAAAACTAAACTAAACTAAACTAACCTAACCTAACTTAACCTAAACTAAGGTAAACTAAACTAAACTACAATAACCTAATCAAACCTAAACTAAACTAATCTAAACTAAACTAAATTAAAGTATTCTATAAACTAAACTAAACTAAACTAACCTAACCTAACCAAACCTAAACTAAACCAAACTAAACTAAAATAAAAATAAACTAAACTATAAACTAAACTAAACTAAACTAAAGTATAAACTAAACTATATACTAAATTAATTAACTAAACTATAAACTGAACTAAACTTAACTAAACTAAACTAAACTTAACTAACGTAACCTCACCTAACTTAACCTAAGCCAACTTAACATAAACTAAACTAAACTAAACTAAGCTAACCTAACCTAACATAACCTAACCTAACCTAACCTAAACGAAACTAAACTAAACTAAACTAAATTAAACTAATCTAAACTAAACTAAACTAAACTAAATTCAACTAAATTAAACTAAACTAAACTAAACTGCACTAACCTAACCTAATCTAA
This sequence comes from Metallyticus violacea, assembly GCA_030762175.1. Lineage (NCBI taxonomy): Eukaryota > Metazoa > Arthropoda > Insecta > Mantodea > Metallyticidae > Metallyticus > Metallyticus violacea. The sequence goes on along the minus strand of CM060839.1, from coordinate 57,914,942 downwards.
TTTAAACTAAAGTAAACTAAACCAAACCAACCTAGCCTAAACTAACCTAAACTATCTTAACTAAACTAAACTGAACTATAAACTAAACTATAAATTAAACTAAACTATAAACAATAAACTAAACTAAACTATAAACTAAACTATAAACTAAACTAACCTAACCTAACCTAACCTAACATAACCTAAATTAAACTAAACTAAAATAAACTGATTTGACATAACCTAACCTAAAGTAACTTAAGCTAAACTGAACTAACCTAACCTAAGCTAAACTGAAATAAACTAAACTATATTCTAAACTAACAATAAAAAACTATAAACTAAAGGAAACTATAAACCAAACTAAACTAAACTAACCTAACCTAAACTAACCTAAACTAAACTAATCTAACCTAACTTAACGTAACCTAAATTAAACTAATCCAAACAAAAATAAATGTAAACTAAACTAAACTAATCTAAATTAATCTAAACAAAAATCACCTTACCCAGCCTAACCTAACCTAACCTAAACTAAACTAAACAAAACTAACTTAACCTAACCTAAACTAACCTAAACAAACCTAACCTAAACTAAATTAAACAAAATTAAAATAAACTAAACTAAACCATAAACTAAACTAAACTAAACTAAACAAAATTAATCTAATATAACCTAACCTAACGTAACCTAAATTAACTGAACTATAAACTAAACTAAATTAATCTAAACTAAACTAAACTAAAATCACCTTACCCAGCCTAACCTAACCTAACCTAAACTAAACTAAAATAAACTAAACTAAACTAAATTAACCTAACGTAACCTAAACTAAACTAAAATAAACTAAACTAAACTAAACGAAACTAACTAAATTAAACTAACCTGACCTAACCTAACCTAACATTACCTAACCTAACATAACTTAACCTAACCTAACCTAACCTAAAATAAACTAAACTATGCTAAACTAAACTAACCTAAACTAACCTATCCCAAGCTTAACTAAACTAATTTAAACCAAACTAAACTAAACTAAATTAAACTAAACTAACCCAAACTAAGCTAAACTGAACTAAACTAAACTAAACTAACCTAATCTAACCTAACCTAACCTAAACTAAACTAAACTAAATTAAACTAAACTAAACTAAACTAAACTTAACTATAAGCTAAATTATAAACTAAACTAAACGAAACTATAAACTAATCTAAATTATAAACTAAACTAAACCAAAATAAACTAACCTAACCTGTCCTAACCTAACCTAACCTAAACTAAACCAAACAAAACTAAACTAAACTAAACTAACCTAACCTAACATAACTTAACCTAACCTAAACTAACCTAAACTAAACTAAACTAAACTAAAGTTAACTAACCTAATGAAACATAAACTAAACTAATCTAAACTAAAGTAAAATAAACTATTCTATAAACTAAACTAAACTAAACTAAACTAACCTAACCTAACCTAAACTAAATAAAACTAAACTAACCTAACCTAACCGAACGTAACCTAAACTAAACTAAACTAAACAACCTAACTAATCTAAACTAACCTAAACTTACAAAACCTAACCTAAATTAATCTAAACTAACTAAGCTATACGAAACTAAACTAAAATAAACTATAAACTAAACTATAAACTAAACTATAAACTAAATTATCTAAACTAAGTTATAAACTAAACTAATCTAAACTAAACTAAACTAAAATGACCTTTACCAACCTAACCTAACCTAACCTAACCTACACTAAACTAAACAAACCTAACCTAACCTAACCTAACGTTACCTGAACTTACCCAACCTAAACTCAACTAAACTAAACTAAACTAAATTAAACTAAACTAAACTTAACGAAACTAAACTAAACTATAAACTAAACTAAACTATAAAGTAAACTAAACTATAAAATAAACTAAACTAAACTATAAACTAAACTAAAATAAACAAAACTAAACTAATATAACCTATCCTATACTAACCTAACATAACCTAAACTAAACTAAACTAAACTAAACTATAAAATAAAATAAACTAAACTATAAACTAAACTAAAATAAACAAAACTAAACTAATATAACCTATCCTATACTAACCTAACATAACCTAACCTAAACTAAACTAAACTAAATTAAACTAAACTAAACTAACCTAACCTAACTTAACTGAAGTAAACTTAAGGCACCTAACCTAACCTAACCTAACCTAACCTAACGTTACATAAACTAATCTAAACTAACCTAAGCTAAGCTAACCTTACCTAAACGAAACTAAACTAAACTAAACTAAACCAAACTAAACTAATATAAACTAAACTATAAACTAAACTATAAACTAAATTAAAATCAACTAAATTAAAATAAACTAACTAAACTACACTAACCTAACCTAGCCTAATCTAATCTAAACTAAACTAAACTAAACTAAACCAAACCAACCTAGCCTAAACTAACCTAAACTATCTAAACTAAATTAAACTAAACTATAAACTATAAACTAAACTAAACTAAACTATAAACTAAACTATAAACTAAACTAACCTAACCTAACCTAACAGAACCTAAACTAATCTAAACAAAACAAAATAAACTAATTTAACATAACCTAACCTACCCTAACCTAAACTTACCTAACCTATTCCAACCTAAACTAAACTAAAGTAAACTAAATTATGAACTATACCATAAATTAATCTATAAACTAAACTAAACTAAACTAAAATATAAACTAAAATAAACTAAACCAAAATAACCTAAACTAAACTAACTAACCTAACCTAACCTATCCTAAGATAAACTAAACTAACCTAACCTTACCTAAACTAAACTAAACTAAACTGAACTAAACTACATTCTAAACTAACTATAAAAATCTATAAACTAAAGCAAACTATAAACTAATTTAACTAAACTAAACTAACCTAACCTAATCTAAACTAAACTAAACTAATCTAACCTAACCTAATCTAACCTAACCTAAACTAAACTAATCTAAATTAAGCTAAATGTAAACTAATCTATAAACTAACCTGAACTATAAATTAACTAATCTAAACTAAACGAAACTAAAATCACCTTACCCAACGTAACCTAACTTAACCTAAACTAAACAAAATAACCTAACCTGAACTAAGTAAAACTAAACTAAAATAAACTAAACTAAACCATAAACTAAACTAAACTAAACTAAACAAAACTAATCTAATATAACCTAACCTAACGTAACCTAAACTAAACTAAACTAACCTAACCTCACCTAACCTAACCTAATCTAAAATTATCTAAACTATAATAAATTATACTAAACTATAAACTAAACTATAAACTAAACTAAACAAAACTATAAACTAAACTATAAACTAAAATAAACTAAACTATAAACAAAACTAAAGTAAACTAAACTAACCTAACATAACCTAACCTAAACTAAACTAAATTAACCTTACGTAACCTAACCTAAACTAACCTAAACTAAACTAAACAAAACTAACGTAACCTAACCTAACCTAACCTAAACTAAACTAAACTAAACTAAACAAAACTAAACTAAACTAAACTAAATTGAACTATAAACTAAACTATATACTTAACTAAACTATAAACTAAACTAAACTAAACTAAACTAACCTAAGCTAAACGTAACTAAACTTAACTAAACTAATCCAACCTAACCAAAACTAAACTAAACTAAACTAAACGAAACTAAACGAAACCAAACTATAAACTAAAATATAAACTGAACTAAACTAAACTATAAACTTAACTAAACTAAACTAAACTAAACTAACCTAACCTAACCGAACCTAACCTAACCTAACCTAACCAAACCTAAAGTAAACTAAAGTAAACTAAACTAACCTAACCTAACCTAACCTAACCTAACCAAAACTAAACTAAACTAAACTTACAAAACTTAACCTAACCCAAAGCAAACTAAACTCAAGTAAAGTAATCTAAACTAAACGAAACTAAAACATAAACTAAACTATAAACTAAACTAAACTACACTAATCTATAAACTAAACTAAACTAAAACAAAATAAATAAACCTATCCTAACCCAACCGAACCTAACGTAACCTAACGTAACCTAAATTAAACTAAACTAACCTAACCTAACCCAACCTAAACTAATCTAAATTAACCTGACCTAACCTAACCTAACCTAACCTAAATTAAACTAAACTATAACTAAATTAAACTAAACTATAAATAACCTATAAACAAACTAAACTAAACTAAGCCATAAACTAAACTAAACTAAACTAATCTACACTAAACTAACCTAACCTATCCTAAGCTAACCTATATTAAACTAAACTAAACTAAACTAAACTATAAACTAAACTATAAATTAATTAAACTAAATTAAACTATAAACTAAACTATAAAGTAATCTAAACTTAACTAAACTAAATACTAGATTAAACTAAACTAAACTAAACTATACAAAACTAACCTAACCTAAACTCAACTAAACTAAACTAACCTAACTTAACCCAACCTAAACTAAACTGAATTAAATAAACTAAATTCAACTAAACTAAAATAAACTAAACTAACCTAACCTAACCTAACATAACCTAACATAACCTAAACTAAACTAAACAAAACTACACTAAACTAAACAAAACAATCTAAACTAAACTAACCTAAATTAAAACTAAACTTAACTATAAACTAAACTATAAAATAAAATTAACTAAATTATAAACTATACTATAAACCAAATTAAATTAACTAAACTATAAACTAAACTAAAATAAACTAAACTATAAACTAAAATTAACTAAACTATAAACTATACTATAAACCAAATTAAATTAACTAAACTATAAACTAAACTAAAATAAACTAAACTAAACTACTCTAAATTTAACTAAATTATCCTAACCTAACCTAAACTAAACGAAACTAAACTAATCGAAAATAAACTATACTAAACTAAACTAAACTAACCTAACCTAACGTAACCTAACCTAACCTAATCGAAGTTTTCAACTTTCAAAAATACATTTTTTCTTTTCGAGTTTCTTTCCGTATATTATGCTTTTCTAAGACTATCAAACTGGTATAATGAAAGAGAACCAGTTATCTCAAATAAGAACGGAAAATAAGTGATTTTAATGAAGTTTCCAAACTTTGAAAAAATTTTTTTTTCTTTTCGAGATTATTTCGCATAATATGCTTTTCTAAGGCTATCAAACTAGTATAATGAAAGAGAAACAGTTATCTCAAAGAAGAACGAAAAAAATTGATTCTCTTTGATTTTCCAACCTCCGAAAAAAATTTTTTTTTCTTTTCGAGATTCTTTCCGCATAATATGCTTTTCTAAGGCTATCAAACTAGTATAATGAAAGAACACCAGTTATCTCAAAAAAGAACGGAAAAAAATTGATCCTCTTGGATTTTCCAACCTTCGAAAAAATTTTTTTTTCTTTTCATGATTCTTTCCGCATAATATGCATTTCTACAGCTATCAAACTATCAAAATGAAAGAGAACCAGTATCTCAAATAAGAAAGGAAAAAAAGTGATTCTAATGAAGTTTCCAACCATCGAAATAAATGTTATCTTTTCGCGAATCTTTCTGCATTTTATGGTTTTCTATTGCTATCAAACTAGTATAATGAAAGAGAACCAGTTATCTCAAATACGAATGGAAAAAAAGTGATTCTAATGAAGTTTCCAAGCATCAAAAAAATTTTTTTTTTCTTTTCGAGATTCTTTGCGCATTATATGCTTTTCTAAGGCTATCAAACTAGTATAATGAAAGAGAACTAGTTATCTGAAATAAGAATGGAAAAAAATTGATTCATAAGGATTATCCAAACATCAAAAAAAATTTTTTTTCTTTTCGAGATTCTTTCCGCATAATATGCTTTTGCTACAGCTATCTAACTAGCAAAATGAAAGAGAACCGGATATCTCAAATAAGAACGGAAAAAAAGTGATTCTAATGAAGTTTCCAACCATCGAAATAAATCCTTTCTTTTCGCGAATCTTTCTTCATTTTATGGTTTTCTATGGCTAACAAACTAGTATAATGAAAGAGAACCAGTTATCTCAAATAAGAATGGAAAAAAAGTGATTCATAAGGATTTTCCAAACATCAAAAAAAAAATCCTTTTTGATTCGAGATTCTTTCCGCATAATATGCTTTTCAAAGGCTATCAAACTAGTATAATGAAAGAGAACCAGTTATCTCACATAAAAACGGAAAAAAGTGATTCTAATGAAGTTTCCAAACTTTGAAAAACATTTTTTTCTTTTCGAGATTCTTTCTTCATTTTCTGGTTTTCTATGGCTTTCAAACTAGTATAATGAAAGAGAAACAGTTATCTCAAAAAAGAACGGAAAAAAATTGATTCTCTTGGATTTTCCAACCTTCGAAAAAATTTTTTTTTTCTTTTCGAGATTCTTTCAGCATTATATGCTTTTCTACAGCTATCAAACTAGCAAAATGAAAGAGAACCGGTTATTTCAAATAAGAACGGAAAAAAAGTGATTCTAATGAAGTTTCAACCATCGAAATAAATCTTTTCTTTTCGCGAATCTTTCTTCATTTTATGGTTTTGTATGGCTATCAAACTAGTATAATGAAAGAGAACCAGTTATCTCAAATAAGAACGGAAAAAAAGTGATTCTAATGAAGTTTCCAACCATGGAAATAAATCTATTTTCTTTTCGAGATTCTTTCCGCATAATATGCTTTTCTAAAGCTATCAAACTAGTATAAAGAAAGAGAACCAGTTATCTCAAATAAGAATGGAAAAATAGTGATTCATAAGGATTTTCCAAACATAAAAAAAATTTTTTTCTTTTCGAGATTCTTTCCGCATAATATACTTTTCTAAGCCTATCAAACTAATATAATGAAAGAGAACCAGTTATCTCAAAAAAGAACGGAAAAAAATTGATTCTCTTGGATTTTCCAACCTTCGAAAAAATTTTTATTTTCTTTTCGAGATTCTTTCCGCATAATATGCTTTTCTACAGCTATCAAGCTAGCAAAATGAAAGAGAACCGGTTATCTCAAATAAGAACGGAAAAAAAGGGATTCTAATGAAGTTTCCAACCATCGAAATAAATCTTTTCTTTTCGCGAATCTTTCTTCATTTTTGGTTTTCTATGGCTATCAAACTAGTATAATGAAAGAGAACCAGTTATCTCAAATAAGAATGGAAAAAAAGTGATTCTAATGAAGTTTCCAAACATCAAAAAAATTTTTTTTTCTTTTCGAGATTCTTTTCGCATAATATGCTTTTCTAAGACTATCAAACATGTATAATGAAAGAGAACCAGTTATCTCAAATAAGAACGGAAAAAAAGTGATTCTAATGAAGTTACCAAACTTTGAATAAATATTTTTTTTCTTTTCGAGATTATTTCGCATAATATGCTTTTCTAAGGCTATCAAACTAGTATAATGAAAGAGAACCAGTTATCTCAAAAAACAACGGAAAAAAATTGATTCTCTTGGATTTTCCAACCTTCGAAAAAAAATTTTTTTTCTTTTCAAGATTCTTTCCGCATAATATGCTTTTCTACAGCTATCAAACTAGCAAAATGAAGGAGAACCGGTTATCTCAAATAAGAACGGAAAAAAAGTGATTCTAATGAAGTTTCCAACCATCGAAATAAATCCGTTCTTTTCGCGAATCTTTCTTCATTTTCTGGTTTTCTATTGCTATCAAACTAGTATAATGAAAGAGAAACAGTTATCTCAAAAAAGAACGGAAAAAAAGTGATTCTAATGAAGTTTCCAAGAATCAAAATACATTTTTTTTCTTTTCGAGATTCTTTGCGCATTATATGCTTTTCTAAGGCTATCAAACAAGTATAATGAAAGAGAACCAGTTATCTCAAATAAGAATGGAAAAAAATTGATTCATAAGGATTTTTCAAACATCAAAAAAAAATTTTTTTCTTTTCGAGATTCTTTCCGCATAATATGCTTTTCTAAGGCTATCAAAATAGTATAATGAAAGAGAACCAGTTATCTCAAAAAAGAACGGAAAAAAATGTATTCTCTTGGATTTTCCAACCTTCGAAAAAATTTTTTTTTCTTTTCGAGATTCTTTCCGCATAATATGCTTTTCTACAGCTATCAAACTAGCAAAATGAAAGAGAACCGGTTATCTCAAATAAGAACGGAAGAAAGTGATTCTAAAAAGGTTTGCAACTATCGAAATAAATCTATCTTTTTCGCGAATCTTTCTTCATTTTATGGTTTTCTAAGGTAATCAAACTAGAATATTAAGGAGAAATAGTTATCTCCATTTGAAACGCAAAAAAAAAAAAAAAAAAAAAAAAAAAAATACCATTCTTTTGGTTTCCAACCTTAGAAAAAAAATTTTTTCTTTTCGAGATTCTTTCCGCATAATATGGTTTTGTAAGGCTATCAAACTAGCAAAATGAAAGAGAACCAGTTAATTCAAATAAGAACGGAAAAAAAGTGATTGTAATGAGGTTTCCAACCATCGAAATAAATCCTTTCTTTTCGCCATTTTTCTTCATTTTATGCTCTTCTTAGCCTATCAAAATAGAATATTGAAGGAAAAATAGTTATCTCCATTTGAAACGCAAAAAAAGCAGATGCTTTTGGTTTCCAAACTTCGAAAATAATTTTCTTCTTAACTAAATTAAATAACCTAACATAAGCGAAACTAAACTAAATTAAACTAAACTCAAAAAAACTAAACTTAACTAAAATAAACTAAACTAAAATAAACGAAACTAACTACACTAAACGAAATAACTAAACTAAACTAACCTAACCTAACCTAACCTAAACTAAACTACACTAAATTAAACTAAACTAAACTATAAGCTAAATTATAAACTAAACTAAACTTAACTACAAACTAATCTAAATTATAAACTAAACTAAACCAAACTAAACTAACCTAACCTCACCTAACCTAACCTAACCTAACCTAACGTAAACTAAACTAAACAAAAGTAAACTAACCTAATGAATCCTAAACTAATCTAATCTAAACTAAAATAAAATAAACTATTCTATAAACTAAACTAAACTAAACTAACCTAACCTAACCTAACCTAATCTAACCTAAACTAAACTAAACTAAACTAAACTAAACTAACCTAACCTAACCGAACCTAACCTAAAATAAACTAAATTAAATAACCTAACTAATCTAAACTAATCTAAACAAACCTAACCTTACCTAAATTAAACTAAACTAAACTAAACTAATCTAAACTAAACTAATTTATACTAACCTAACCTAACCTAACATAACCTAAACCAAACTAACCTAACCTAACCTAAACTAAACTAACTAAGCTAAACTAAACTAATATAACCGAACCTAACCTAACCTACCATAAACTAAACTAAACTAAACTAAGCTAAGCTAACCCAACCTAACTTAAACGTAACTAAACTAAACTAAACTAAACTAATCTAAACCAAACTAAACTAAACTAAACTTAATTCAACTGAACTAAACTAAACTAAACTAAACTACACTAACATAACCTATCCTAACCTAATCTAAACTAAACTAAACTAAACTAACATAATCCAAACTAAACTATAAACTAAACTAAACTAATCTAAATTACACTAACCTAACCTAACCTTAACTAAATCCAACTAAACTAACTTAACCTAACCTAACCTAAACTTACCTAACCTAATCTAAGCTAAACTAAACTAAACTAAACTAAATTATAAACTAAACTATAAACTAAACTTAATTAAACTATAAACTAAACTATAAACTAAACTAAAATAATCTAAACTAACCTACCTAACCTAACCTAACCTAAATTAAACTAACTAACCTAACTTAACCTAACCTAACCTAACCTAACCTAACCTAACCGAAATTTCCAACCTCCAAAAATAAATGTTTTCTTTTCGAGATTCTTTCCGCATAATATGCTTTTCTAAGGTTTTCAAACAACAAAAATGAAAGAGAACCAGTTATCTCAAATAAGAACGGAAAAAAGGTGATTTTAATGAGGTTTGCAACCATCGAAATAAATCTTTCCTTTTCCGAATCTTTCTAGATTTTATGCTTTTCTAAAGCTATCAAATTAGAATAATGAAGGAGAAATGGTTAACTATATTTGAGACGCAATAAAAGAAGATTCTTTTGGTTTCCAACCATCGAAAATAATTTTTTTACTAACTAAACTAACCTAACCTAAATTAAACTAAACTAAATTAAACTAAACGAAACTAACTAAACTAAACTAACTTTTCCTAACCTAACCTAACATAACCTAACCTAAACTAAATAAAAGTAAATTAAACCAATCTTAACTAACCTAACATAACCTAAACAAAACTAAACTAAACTATCCCAATCTAACCTAAACTAAACTAAACTAAACTAAACTAACCTAACATAACCTAAACTAAAATAAACTAAAATAAACTAACCTTACCTAACTAACCTAAACTAATCTATATTAATCAAAATTAAACTAAACTAAACTATACTATAAACTAAATTATAAACTAAACTAAACTAAACTTTAAATTAATCAAAAGTATAAACTAAAATAAAATAAACTAAACTAATCTAACCTAACCTGACCTAAACTAAACTAAACAAAACTAAACTAAACTAAATTAAACCTAACCTAACTTAACCTAAACTAAGGTAAACTAAACTAAACTACAATAACCTTATCAAACCTAAACTAAACTAATCTTAACTAAACTAAATTAAAGTATTCTATAAAGTAAACTAAACTAAACTAAACTAACCTAACCTAACCTAACCAAACTTAAACTAAACCAAACTGAACTAAAATAAAATATAAACTAAACTATAAACTAAACTAAACTAAAGTATAAACTAAACTATATACTAAATTAATTAACTAAACTATAAACTGAACTAAACTTAACTAAACTAAACTAAACTTAACTAACGTAACCTCACCTAACCTAACCTAAGCCAACTTAACATAAACTAAACTAAACTGAGCTAACCTAACCTAACAAAACCTAACCTAACCTAACCTAAACGAAACTAAACTAAACTTAACTAAATTAAACTAATCTAAACTAAACTAAACTAAATTAAATTCATCTAAATTATACTAAACTAAACTAAACTGCACTAACCTAACCTAACCTAATCTAATCTAAACTAAAATAAACTAAACCAAACCAACCTAGCCTAAACTAACCTAAACTATCTAAACTAAACTAAACTGAACTATAAACTAAACTATAAATTAAACTAAACTATAAACTATAAACTATAAACTAAACTAAACTAAACTATAAACTAAACTATAAACTAAACTAACCTAACCTAACCTAACATAACCTAAATTAAACTAAACTAAAATAAACTGATTTGACACAACCTAACCTAAAGTAACCTAAGCTAAACTGAACTAACCTAACCTAAGCTAAACTGAACTAAACTAAACTATATTCTAAACTAACTATAAAAAACTATAAACTAAAGGAAACTATAAACCAAACTAAACTAAACTAACCTAACCTAAACTAACCTAAACTAAACTAATCTAACCTAACTTAACGTAACCTAAACTAAACTAATCTAAACAAAACTAAATGTAAACTAAACTAAACTAATCTAAATTAATCTAAACAAAAATCACGTTACCAAGCCTAACCTAACCTAAACTAAACTAACCTAACTTAACCTAACCTAACCTAACCTAAACAAACCTAACCTAAACTAAATTAAACTAAATTAAAATAAACTAAACTAAACCATAAACTAAACTAAACTAAATTAAACAAAACTAATCTAATATAACCTAACCTAACGCAACCTAAATTAACCGAACTATAAAATAAACTAAATTAATCTAAACTAAACTAAACTAAAATCACCTTACCCAGCCTAACCTAACCTAAAATAACCTAAACTAAACTAAACTAACCTAACCTAACCGAACCTAACCTAACCTAAACTAAACTAAATAACCTAACTAATCCAAACTAACCTAAACTAACATAACCTAAACCAAACTAAACTTAACTAAACTAAAGTAACCTAACCTAACATAACCTAACCTAACCTAAACTAACCTAAATTAAACTAAACTAAACTAAAGTAAACTAAATTAATGAAACCCAAACTAAACTAATCTAAACTAAACTAAAATGAACTGTTCTATAAACTAAACTAAACTAAACTAAAATGAACTAACCTAACCTAACATAACCTAAACTAAACTAAACTAACCTAACCGAACCTAACCTAACCAAAACTAAACTAAACTAAACTTACATAGCTTAACCTAACCCAAAGCAAACTAAACTCAAGTAAACTAATCTAAACTAAACGAAACTAAACCATAAAATAAACTATAAACTAAACTAAACTACACTAATCTATAAACTAAACTAAACTAAAACAAACTAAATAAACCTATCCTAACCTAACCGAACCTAACGTAACCTAACGTAACCTAAATAAAACTAAACTATAACTAAATTAAACTAAACTATAAATAACCTATAAAAACTAAACTAAACTAAGCCATAAACTAAACTAAACTAAACTAATCTACACTAATCTAACCTAACCTATCCTAAGCTAACATATATTAAACTAAACTAAACTAAACTAAACTATAAATTAACTAAACTAAATTAAACTATAAACTAAACTATAAAGTAATCTAAACTTAACTAAACTATAAACTAAATTAAACTAAACTAAACTAAACTATACTGAACTAACGTAACTTAAACTCAACTAAACTAAACTAACCTAACTTAACCTAACCTAAACTAAACTGAATTAAATAAACTAATTTCAACTAAACTAAAATAAACTAAACTAACCTAACCTAACCTAACATAACCTAACATAACCCAAACTAAACTAAACTAAACTACACTAAACTAAACAAAACAAAACTAAACTAAACTAAATTAAAACTAAATTTAACTATAAACTAAACTATAAACTAAACTTAACCAAACTATAAACTATACTATAAACTAAATTAAATTAACTAAACTAAACTAAAATAAAATAAACTAAACTAAACTAATCTAAACTTAACTAAATTATCCTAACCTAATCTAAACTAAACGAAACTAAACTAATCGAAAATAAACTATACTAAACTACACTAAACTAACCTCACCTAGCGTAACCTAACCTAACCTAAGCGAAGTTTTCAACTTTCAAAAATAAATTTTTACTTTTCGAGATTCTTTCCGCATAATATGCTTTTCTAAGGTTATCAAACTTAAAAAATGAAAGAGAACCAGTTATCTCAAATAAGAACGGAAATAAGTGATTCTAATGAGGTTTGCAACCATCGAAATAAATCTTTTCTTTTCGCGAATCTTTCTTCATTTTATGCTTATCTAATGCTATCAAACTAGAATAATGAATGAGAAATAGTTATCTCCATTTGAAATGCAAAAAAACGCGATTCTTTTGGTTTCCAACATTCGAAAATAATTTTCTTCCTAACTAAACTAACCTAACCTAATCTAAACCAAACTAAACTAAATAATACTAAACTATATAAAACTAAACTAAACTAAAATAAACTAAACTAAACGAAACGAAACTAACTAAACTAAACGAAACTAACTAAATTAAACTGACCTAATCTAACCTAACCTAACCTAACATTACCTAACCTAACATAACCTAACTTAACCTAACCTAAATTAAATAGAAATAAATTAAATCAAAATAAACTTACCTAACCTAAATTAACCTAAGCTAAACTAAACTAAACTAAACTAAACTAACCTAACCTAACCTAACCTAACCTAACCTAAACTAAACTAAACTAAATTAAACCAAACTAAACTAAACTAGATTAAACTAACCTAACCTAACCTAACCTAAACTAAACTAAATTAAACTAAACTAAACTAAACTAAACTTAACTATAAGCTAAATTATAAACTAAACTAAACTAAACTATAAACTAATCTAAATTATAAACTAAACTAAACTAAAATGAACTAACCTAACCTGACCTAAACCTAACTAAACTTAACTAAACTAAAGTAACTAAATTAACATAACCTAACCTAAACTAACCTAAATTAAACTAAACTAAACTAAAGTAAACTAACCTAATGAAACCCAAACTAAACTAATCTAAACTAAACTAAAATGAACTGTTCTATAAACTAAACTAAACTAAAGTAAAATGAACTAACCTAACCTAAAATAACCTAACATAACCTAAACTAAACTAAACTAAACTAACCTAACCTAGCCGAACCTAAAATATCCTAAACTAAACTAAATAACCTAACTAATCCAAACTAACCTAAACTAACATAACCTAACCTAAATTAAACTAAACTAAACTAAACTAATCTAAACTAAACTAAACTAACCTAACCGAGCCTAACCTAAACTAAATTAAACTAAACAACCTAACTAATCTAAACTAACCTAAACTAACAAAACCTAACCTAAATTAAACTAAACTAACTAAGCTTTACTAAACTAAACTAAACTAAAATAAACTATAAACTAAACTATAAACTAAACTAAACTATAAACTAAACTATAAACTAAATTATCTAAACTAAACTATAAACTAAACTAAACTTAACTAAACTAAACTAAATTAAACTTAACTAACCTAACCTAAGCTAACCTAACACAAACTAAACTAAACTAAGCTAACCTAACCTAACCTAACTTAAACGTAACTAAACTAAACTAAACTAAGCTAATCTAAACCAAACTAAACTAAACTAAACTAAATTCAACTAAATTAAACTAAACTACACTAACCTAACCTAACCTAATCTAATATGGACTAAACTAAACTTAACTAAACCAACCTAACCTAAACTAACCGAAACTATATGAACTAAATTAAACTAAACTATAAACTATATACTAAATTAAACTATAAACTAAACTAACCTACCCTACCCTAACCTAACATAACCTAAACTAATCTAAACTAATATAAACTAATTTAACCTAACCTAAATTAAACTAACCTTAACTAACCTAATATAATCTAAACTAAACTAAACTAAACTAAACTATAAACTAATCTATAAACTAAACTAAACTAAACTAATCTATAATCCAAAATAAACTAAACTAAAATAAATTAAATAAACTAACTAACCTAACCTAAAATAAACTAAACTAAACTAAACTATATTCTAAATTAACTGTTAAAAAACTATAAACTTAAGTAAATTATAAAGTAAACTAAACAACACTAAACTAACGTAGCCTAACCTAACCTAACCTAACGTAACCTGAACTTACCCAACCTAAACTAAACTAAACTAAACTAAACTAAATTAAACTAAACTAAACTTAACGAAACTAAACTAAACTATAAACTAAAGTAAACTATAAACTAAACTAAACTAAACTATAAAATAAACTAAACTGAACTATAAACTAAACTAAAATAAACAAAACTAAACTAATATAACCTATCCTGAACTAACCTAACATATCCTAACCTAAACTAAACTAAACTAAACTAAACTAACCTAACCTAACTTAACTGAACTAAACTTAAGGCACCTAACCTAACCTAACCTAACCTAACCTAACGTTACATAAACTAATCGAAAATAAACTAGCCTAAGCTAAGCAAACCTAACCTAAACGAAACTAAACTGAACTAAACTAAACTAAACCAAACTAAACTAAAATAAACTAAACTATAAACTAAACTATAAACTAAACTAAAATCAACTAAATTAAACTAAACTAACTAAACTACACTAACCTAACCTAGCCTAATCTTATCTAACTAAACTAAACTAAACTAAACCAAACCAACCTAGCCTAAACTAACCTAAACTATCTAAACTAAATTAAACTAAACTATAAACTATAAACTAAACTAAACTAAACTATAAACTAAACTATAAACTAAACTAACCTAACCTAACCTAACAGAACCTAAACTAATCTAAACAAAACAAAATAAACTAATTTAACATAACCTAACCTACCCTAACCTAACCTTATCTAACCTATTCTAACCTAAACTAAACTAAAGTAAACTAAATTATGAACTATACCATTAATTAATCTATAAACTAAAATAAACTAAACAAAAATAACCTAAACTAAACTAACTAACCTAACCTAACCTAACCTAAGATAAACTAAACTAACCTAACCTAACCTAAACTAAATTAAACTAAACTAAACTGAACTAAACTATATTCTAAACTAACTATAAAAACTATAAACTAATCTAAACTAAACTAAACTAACCTAACCTAACCTAAACTAAACTAAACTAATCTAACCCAACCTAAACTAACCTAAACTAAACTAAACTAAATTAAACTAAACTAAACTAAACTAAACTAAACTTAATTATAAGCTAAATTATAAACTAAACTAAAATAAACTGTAAAATAATCTAAATTATAAACTAAACTAAACTAAAATAAACTAACCTAACCTGACCTAAACCAAACTAAACTTAACTGAACTAAAGTAACCTAACCTAACATAACCTAACCTAACCTAAACTAACCTAAATTAAACTAAACTAAACTATAGTAAACTGAACTAACCTAACCTAACCTAACATAACCTAAACTAAACTAAATTAACCTAACCTAACCGAACCTAACCTAACCTAAATTAAACTAAATAACCTAACTAATACAAACTAACCTAAACCAACATAACCTAACCTAAATTAAACTAAACTAAACTAAACTGATCTAAACCAAACTAAACTAACCTAACCTAACGTAACCTAAACTAAACTAACCTAACCTAACCTAAACTATACTAAATTAAACTAAACTAACAAAGCTAAACTAAGGTAAACTAAACTAATCTAAACAAAAATAAACTATAAACTAAACTATAAGCTAAACTAAACTATAAACTAAACCAAACTTAACTAAACTAAACTAAATTAAACTTAACTAACCTAACCTAAACTAAGATAACCTGAGATAAACTAAACTAAACTAAACTAAGCTAACCTAACCTAACCTAACTTAAACGTAACTATTCTAAACTAAACTAAGCTAATCTAAACCAAACAAAACTAAACTAAACTAAATTCAACTCAATTAAACTAAACTATCTAACCTAACCTAATCTAATGTAGACTAAACTAAACTAAACTAAACAAACCTAACCTAAACTTTCCTAAAATATCTAAGCTAAATTAAACTGAACTATAAACTAAACTATAAATTAAACTAAACTATAAACTATATACTAAACTAAACTATAAACCAAATTAACTAACCTAACATAACCTAAACTAAACTAATATAAACTAATTTAACCTAACCTAACCTAAACTAACCTAACATTACCTAACCTAATCCAACCAAAACTAAACTAAACTAAACTAAACTTACATAACTTAACCTAACCCAAAGCAAACTAAACTCAAGTAAACTAATCTAAACTAAACGAAACTAAACCATAAACTAAACTATAAACTAAACTAAACTACACTAATCTATAAACTAAACTAAACTAAAACAAACTAAATAAACTTATCCTAACCCAACCGAACCTAACGTAACCTAATGTAACCTAAATTAAACTAAACTAACCTAACCTAACCTAACCCAACCTAAACTAATCTAAATTAACCTGACCCAACCTAACCTAACCTAACCTAAACTAAACTAAACTATAACTAAATTATACTAAACTATAAATAACCTATAAACAAAGTAAACTAAACTAAGCCATAAACTAAACTAAACTAATCTACACTAAACTAACCTAACCTATCCTAAGCTAACCTATATTAAACTAAACTAAACTAAACTAAACAATAAACTAAACTATAAATTAACTTAACTAAATTAAATTATAAACTAAACTATAAAGTAATCTAAACTTAACTAATCTCTAAACTAGATTAAACTAAACTAAACTAAACTATACTAAACTAACCTAACCTAAACTCAACTAAACTAAACTAACCTAACTTAACCTAACCTAAACTAAACTGAATTAAATAAACTAAATTCAACTAAACTAAAATAAACTAAACTAACCAAACCTAACCTAACATAACCTAACATAAACTAAACTAAACTATACTAAACTACACTAAACTAAACAAAACAAAACTAAACTAAACTAAACTAAACTAAATTAAAACTAAATTTAACTATAAACTAAACTATAAACTAAAATTAACTAAACTATAAACTATACTATAAACTAAATTAAATTAACTAAACTATAAACTAAACTAAACTAAAATAAACTAAACTAAACTAATCTAAACTTAACTAAATTATCCTAACCTAACCTAAACTAAACGAAAGTAAACCAATCGAAAATAAACTATACTAAACTAAACTAAACTAACCTAACCTAACGTAACCTAACCTATCCTAATCGAAGTTTTCAACTTTCAAAAATAAATTTTTTCTTTTCGAGATTCTTTCCGCATAATATGCTTTTCTAAGGTTATCAAACTACAAAAATGAAAGAGAACCAGTTATCTCAAATAAGAACGGAAATAAGTGATTCTAATGAGGTTTGCAACCATCGAAATAAATCTTTTCTTTTCGCGAATCTTTCTTCATTTTATAATTATCTAATGCTATCAAACTAGAATAATGAATGAGAAATAGTTATCTCCATTTGAAATGCAAAAAAACGCGATTCTTTTGGTTTCCAACCTTCGAAAATAATTTTCTTCCTAACTAAACTAACCTAACCTAATCCAAACCAAACTAAACTAAATTATACTAAACTATATAAAACTAAACTAAACTAAAATAAACTAAACTAAACGAAACGAAACTAACTAAACTAAACGAAACTAACTAAATTAAACTGACCTAACCTAACCTAACCTAACATTACCTAACCTAACATAACCTAACTTAACCTAACCTAAACTAAAATAAACTAAACTAAACTAAACTAAACTAACCTAACCTAACCTTACCTAACCTTAACCAAACTAAACTAAATTAAACCAAACTAAACTAAACTAAACTAAACTAACCTAAACTAACCTAAACTAAACTTAACTAAATTAAACTAAACTAAACTAAACTAAACTAAACTTAACTATAAGCTAAATTATAAACTAAACTAAACTAAACTATAAACTAATCTAAATTATAAACTAAACTAAACTAAAATAAACTAACCTAACCTGACCTAAACCAAACTAAACTTAACTAAACTAAAGTAACCTAACCTAACATAACCTAACCTAATCTAAACTAACCTAAATTAAACTAAACTAAACTAAAGTAAAGTAACCTAATGAAACCTAAACTCAACTAATCTAAAATAAACTAAAATGAACTATTCTATAAACTAAACTAAACTAAACTAAACTAAACTGAACTAACCTAACCTAACCTAAACTAACATAACCTAAACTAAACTAAACTAACCTAACCTAACCGAACCTAACCTAACCTAAACTAAACTAAATAACCTAACTAATCCAAACTAACCTAAACTAATATAACCTAACCTAAATTAAACTAAACTAAACTAAACTAATCTAAACCAAACTAAACTAACCTAACCTAACGTAACCTAAACTAAACTAACCTAACCTAACCTAAACTATACTAAATTAAACTAAACTAACAAAGCTAAACTAAAGTAAACTAAACTAATCTAAACAAAAATAAACTATAAACTAAACTAAACTATAAACTAAACCAAACTTAACTAAACTAAACTAAATTAAACTTAACTAACCTAACCTAAACTAAGCTAATCTAAGATAAACTAAACTAAACTAAACTAAGCTAACCTAACCTAACCTAACTTAAACGTAACTATTCTAAACTAAACTAAGCTAATCTAAACCAAACAAAACTAAACTAAACTAAATTCAACTAAATTAAACTAAACTACACTAACCTAACCTAATCTAATGTAGACTAAACTAAACTAAACTAAACAAACCTAACCTAAACTATCCTAAACTATCTAAGCTAAACTAAACTGAACTATAAACTAAACTATAAATTAAACTAAACTATAAACTATATACTAAACTAAACTATAAACCAAACTAAACTAAATTAACATAACCTAAACTAAACTAATATTAACTAATTTAACCTAACCTAACCTAAACTAACCTAACATTACCTAACCTAACCTAACCTGACCTAAACTAAAATAAACAAAACTAAACTAAACTAAACTAACCTAACCTAACTTAACTTAAACTAAGGTAAACTAAACTAAACTACAATAACCTAATCAAACCTAAACTAAACTAAACCATAAACTAAACTAAACTAAACTAAACAAAACTAATCTAATATAACCTAACCTAACGTAACCTAAACTAAACTAAACTAACCTAACCTCACCTAACCTAACCTAATCTAAACTTATCTAAACTATAATAAATTATACTAAACTATAAACTAAACTATAAACTAAACTAAACAAAACTATAAACTAAACTATAAACTAAACTATAAACATAACTAAAGTAAACTAAACTAACCTAACATAACCTAACCTAAACTAAATTAAATTAACCTTACCTAACCTAACCTAAACTAACCTAAAATAAACTAAACAAAACTAACCTAACCTAACCTAACCTAAACTAAACTAAACTAAACTAAAAAAACTAAACTAAACTAAACTAAATTGAATTATAAACTAAACTATATACTTAACAAAACAAAATTAACTAAACTAAACTATAAACTAAACTAAACGAAACTAAACTAACCTAAGCTAAACGTAACTAAACTTAACTAAACTAATCTAACCTAACCTAAACTAAACTAAACTAAACTAAACGAAACTAAACAAAACCAAACTATAAACTAAAATATAAACTGAACTAAACTAAACTATAAACTTAACTAAACTAAACTAACCTAACCTAACCAAAACTAAACTAAACTAAACTTACATAACTTAACCTAACCCAAAGCAAACTAAACTCAAGTAAACTAATCTAAACTAAACGAAACTAAACCATAAACTAAACTATAAACTAAACTAAACTACACTAATCTATAAACTAAACTAAACTAAAACAAACTAAATAAACTTATCCTAACCCAACCGAACCTAACGTAACCTAATGTAACCTAAATTAAACTAAACTAACCTAACCTAACCTAACCCAACCTAAACTAATCTACATTAACCTGACCCAACCTAACCTAACCTAACCTAAACTAAACTAAACTATAACTAAATTATACTAAACTATAAATAACCTATAAACAAAGTAAACTAAACTAAGCCATAAACTAAACTAAACTAAACTAATCTACACTAAACTAACCTAACCTATCCTAAGCTAACCTATATTAAACTAAACTAAACTAAACAATAAACTAAACTATAAATTAACTTAACTAAATTAAATTATAAACTAAACTATAAAGTAATCTAAACTTAACTAATCTCTAAACTAGATTAAACTAAACTAAACTAAACTATACTAAACTAACCTAACCTAAACTCAACTATACTAAACTAACCTAACTTAACCTAACCTAAACTAAACTGTATTAAATAAACTAAATTCAACTAAACTAAAATAAACTAAACTAACCAAACCTAACCTAACATAACCTAACATAACCTAAACTAAACTATACTAAACTACACTAAACTAAACAAAACAAAACTAAACTAAACTAAACTAAATTAAAACTAAATTTAACTATAAGCTAAACTATAAACTAAAATTAACTAAACTATAAACTATACTATAAACTAAATTAAATTAACTAAACTATAAACTAAACTAAACTAAAATAAACTAAACTAAACTAATCTAAACTTAACTAAATTATCCTAACCTAACCTAAACTGAACGAAAGTAAACCAATCGAAAATAAACTATACTAAACTAAACTAAACTAACCTAACCTAACGTAACCTAACCTAACCTAATCGAAGATTTCAACTTTCAAAAATAAATTTTTTCTTTTCGAGATTCTTTCCGCATAATATGCTTTTCTAAGGTTATCAAACTACAAAATTGAAAGAGAACCAGTTATCTCAAATAAGAACGGAAATAAGTGATTCTAATGAGGTTTGCAACCATCGAAATAAATCTTTTCTTTTCGCGAATCTTTCTTCATTTTATAATTATCTAATGCTATCAAACTAGAATAATGAATGAGAAATAGTTATCTCCATTTGAAATGCAAAAAACCGCGATTCTTTTGGTTTCCAACCTTCGAAAATAATTTTCTTCCTAACTAAACTAACCTAACCTAATCCAAACCAAACTAAACTAAATTATACTAAACTATATAAAACTAAACTAAACTAAAATAAACTAAACTAAACGAAACGAAACTAACTAAACTAAACGAAACTAACTAAATTAAACTGACCTAACCTAACCTAACCTAACATTACCTAACCTAACATAACCTAACTTAACCTAACCTAAACTAAAATAAACTAAACTAAACTAAACTAAACTAACCTAACCTAACCTAACCTAACCTAAACCAAACTAAACTAAATTAAACCAAACTAAACTAAACTAAACTAAACTAACCTAAACTAACCTAAACTAAACTTAACTAAATTAAACTAAACTAAACTAAACTAAACTAAACTTAACTATAAGCTAAATTATAAACTAAACTAAACTAAACTATAAACTAATCTAAATTATAAACTAAAATAAACTAAAATAAACTAACCTAACCTGACCTAAACCAAACTAAACTTAACTAAACTAAAGTAACCTAACCTAACATAACCTAACCTAACCTAAACTAACCTAAATTAAACTAAACTAAACTAAAGTAAACTAACCTAATGAAACCTAAACTCAACTAATCTAAAATAAACTAAAATGAACTATTCTATAAACTAAACTAAACTAAACTAAACTAAACTGAACTAACCTAACCTAACCTAAACTAACATAACCTAACTAAACTAAACTAACCTAACCTAACCGAACCTAACCTAACCTAAACTAAACTAAATAACCTAACTAATCCAAACTAACCTAAACTAACATAACCTAACCTAAATTAAACTAAACTAAACTAAACTAATCTAAACCAAACTAAACTAACCTAACCTAACGTAACCTAAACTTAACTAACCTAACCTAACCTAAACTATACTAAATTAAACCAAACTAACAAAGCTAAACTAAAGTAAACTAAACTAATCTAAACAAAAATAAACTATAAACTAAACTATAAACTATACTAAACTATAAACTAAACCAAACTTAACTAAACTAAACTAAATTAAACTTAACTAACCTAACCTAAACTAAACTAATCTAAGATAAACTAAACTTAACTAAACTAAGCTAACCTAACCTAACCTAACTTAAACGTAACTATTCTAAACTAAACTAAGCTAATCTAAACCAAACAAAACTAAACTAAACTAAATTCAACTAAATTAAACTAAACTACACTAACCTAACCTAATCTAATGTAGACTAAACTAAACTAAACTAAACAAACCTAACCTAAACTATCCTAAACTATCTAAGCTAAACTAAACTGAACTATAAACTAAACTATAAATTAAACTAAACTATAAACTATATACTAAACTAAACTATAAACCAAACTAAACTAACCTAACATAACCTAAACTAAACTAATATAAACTAATTTAACCTAACCTAACCTTAACTAAACTAAACTAAACTACACTATAAACTATTCTATAAACTAATCTATAAACTAAACTAAACAAAACTATAATCCAAAATAAACTAAACTAAAATAAATTAACTAAACTAACTAACCTAACCTAAGCTAAAGTAAACTAACCTACCCTAAAATAAAATAAACTAAACTTAATTATATATTCTAAATTAACTGTTAAAAAAACTATAAACTTAAGTAAATTATAAAGTAAACTAAACAACACTAAACTATCCTAGCCTAACCTAACTTAAACTATCCTAACCTAATGTAACCTAAACTAAACTAAAATAAACTGAACTAAACTAAACTATAAACTAAACTATAAACTAAACTAAACTAAACTATAAACTAAACTAAGGTAAACTAAAATAAAGTAAATTAACCTAACCCAACCTAAACTAAACTAAATGAAACTAAACTAAGCTAAACTATACTTACCTAAAGTAACCTTTCCTAAACTAATCGAAACTAAACTTACCTATCTTAACCTAACCTAAAGTAAACTAAACTAAACTAAACTAAACGAAACTAAACTATAAACAAACTATAAACTAAACTAAACTAAACTAGAAACTTAACTAAATTAATTAAACTAATTTAGCCTAACCTATTCTAACCTAACCTAAACTAAAGTGAAGTAAACTAAACTAACCTAAATTAACCTAAACTAACCTAACCGAACCTAACCTAATAAAACTAAACTAAACTAAACTTACATAACTTAACCTAACCCAAAGCAAACTAAAATCAACTAAACTAAACTAAACTAAACGAAACTAAACTATAAACTAAACTAAACTACACTAATCTATAAACTAAACTGAACTAAACCAAACTAAATAAACCTAACCTAACCGAACCTAACGTAACCTAACGTAACCTAAATTAAACTAAACTAACATAACCAAACCTAACCCAACCTAAATTAATCTAAACTAACGTAACCAAAACTAAACTATAAATTAAATTAAACTAAACTATAAATAACCCATAAACAAACTAAACTAAACTAAGCCATAAACTAAACTAAACTAAATTAAACTACATTAAACTAACCTAACCTATCCTAAGCTAACCTATACTAAACTAAACTAAACTATAAATTAACTAAACTAAATTAAATTATAAATTAAACTATAAAGTAAACTAAACTAAACTAAACTATACACTAGATTAAACTAAACTAAACTATGCTAAACTAACCTAACCTAAACTCAGCTAAACTAAACTAAACTAACTTAACCTAAATTAAACTAAACTGAATTAAACTAAAGTAAACTAAACTAAACTAAACTAAACGAAACTAACTAAACTAAACTAACTTAACCTAACCTAACCTAACCTAACATAACCTAACCTAAACTAAATAAAAGTAAATTAAACCAAACTAAACTAATCTCACCTAACCAAACATAAACTAAACTAAACTAAACCAACCTAACCGAACCTAACCTAAATTAAACTTAACTAAAATAAACTAACCTAACCTAACCTAACCTAACCTAAACTAAACTAAATTAAACTAAATTAAACTAAAATAAACTATAGGCTAAACTATAAACTAAACTAAACTAAACTTTAAACTAATCTAAAGTATAAACTAAACTAAAATAAACTAAACTAACCTAACCTAACCTGACCTAAACTAAACTAAACAAAACTATACTAAACTAAACTAACCTAACCTAACTTAACCTAAATTAGAGTAAACTAAACTAAACTACAATAACCTAATCAAACCTAAACTAAACTAATCCAAACTAAACTAATTAAACTATTCTATAAACTAAACTAAACTAAACTAACCTATCCCAACCTAACCTAACCTAAACTAAACCAAACTAAACAAAATAAACTACAAACTAAACTACAAATTAAACTAAACTAAAGTATAAACTAAACTATAAACTAAATTAACAAAACTATAAACTAAACTAAAGTTAACTAAACTAAACTAAACTTAACTTAACTAACCTAACCTAACCTAAATTAACTTAACATAAACTAAACTAAACTAAACTAAGCTAACCGAACCTAACCTAACCTAACCTAAACTAAACTAAACTAAACCAAACTAAATTCCACTAAACTAAACTAAACTAAACTAAACTACACTAACCTAACCTAACCTAATCTAATCTTAACTAAAGTAAACTAAACCAAACCAACCTAGCCTAAACTAACCTAAACTATCTAAACTAAACTAAACTGAACTGTAAACTAAACTATAAATTAAACTAAACTATAAACTATAAACTAAACTAAACTAAACTATAAAATAAACTATAAACTAACCTAACCTTACTTAACCTAATCTAACCTAAACTAAACTAAACTAAAGTAAGCTAAATTATAAACTATACTATAAACTAATCTATAAACTAAACTAAACTAAACTATAAACTAAAATAATTGAACTTAAATAAACTAAACTAACTAACCTAACCTAACCTAACCTAACCTAAGATAAACTAAACTAACCTAATCTAACCTAAACTGAACTAAAATAAACTATATTTTAAACTAACTATAAAAAACTATAAACTAAAGGAAACTATAAACTAAACTAAACTAAACTAAACTAACGTAACCTAAACTAACCTAAACGAAACTAATCTAACCTAACTTAACAAAACCTAAACTAAACTAATCTAAACTAACCTAAATGTAAACTAAACTATAAACTAAACTGAACTATTAACTAAACTAAACTAATCTAAACTAAACTAAACTAAAATCACCTTACCCAGCCTAACCTAACCTAACCTAAACTAAACTAAACTAAACTATCCTAACCTAACCTAACCTAACCTAAACTAACCTAACCTAAACTAAATTGAACTAAACTAAAATAAACTAAACTAAACCATAAACTAAACTAAACTAAACAAAACTAATCTAATATAACCTAACCTAAATTAAACTATAAACTAAACTGTAAACTAAAATAAACTAAACTATAAACAAAACTAAATTAAACTAAACTAACATAACCTAACTTAAACTAAAATAAACTAACCTTACCTAACCTAACCTAAACTAACCTAAATTAAACTAAACAAAACTAACCTAACCTAACCTAACCTAAAATAAACTATACTAAACCAAACAAAACTAAACTAAACTAAACTAAACTGAACCATAAACTTAACTATATACTTAACTAAACTAAATTAACTAAACTAAAGTATAAACTATACTAAACTAAACTAAATTAAACTAAACTAACCTAAGTAAAACAACTAAACTTAAGTAATCTAATCTAACCTAACTTAAAATAATTTAAACTAAACTAAACGAAACTAAATTAAGCTAAACTAAACTAATCTAACCTTACCTAAACTACACTAAACTAAACTTACCTAACTTAACGTAACCTAAAGTAAGCTAAACTAAACTAAACTAAACGAAACTAAAGTATAAAAATACTATAAACTAAACTAAACTAAACTAAACTATAAACTTAACTAAACTAAACTAAACTAACCTAACCTAACCTAACCGAACCTAACCTAACCTAAACTAAACTAAAGTAAACTAAACTAACCTAAACTAACCTAACCTAACCTAACCAAAACTAAACTAAACTAAACTTACATAACTTATTCTAACCTAAAGTAAACTAAACTAAACTAAACTAAACGAAATTAAAGTATAAAAATACTATAAACTAAACTAAACTACACTCTTCTATAAACTAAACTAAACTAAACTAAATTAAATAAACCTAACCTAACCTAACCGTACCTAGCCTAACCTAACCGTACCTAAATTAAACTAAACTAACCTAATCTAACCTAACCCAACCTAAATTAATCTAAACTAACCTAACCTAATCTAACCTAACCTAACCTAACCTAAACTAATCCATAAACTAAATTAAACTAAACTATAAATAAACTATAAACTAAACTAAACTAAACTAAGCCATAAACTAAACTAAACTAAACTAAACTACACTAAACTAAATTAACATATTTAAGCTAACCTATACTAATGTATACTAAACTAAACTTAACTATAAACTAAACTATAAATTAACTAAACTAAATTACATTATAAACTAGATTAAACTAAACTATACTAAACTAAACTAAACTAACCTAATCTAAACTGAACTAAACTAAACTAAACTAACTTATCATAACCTAAACTAAACTGAATTAAACTAAACTAAATTCAACTAAACTAAAGTAAAGTAAACTAACTTAACCTAACCTAACCTAACTTAACCTAACCTAAACTAAACTAAATTAAACTTAACTAAACTAAACAAACCTAACCTAAACTAAACTAAACTAAACAAAACTAAACTAAACTAAACTAAACTAACCTAACCTAACCTAACATAACCTAACCTAAACTAAACCAAACTAAACAAAATAAACTACAAACTAAACTACAAATTAAACTAAACTAAAGTATAAACTAAACTATAAACTAAATTAACAAAACTATAAACTAAACTAAAGTTAACTAAACTAAACTAAACTTAACTTAACTAACCTAACCTAACCTAAATTAACTTAACATAAACTAAACTAAACTAAACTAAGCTAACCGAACCTAACCTAACCTAACCTAAACTAAACTAAACTAAACCAAACTAAATTCCACTAAACTAAACTAAACTAAACTAAACTACACTAACCTAACCTAACCTAATCTAATCTTAACTAAAGTAAACTAAACCAAACCAACCTAGCCTAAACTAACCTAAACTATCTAAACTAAACTAAACTGAACTGTAAACTAAACTATAAATTAAACTAAACTATAAACTATAAACTAAACTAAACTAAACTATAAAATAAACTATAAACTAACCTAACCTTACCTAACCTAATCTAACCTAAACTAAACTAAACTATAAACTAAATAAATTGAACTAAAATAAACTAAACTAACTAACCTAACCTAACCTAACCTAACCTAAGATAAACTAAACTAACCTAATCTAACCTAAACTGAACTAAAATAAACTATATTTTAAACTAACTATAAAAAACTATAAACTAAAGGAAACTATAAACTAAACTAAACTAAACTAAACTAACGTAACCTAAACTAACCTAAACTAAACTAATCTAACCTAACTTAACAAAACCTAAACTAAACTAATCTAAACTAAACTAAATCTAAACTAAACTATAAACTAAACTGAACTATTAACTAAACTAAACTAATCTAAACTAAACTAAACTAAAATCACCTTACCCAGCCTAACCTAACCTAACCTAAACTAAACTAAACTAAACTATCCTAACCTAACCTAACCTAACCTAAACTAACCTAACCTAAACTAAATTGAACTAAACTAAAATAAACTAAACTAAACCATAAACTAAACTAAACTAAACAAAACTAATCTAATATAACCTAACCTAAATTAAACTATAAACTAAACTGTAAACTAAAATAAACTAAACTATAAACAAAACTAAATTAAACTAAACTAACATAACCTAACTTAAACTAAAATAAACTAACCTTACCTAACATAACCTAAACTAACCTAAATTAAACTAAACAAAACTAACCTAACCTAACCTAACCTAAAATAAACTATACTAAACCAAACAAAACTAAACTAAACTAAACTAAACTGAACCATAAACTTAACTATATACTTAACTAAACTAAATTAACTAAACTAAAGTATAAACTATACTAAAATAAACTAAATTAAACTAAACTAACCTAAGTAAAACAACTAAACTTAAGTAATCTAATCTAACCTAACTTAAAATAATTTAAACTAAACTAAACGAAACTAAATTAAGCTAAACTAAACTAATCTAACCTTACCTAAACTACACTAAACTAAACTTACCTAACTTAACGTAACCTAAAGTAAGCTAAACTAAACTAAACTAAACGAAACTAAAGTATAAAAATACTATAAACTAAACTAAACTAAACTAAACTATAAACTTAACTAAACTAAACTAAACTAACCTAACCTAACCTAACCGAACCTAACCTAACCTAAACTAAACTAAAGTAAACTAAACTAACCTAAACTAACCTAACCTAACCTAACCAAAACTAAACTAAACTAAACTTACATAACTTATTCTAACCTAAAGTAAACTAAACTAAACTAAACTAAACGAAATTAAAGTATAAAAATACTATAAACTAAACTAAACTACACTCTTCTATAAACTAAACTAAACTAAACTAAATTAAATAAACCTAACCTAACCTAACCGTACCTAGCCTAACCTAACCGTACCTAAATTAAACTAAACTAACCTAATCTAACCTAACCCAACCTAAATTAATCTAAACTAACCTAACCTAATCTAACCTAACCTAACCTAACCTAAACTAATCCATAAACTAAATTAAACTAAACTATAAATAAACTATAAACTAAACTAAACTAAACTAAGCCATAAACTAAACTAAACTAAACTAAACTACACTAAACTAAATTAACATATTTAAGCTAACCTATACTAATGTATACTAAACTAAACTTAACTATAAACTAAACTATAAATTAACTAAACTAAATTACATTATAAACTAGATTAAACTAAACTATACTAAACTAAACTAAACTAACCTAATCTAAACTGAACTAAACTAAACTAAACTAACTTATCATAACCTAAACTAAACTGAATTAAACTAAACTAAATTCAACTAAACTAAAGTAAAGTAAACTAACTTAACCTAACCTAACCTAACTTAACCTAACCTAAACTAAACTAAATTAAACTTAACTAAACTAAACAAACCTAACCTAAACTAAACTAAACAAAACTAAACTAAACTAAACTAAACTAACCTAACCTAACCTAACATAACCTAAACTAAACTAAACAAACTAAACAAAACTACCCTAACCTAACCTAACCTAACCTAACGTAAACTAAACTAAACAAAAGTAAACTAACCTAATGAAACCTAAACTAATCTAATCTAAACTAAACTAAAATAAACTATTCTATAAACTAAACTAAACTAAACTAAACTAACCTAACCTAACCTAATCTAATCTAACCTAAACTAAACTAAACTAAACTAAATTAAACTAACCTAACCTAACCGAACCTAACCTAACCTAAACTAAACTAAATTAAATTTAACTAACTAAGCTAAACTAAACTAAACTAAACTAACCGAACCTAACCTAACCTAACATAAACTAAACTAAACTAAACTAAGCTAAACTAATCCAACCTAACTTAAACGTAACTAAACTAAACTAAACTAATATAAACCAAACTAAACTAAACTAAACTAAATTCAACTAAACTAAACTAAACTAAACTACACTAACATAACCTTTCCTAACCTAATCTAAACTAAACTAAACTAAACTAACATTATCATAACTAAACTATAAACTAAACTAAACTAATCTAAATTACACTAACCTAACCTAACCTTAACTAAACCCAACTAAACTAACTTAACCTAACCTATCCTAAACTTACCTAACCTAATCTAAGCTAAATTAAACTAAACTAAACTAAATTATAAACTAAACTATAAACTAAACTTAATTAAACTATAAACTAAACTATAAACTAAAATAAAATAAACTAAACTAACCTTACCTAACCTAACCTAACCTAAATTAAACTAAGTAACCTTACTTAACCTAAGCTTACCTTACCTAACCTAAACTAAACTAACCTAAAGTAAACAAAACTAAAATAAATTTAACTATAAATTAACTATAAACTATACTTAACTGAATTATAAACTAAACTATAAACTAAATTATATTAACTAATTTAAAATAAACTAAACTAAAGTAAACTATACTAAACTAACCTAACCTAAACTCAAGTAAACTTAACTATATTAACATAACATTACCCAAACTAAACTAAAATAAACTAAACGAAACTAACTAAACTAAACTAAACTGAACTTACCTAACCTAACCTAACCTAACCGAAATTTCCAACTATCAAACTAGTATAATGAAAGAGAACCAGTTATCTCAAAAAAGAATTAAAAAAAATTGATTCTCTTGGATTTTCCAACCTTCGAAAAAAATTTTTTTTTCTTTTCGAGATTCTTTCCGCATAATATGCTTTTCTACAGCTATCAAGCTAGCAAAATGAAAGAGAACCGGTTATCTCAAATAAGAACAGAAAAAAAGGGATTCTAATGAAGTTTCCAACCATCGAAATAAATCTTTTCTTTTCGCGAATCTTTCTTCATTTTTGGTTTTCTATGGCTATCAAACTAGTATAATGAAAGAGAACCAGTTATCTCAAATAAGAATGGAAAAAAAGTGATTCTAATGAAGTTTCCAAACATCAAAAAAATTTTTTTTTCTTTTCGAGATTCTTTTCGCATAATATGCTTTTCTAAGACTATCAAACAAGTATAATGAAAGAGAACCAGTTATCTCAAATAAGAACGGAAAAAAAGTGATTCTAATGAAGTTACCAAACTTTGAAAAAATATTTTTTTTCTTTTCGAGATTATTTCGCATAATATGCTTTTCTAAGGCTATCAAACTAGTATAATGAAAGAGAACCAGTAATCTCAAAAAAGAACGGAAAAAAATTGATTCTCTTGGATTTTCCAACCTTCGAAAAAAAAAATTTTTTCTTTTCAAGATTCTTTCCGCATAATATGCTTTTCTACAGCTACAGAATATTAAGGAGAAATAGTTATCTCCATTTGAAACGCAAAAAAAAAAAAAAAAAAAAAAAAAAAAAAAAAAAAAAAAAATTTTTTGGTTTCCAACCTCAGAAAAAAAAATTTTTTCTTTTCGAGATTCTTTCCGCATAATATGGTTTTGTAAGGCTATCAAACTAGAAAAATGAAAGAGAACCAGTTAATTCAAATAAGAACGGAAAAAAAGTGATTGTAATGATGTTTCCAACCATCGAAATAAATCCTTTCTTTTCGCCATTTTTCTTCATTTTATGCTCTTCTTAGCCTATCAAAATAGAATATTGAAGGAAAAATAGTTATCTCCATTTGAAACGCAAAAAAAGCAGATGCTTTTGGTTTCCAAACTTCGAAAATAATTTTCTTCTTAACTAAATTAACTAACCTAACCTAAGCGAAACTAAACTAAATTAAACTAAACTCAAAAAAACTAAACTTAACTAAAATAAACTAAACTAAAATAAACGAAACTAACTAAACTAAACGAAATAACTAAACTAAACTAACCTAACCTAACCTAACCTAAACTAAATTACACTAAATTAAACTAAACTAAACTATAAGCTAAATTATAAACTAAACTAAACTAAACTACAAACTAATCTAAATTATAAACTAAACTAAACCAAACTAAACTAACCTAACCTCACCTAACCTAACCTAACCTAACCTAACGTAAACTAAACTAAACAAAAGTAAACTAACCTAATGAATCCTAAACTAATCTAATCTAAACTAAAATAAAATAAACTATTCTATAAACTAAACTAAACTAAACTAACCTAACCTAACCTAACCTAATCTAACCTAAACTAAACTAAACTAAACTAAACTAAACTAACCTAACCTAACCGAACCTAACCTAAAATAAACTAAATTAAATAACCTAACTAATCTAAACTAATCTAAACAAACCTAACCTTACCTAAATTAAACTAAACTAAACTAAACTAATCTAAACTAAACTAATTTATACTAACCTAACCTAACCTAACATAACCTAAACCAAACTAACCTAACCTAACCTAAACTAAACTAACTAAGCTAAACTAAACTAAACTAAACTAACCGAACCTAACCTAACCTACCATAAACTAAACTAAACTAAACTAAGCTAAGCTAACCCAACCTAACTTAAACGTAACTAAACTAAACTAAACCAAACTAAACTAAACTAAATTAAATTCAACTGAACTAAACTAAACTAAACTAAACTGCACTAACATAACCTATCCTAACCTAATCTAAACTAAACTAAACTAAACTAACATAATCCAAACTAAACTATAAACTAAACTAAACTAATCTAAATTACACTAACCTAACCTAACCTTAACTAAATCCAACTAAACTAACTTAACCTAACCTAACCTAAACTTACCTAACCTAATCTAAGCTAAACTAAACTAAACTAAACTAAATTATAAACTAAACTATAAACTAAACTTAATTAAACTATAAACTAAACTATAAACTAAACTAAAATAATCTAAACTAACCTTACCTAACCTAACCTAACCTAAATTAAACTAACTAACCTAACTTTACCTAACCTAACCTAACCTAACCTAACCGAAAGTTCCAACCTCCAAAAATAAATGTTTTCTTTTCGAGATTCTTTCCGCATAATATGCTTTTCTAAGGTTTTCAAACAACAAAAATGAAAGAGAACCAGTTATCTCAAATAAGAACGGAAAAAAGGTGATTTTAATGAGGTTTGCAACCATCGAAATAAATCTTTCCTTTTCCGAATCTTTCTAGATTTTATGCTTTTCTAAGGCTATCAAATTAGAATAATGAAGGAGAAATGGTTAACTATATTTGAGACGCAATAAAAGAAGATTCTTTTGGTTTCCAACCATCGAAAATAATTTTTTTACTAACTAAACTAACCTAACCTAAATTAAACTAAACTAAATTAAACTAAACGAAACTAACTAAACTAAACTAACTTTTCCTAACCTAACCTAACATAACCTAACCTAAACTAAATAAAAGTAAATTAAACCAATCTTAACTAACCTAACATAACCTAAAAAAACTAAACTAATCTAAACTAAACTAAACTATCCCAATCTAACCTAAACTAAACTAAAGTAATCTAAACTAACCTAACATAACCTAAACTAAAATAAACTAAAATAAACTAACCTTACCTAACTAACCTAAACTAATCTATATTAATCAAAATTAAACTAAACTAAACTATACTGTAAACTAAATTATAAACTAAACTAAACTAAACTTTAAATTAATCAAAAGTATAAACTAAAATAAAATAAACTAAACTAATCTAACCTAACCTGACCTAAACTAAACTAAACAAAACTAAACTAAACTAAATTAAACCTAACCTAACTTAACCTAAACTAAGGTAAACTAAACTAAACTACAATAACCTTATCAAACCTAAACTAAACTAATCTAAACTAAACTAAATTAAAGTATTCTATAAAGTAAACTAAACTAAACTAAACTAACCTAACCTAACCTAACCAAACTTAAACTAAACCAAACTGAACTAAAATAAAATATAAACTAAACTATAAACTAAACTAAACTAAAGTATAAACTAAACTATATACTAAATTAATTAACTAAACTATAAACTGAACTAAACTTAACTAAACTAAACTAAACTTAACTTGCGTAACCTCACCTAACCTAACCTAAGCCAACTTAACATAAACTAAACTAAACTAAGCTAACCTAACCTAACAAAACCTAACCTAACCTAACCTAAACGAAACTAAACTAAACTTAACTAAATTAAACTAATCTAAACTAAACTAAACTAAATTAAATTCATCTAAATTATACTAAACTAAACTAAACTGCACTAACCTAACCTAACCTAATCTAATCTAAACTAAAGTAAACTAAACCAAACCAACGTAGCCTAAACTAACCTAAATTATCTAAACTAAACTAAACTGAACTATAAACTAAACTATAAATTAAACTAAACTATAAACTATAAACTAAACTAAACTAAACTATAAACTAAACTATAAACTAAACTAACCTAACCTAACCTAACATAACCTAAATTAAACTAAACTAAAATAAACTGATTTGACATAACCTAACCTAAAGTAACCTAAGCTAAACTGAACTAACCTAACCTAATCTAAACTGAACTAAACTAAACTATATTCTAAACTAACTATAAAAAACTATAAACTAAAGGAAACTGTAAACCAAACTAAACTAAACTAACCTAACCTAAACTAACCTAAACTAAACTAATCTAACCTAACTTAACGTAACCTAAACTAAACTAATCTAAACAAAACTAAATGTAAACTAAACTAAACTAATCTAAATTAATCTAAACAAAAATCACGTTACCCAGCCTAACCTAACCTAAACTAAACTAACCTAACTTAACCTAACCTAACCTAACCTAAACCAACCTAACCTAAACTAAATTAAACTAAATTAAAATAAACTAAACTAAACCATAAACTAAACTAAACTAAATTAAACAAAACTAATCTAATATAACCTAACCTAACGTAACCTAAATTAACCGAACTATAAAATAAACTAAATTAATCTAAACTAAACTAAACTAAAATCACCTTACCCAGCCTAACCTAACCTAACATAACCTAAACTAAACTAAACTAACCTAACCTAACCGAACCTAACCTAACCTAAACTAAACTAAATAACCTAACTAATCCAAACTAACCTAAACTAACATAACCTAAACCAAACTAAACTTAACTAAACTAAAGTAACCTAACCTAACATAACCTAACCTAACCTAAACTAACCTAAATTAAACTAAACTAAACTAAAGTAAACTAACCTAATGAAACCCAAACTAAACTAATCTAAACTAAACTAAAATGAACTGTTCTATAAACTAAACTAAACTAAACTAAAATGAACTAACCTAACCTAACATAACCTAAACTAAACTAAACTAACCTAACCTAACCGAACCTAACCTAACCTAAACTAAACTAAATAACCTAACTAATCCAAACTAACCTAAACTAACATAACCTAACCTAAATTAAACTAAACTAAACTAATCTAATCTAAACTAAACTAAACTAACCTAACCGAGCCTAACCTAAACTAAACTAAACTAAACAACCTAACTAATCTAAACTAACCTAAACTAACAAAACCTAACCTAAATTAAACTAAACTAACTAAGCTTTACTAAACTAAACTAAACTAAAATAAACTATAAACTAAAATATAAACTAAACTAAACTATAAACTAAATTATCTAAACTAAACTATAAACTAAACTAAACTTAACTAAACTAAACTAAAATAAACTTAACTAACCTAACCTAAGCTAACCTAACACAAACTAAACTAAACTAAGCTAACCTAACCTAACCTAACTTAAACGTAACTAAACTAAACTAAACTAAGCTAATCTAAACCAAACTAAACTAAACTAAACTAAATTCAACTAAATTAAACTAAACTACCCTAACCTAACCTAACCTAATCTAATATGGACTAAACTAAACTTAACTAAACCAACCTAACCTAAACTAACCGAAACTATCTGAACTAAATTAAACTAAACTATAAACTATATACTAAACTAAACTATAAACTAAACTAAACTAACCTACCCTACCCTAACCTAACATAACATAAACTAATCTAAACTAATATAAACTAATCTAACCTAACCTAAATTAAACTAACCTTACCTAACCTAATGAAATCTAAACTAAACTAAACTAAACTATAAACTAATCTATAAACTAAACTAAACTAAACTAATCTATAATCCAAAATAAAATAAACTAAAATAAATTAACTAAACTAACTAACCTAACCTAAGCTAAACTAAACTAACCTAACCTAAAATAAACTAAACTAAACTAAACTATATTCTAAATTAACTGTTAAAAGACTATAAACTTAAGTAAATTATAAAGTAAACTAATCAACACTAAACTAACGTAGCCTAACCTAACCTAACCTAACTTAAACTAATCTAAACTAAACTAAAATTACCTTACCCAACCTAACCTAACCTAACCTAACCTACACTAAACTAAACTAACCTAACCTAACCTAACCTAACGTAACCTGAACTTACCCAACCTAAACTAAACTAAACTAAACTAAACTAAATTAAACTAAACTAAACCTAACGAAACTAAACTAAACTATAAGCTAAATTAAACTATAAACTAAACTAAACTAAACTATAAAATAAACTAAACTAAACTGTAAACTAAACTAAAATAAACGAAACTAAACTAATATAACCTATCCGAAACTAACCTAACATAACCTAACCTAAACTAAACTAAACTAAACTAAACTAACCTAACCTAACTTAACTAAACTAAACTTAAGGCACCTAACCTAACCTAACTTAACCTAACGTTACATAAACTAATCTAAACTAAACTAAGCTAAGCTAAGCTAACCTAACCTAAACGAAACTAAACTAAACTAAACTAAACCAAACTAAACTAAAATAAACTAAACTATAAACTAAAATATAAACTAAACTATAAACTAAACTATAAACTAAACTAAAATCAACTAAATTAAACTAAACTAACTAAACTACACTAACCTAACCTAGCCTAATCTAATCTAAACTAAACTAAACTAAACTAAACCAAACCAACCTAGCTTAAACTAACCTAAACTATCTAAACTAAATTAAACTAAACTATAAACTATAAACTAAACTAAACTATAAACTAAACTATAAACTAAACTAACCTAACCTAACCTAACAGAACCTAAACTAATCTAAACAAAACAAAATAAACTAATTTAACATAACCTAACCCACCCTAACCTAACCTTACCTAACCTATTCTTACCTAAACTAAACTAAAGTAAACTAAATTATGAACTATACCATAAATTAATCTAAAAATTAACTAAACTAAACTAAAATAAAAACTAAAATAAACTAAACAAAAATAACATAAACTAAACTAACTAACCTAACCCAAACTAACCTAAGATAAACTAAACTAACCTAACCTAACCTAAACTAAACTAAACTAAACTATATTCTAAACTAACTATAAAAATTATAAACTAAAGCAAACTATAAACTAA
Organism: Metallyticus violacea; assembly: GCA_030762175.1. NCBI lineage: Eukaryota > Metazoa > Arthropoda > Insecta > Mantodea > Metallyticidae > Metallyticus > Metallyticus violacea. Next base: position 57,876,614 of record CM060839.1, on the reverse strand, counting down.
TCTAAACTAAACTAAACTAACCTAACCTAACCTAACCTAAACTAAACTAAACTAATCTAACCTAACCTAATCTAACCTAACCTAAACTAAACTAATCTAAATTAAACCAAATGTAAACTAAACTATAAACTAAACTGAACTATAAACTAAAATAATCTAAACTAAACTAAACTAAAATCACCTTACCCAACGTAACCTAACCTAACCTAAACTAAACTAAACTAACCTAACCTGAACTAAGTAAAACTAAACTAAAATAAACTAAACTAAACCATAAACTAAACTAAACTAAACTAAACAAAACTAATCTAATATAACCTAACCTAACGTAACCTAAACTAAACTAAACTAAACAAAACTAAACTAAACTAAACTAAATTGAACTATAAACTAAACTATATACTTAACTAAACTAAATTAACTAAACTAAACTATAAACTAAACTAAACTAAATTAAACTAACCTAAGCTAAACGTAACTAGACTTAACTAAACTAATCTAACCTAACCTAAACTAAACTAAACTAAACTAAACGAAACTAAACGAAATCAAACTATAAACTAAAATATAAACTGAACTAAACTAAACTATAAACTTAACTAAACTAAACTAAACTAAACTAACCTAACCTAACCGAACCTAACCTAACCTAACCTAAACTAAACTAAAGTAAACTAAACTAACCTAACCTAACCTAACCTAACCAAAACTAAACTAAACTAAACTTACATAGCTTAACCTAACCCAAAGCAAACTAAACTCAAGTAAACTAATCTAGACTAAACGAAACTAAACCATAAAATAAACTATAAACTAAACTAAACTACACTAATCTATAAACTAAACTAAAGTAAAACAAACTAAATAAACCTATCCTAACCTAACCGAACCTAACGTAACCTAACGTAACCTAAATAAAACTAAACTATAACTAAATTAAACAAAACTAAAAATAACCTATAAAAAACTAAACTAAACTAAGCCATAAACTAAACTAAACTAAACTAATCTACACTAAACTAACCTAACCTATCCTAAGCTAACATATATTAAACTAAACTAAACTAAACTAAACTATAAATTAACTAAACTAAATTAAACTATAAACTAAACTATAAAGTAATCTAAACTTAACTAAACTATAAACTAAATTAAACCAAACCAAACTAAACTATACTGAACTAACGTAACTTAAACTCAACTAAACTAAACTAACCTAACTTAACCTAACCTAAACTAAACTGAATTAAATAAACTAAATTCAACTAAACTAAAATAAACTAAACTAACCTAACCTAACCTAACATAACCTAACATAACCCAAACTAAACTAAACTAAACTACACTAAACTAAACAAAACAAAACTAAACTAAACTAAATTAAAACTAAATTTAACTATAAACTAAACTATAAACTAAACTTAACCAAACTATAAACTATACTATAAACTAAATTAAATTAACTAAACTATAAACTAAACTAAAATAAACTAAACTAAACTAATCTAAACTTAACTAAATTATCCTAACCTAATCTAAACTAAACGAAACTAAACTAATCGAAAATAAACTATACTAAACTACACTAAACTAACCTCACCTAGCGTAACATAACCTAACCTAAGCGAAGTTTTCAACTTTCAAAAATAAATTTTTACTTTTCGAGATTCTTTCCGCATAATATGCTTTTCTAAGGTTGTCAAACTTAAAAAATGAAACAGAACCAGTTATCTCAAATAAGAACGGAAATAAGTGATTCTAATGAGGTTTGCAACCATCGAAATAAATCTTTTCTTTTCGCGAATCCTTCTTCATTTTATAATTATCTAATGCTATCAAACTAGAATAATGAATGAGAAATAGTTATCTCCATTTGAAATGCAAAAAAACGCGATTCTTTTGGTTTCCAACATTCGAAAATAATTTTCTTCCTAACTAAACTAACCTAACCTAATCTAAACCAAACTAAACTAAATAATACTAAACTATATAAAACTAAACTAAACTAAAATAAACTAAACTAAACGAAACGAAACTAACTAAACTAAACGAAACTAACTAAATTAAACTGACCTAACCTAACCTAACCTAACCTAACATTACCTAACCTAACATAACCTAACTTAACCTAACCTAAACTAAATAGAAATAAATTAAATCAAAATAAACTTACCTAACCTAAATTAACCTAAGCTAAACTAAACTAAACTAAACTAAACTAACCTAACCTAACCTAACCTAACCTAACCTAAACTAAACTAGACTAAATTAAACCAAACTAAACTAAACTAGATTAAACTAACCTAACCTAACCTAACCTAAACTAAACTAAATTAAACTAAACTAAACTAAACTAAACTAAACTTAACTATAAGCTAAATTATAAACTAAACTAAATTAACTATAAACTAATCTAAATTATAAACTAAACTAAACTAAAATGAACTAACCTAACCTGACCTAAACCTAACTAAACTTAACTAAACTAAAGTAACCTAAACTAACATAACCTAACCTAAACTAACCTAAATTAAACTAAACTAAACTAAAGTAAACTAACCTAATGAAACCCAAACTAAACTAATCTAAACTAAACTAAAATGAACTGTTCTCTAAACTAAACTAAACTAAAGTAAAATGAACTAACCTAACCTAAAATAACCTAACATAACCTAAACTAAACTAAACTAAACTAACCTAACCTAGCCGAACCTAAAATAACCTAAACTAAACTAAATAACCTAACTAATCCAAACTAACCTACACTAACATAACCTAACCTAAATTAAACTAAACTAAACTAAACTAATCTAAACTAAACTAAACTAACCTAACCGAGCCTAACCTAAACTAAATTAAACTAAACAACCTAACTAATCTAAACTAACCTAAACTAACAAAACCTAACCTAAATTAAACTAAACTAACTAAGCTTTACTAAACTAAACTAAACTAAAATAAACTATAAACTAAACTATAAACTAAACTAAACTATAAACTAAACTATAAACTAAATTATCTAAACTAAACTATAAACTAAACTAAACTTAACTAAACTAAACTAAATTAAACTTAACTAACCTAACCTAAGCTAACCTAACACAAACTAAACTAAACTAAGCTAAGCTAACCTAACCTAACTTAAACGTAACTAAACTAAACTAAACTAAGCTAATCTAAACCAAACTAAACTAAACTAAACTAAATTCAACTAAATTAAACTAAACTACCCTAACCTAACCTAACCTAATCTAATATGGACTAAACTAAACTTAACTAAACAAACCTAACCTAAACTAACCGAAACTATATGAACTAAATTAAACTAAACTATAAACTATATACTAAACTAAACTATAAACTAAACTAACCTACCCTACCCTAACCTAACATAACCTAAACTAATCTAAACTAATATAAACTAATTTAACCTAACCTAAATTAAACTAACCTTAACTAACCTAATCTAATCTAAACTAAACTAAACTAAACTAAACTATAAACTAATCTATAAACTAAACTAAAGTAAACTAATCTATAATCCAAAATAAACTAAACTAAAATACATTAAATAAACTAACTAACCTAACCTAAAATAAACTAAACTAAACTAAACTATATTCTAAATTAACTGTTAAAAAACTATAAACTTAAGTAAATTATAAAGTAAACTAAACAACACTAAACTAACGTAGCCTAACCTAACCTAAACTAACGTAACCTGAACTTACCCAACCTAAACTAAACTAAACTAAACTAAACTAAATTAAACTAAACTAAACTTAACGAAACTAAACTAAACTATAAACTAAACTAAACTATAAACTAAACTAAACTAAACTATAAAATAAACTAAACTGAACTATAAACTAAACTAAAATAAACAAAACTAAACTAATATAACCTATCCTGAACTAACCTAACATATCCTAACCTAAACTAAACTAAACTAAACTAAACTAACCTAACCTAACTTAACTGAACTAAACTTAAGGCACCTAACCTAACCTAACCTAACCTAACGTTACATAAACTAATCGAAAATAAACTAACCTAAGCTAAGCAAACCTAACCTAAACGAAACTAAACTGAACTAAACTAAACTAAACCAAACTAAACTAAAATAAACTAAACTATAAACTAAACTATAAACTAAACTAAAATCAACTAAATTAAACTAAACTAACTAAACTACACTAACCTAACCTAGCCTAATCTTATGTAACTAAACTAAACTAAACTAAACCAAACCAACCTAGCCTAAACTAACCTAAACTATCTAAACTAAATTAAACTAAACTATAAACTAAACTAAACTAAACTATAAACTAAACTATAAACCAAACTAACCTAACCTAACCTAACAGAACCTAAACTAATCTAAACAAAACAAAATAAACTAATTTAACATAACCTAACCTACCCTAACCTAACCTTATCTAACCTATTCTAACCTAAACTAAAATAAAGTAAACTAAATTATGAACTATACCATTAATTAATCTATAAACTAAAATAAACTAAACAAAAATAACCAAAACTAAACTAACTAACCTAACCTAACCTAACCTAAGATAAACTAAACTAACCTAACCTAACCTAAACTAAATTAAACTAAACTAAACTGAACTAAACTATATTCTAAACTAACTATAAAAACTATAAACTAAAGCAAACTGTAAACTAATCTAAACTAAACTAAACTAACCTAACCTAACCTAAACTAAACTAAACTAATCTAACCCAACCTAAACTAACCTAAACTAAACTAAACTAAATTAATCTAAACTAAACTAAACTAAACTAAACTTAATTATAAGCTAAATTATAAACTAAACTAAAATAAACTATAAACTAATCTAAATTATAAACTAAACTAAACTAAAATAAACTAACCTAACCTGACCTAAACCAAACTAAACTTAACTGAACTAAAGTAACCTAACCTAACATAACCTAACCTAACCTAAACTAACCTAAATTAAACTAAACTAAACTATAGTAAACTGAACTAACCTAACCTAACCTAACATAACCTAAACTAAACTAAATTAACCTAACCTAACCGAACCTAACCTAACCTAAATTAAACTAAATAACCTAACTAATACAAACTAACCTAAACCAACATAACCTAACCTAAATTAAACTAAACTAAACTAAACTGATCTAAACCAAACTAAACTAACCTAACCTAACGTAACCTAAACTAAACTAACCTAACCTAACCTAAACTATACTAAATTAAACTAAACTAACAAAGCTAAACTAAGGTAAACTAAACTAATCTAAACAAAAATAAACTATAAACTAAACTATAAGCTAAACTAAACTATAAACTAAACCAAACTTAACTAAACTAAACTAAATTAAACTTAACTAACCTAACCTAAACTAAGCTAACCTAAGATAAACTAAACTAAACTAAACTAAGCTAACCTAACCTAACCTAACTTAAACGTAACTATTCTAAACTAAACTAAGCTAATCTAAACCAAACAAAACTAAACTAAACTAAATTCAACTAAATTAAACTAAACTATCTAACCTAACCTAATCTAATGTAGACTAAACTAAACTAAACTAAACAAACCTAACCTAAACTTTCCTAAAATATCTAAGCTAAATTAAACTGAACTATAAACTAAACTTTAAATTAAACTAAACTATAAACTATATACTAAACTAAACTATAAACCAAACTAAACTAACCTAACATAACCTAAACTAAACTAAACTAATATAAACTAATTTAACCTAACCTAACCTAAACTAGCCTAACATTACCTAACCTAATCCAACCAAAACTAAACTAAACTAAACTACAATATAAACTATTCTATAAACTAATCTATAAACTAAACTAAACAAAATTATAATCCAAAATAAACTAAACTAAAATAAATTAACTAAACTAACTAACCTAACCTAAGCTAAACTAAACTAACCTAACCTAAAATAAAATAAACTAAACTTAATTATATATTCTAAATTAACTGTTAAAAAACTATAAACTTAAGTAAATTGTAAAGTAAACTAAACAACACTAAACTATCCTAGCCTAACCTAACCTAAACTATCCTAACCTAATGTAACCTAAACTAAACTAAAATAAACTGAACTAAACTAAACTATAAACTAAACTATAAACTAAACTAAACTAAACTATAAACTAAACTATAAACTAAACTAAGGTAAACTAAACTAAAGTAAATTAACCTAACCGAACTTAAACTAAACTAAATGAAACTAAACTAAGCTAAACTATACTTACATAACGTAACCTTTCCTAAACTAATCAAAACTAAACTTACCTATCTTAATCTCACCTAAAGTAAACTAAACTAAACTAAACGAAACTAAACTATAAACTAAACTATAAATTAAAATAAACTAAACTATATACTTAAGTAATTTAATTAAACTAAACTAACCTAACCTAACCTAACCTAACCTAAACTAAACTGAAGTAAACTAAACTAACCTAAATTAACCTAACCTAACCTAACCGAACCTAACCAAAACTAAACTAAACTAAACTTACATAACTTAACCTAACCCAAAGTAAACTAAAATCAACTAAACTAAACTAAACTAAACGAAACTAAACTATAAACTAAACTAAACTACACTAATCTATAAACTAAACTAAACTAAACCAAACTAAATAAACCTAACCTAACCTAACCGAACCTAACGTAACCTAACGTAACCTAAATTAAACTAAACTAACATAACCAAACCTAACCCAACTTAAACTAATTTAAACTAACGTAACCTAAACTAACCTAAACTAAACTAAACTATAAACTAAATTAAACTAAACTATAAATAACCCATAAACAAACTAAACTAAACTAAGCCATAAACTAAACTAAACTAAACTAAACTACACTAAACTAACCTAACCTATCCTAAGCTAACCTATACTAAACTAAACTAAACTATAAATTAACTAAACTAAATTAAATTATAAATTAAACTATAAAGTAAACTAAACTAAACTAAACTATACACTAGATTAAACTAAACTAAACTAAACTATACTAAACTAACCTAACCTAAACTCAACTAAACTAAACTAAACTAACTTAACCTAAATTAAACTAAACTGAATTAAACTAAAGTAAACTAAACTAAACTAAACGAAACTAACTAAACTAAACTAACTTAACCTAACCTAACCTAACCTAACATAACCTAACCTAAATTAAATAAAAGTAAATTAAACCAAACTAAACTAATCTAACCTAACCAAACCTAAACTAAACTAAACTAAACCAACCTAACCGAACCTAACCTAAATTAAACTGAACTAAAATAAACTAACCTAACCTAACCTAAACTAAACTAAATTAATCTAAATTAAACTAAAATAAACTATAGGCTAAACTATAAACTAAACTAAACTAAACTTTAAACTAATCTAAAGTATAAACTAAACTAAAATAAACTAAACTAACCTAACCTAACCTGACCTAAACTTAACTAAACAAAACTAAACTAAACTAAACTAACCTAACCTAACTTAATCTAAATTAGAGTAAACTAAACTAAACTACAATAACCTAATCAAACCTAAACTAAACTAATCTAAACTAAACTAATTAAACTATTCTATATACTAAACTAAACTAAACCAACCTAACCCAAACTAACCTAACCTAAACTAAACCAAACTAAATAGAAATAAACTATAAACTAAACTACAAATTAAACTAAACTAAAGTATAAACTAAACTATAAACTAAATTAACAAAACTATAAACTAAACTAAACTTAACTAAACTAAACTAAACTTAACTTAACTAACCTAACCTAACCTAACTTAACTTAACATAAACTAAACTAAACTAAACTAAGCTAACCTAACCTAACCTAACCTAACCTAAACTAAACTAAACTAAACCAAACTAAATTCCACTAAATTAAACTAAACTAAACTAAACTACACTAACCTAACCTAACCTAATCCAATCTTAACTAAAGTAAACTAAACCAAACCAACCTAGACTAAACTAACCTAAACTATCTAAACTAAACTAAACTGAACTGTAAACTAAATTATAAATTAAACTAAATTATAAACTATAAACTATACAAAACTATAAACTAAACTATAAACTAACCTAACCTTACCTAACCTAATCTAACCTAAACTAAACTAAACTAAAGTAAACTAAATTATAAACTATACTATATACTAATCTATAAACTAAACTAAACTAAACTATAAACTAAATAAACTGAACTAAAATAAACTAAACTAAACTAACTAACCTAACCTAACCTAACCTAACCTAAGATAAACTAAACTAACCTAACCTAACCTAAACTGAACTAAAATAAACTATATTTTAAACTAACTATAAATAACTATAAACTAAAGGAAACTATAAACTAAACTAAACTAAACTAAACTAACCTAACCTAAACTAACCTAAACTAAACTAATCTAACCCAACTTAACATAACCTAAACTAAACTAATCTAAACTAAACTAAATGTAAACTAAACTATAAACTAAACTGAACTATTAACTAAACTAAACTAATCTAAACTAAACTAAACTATAATCACCTTACCCAGCCTAACCTAACCTAACCTAAACTAAACTAAACTAAACTATCCTAACCTAACCTAACCTAACCTAAACTAACCTAAACTAAATTGAACTAAACTAAAATAAACTAAATTAAACCATAAACTAAACTAAACTAAACTAAACAAAACTAATCTAATATAACCTAAACTAAATTAAACTATAAACTAAACTATAAACTAAAATAAACTAAAGTATAAACAAAACTAAATTAAACTAAACTAACATAACCTAACCTAAATTAAAATAAACTAACCTTACCTAACCTAACTTAAACTAACCTAAATTAAACTAAACAAAACTAACCTAACCTAACCTAAAATAAACTATACTAAACAAAACAAAACTAAACTAAACTAAACTGAACCATAAACTTAACTATATACTTAACTTAACTAAATTAACTAAACTAAAGTATAAACTAAACTAAACTAAACTAAACTAACCTAACTAAAACATAACTAAACTTAAGTAAACTAATCTAACCTAACTTAAAATAAATTAAACTAAACTAAAGGAAACTAAATTAAGCTAAACTAAACTAACCTAACCTAACCTTACCTAAACTACACTAAACTAAACTTACCTAACATAACGTAACCTAAAGTAAACTAAACTAAACTAAACTAAACGAAACTAAAGTATAAAAATACTATAAACTAAACTAAACTAAACTAAACTATAAAATTAACTAAACTAAACTAAACTAACCTAACCTAACCTAACCGAACCTAACCTAACCTAACCTAACCTAAACTAAACTAAAGTAAACTAAACTAACCTAAACTAACCTAACCTAACCTAACCAAAACTAAACTAAACTAAACTTATATAACTTAACCTAACCTAAAGTAAACTAAACTAAACTAAACTAAACGAAACTAAAGTATAAAAATACTATAAACTAAACTAAACTACACTAATCTATAAACTAAACTAAACTATACTAAATTAAATAAACCTAACCTAACCTAACCGTACCTAGCCTAACCTAACCGTACCTAAATTAAACTAAACTAACCTAATCTAACATAACCCAACCTAAATTAATCTAAACTAACCTAACCTAATCTAACCTAACCTAACCTAAACTAATCCATAAACTAAATTAAACTAAGCTATAAATAAACTATAAACTAAACTAAACTAAACTAAGCCATAAACTAAACTAAACTAAACTAAACTTCACTAAACTAAACTAACATATCTAAGCTAACCTATATTAATGTATACTAAACAAAACTTAACTATAAACTAAACTATAAATTAACTAAACTAAACTAAACTATGAACTAGATTAAACTAAACTATACTAAATTAAACTGAACTAACCCAATCTAAACTGAACTAAACTAAACTAAACTAACTTATCATAACCTAAACTAAACTGAATTAAACTAAACTAAATTAAACTAAACTAAACTAAACGAAACTAACTAAACTAAACTAACTTTACCTAACCTAACCTAACATAACCTAACCTAAACTAAATAAAAGTAAATTAAAACAATCTTAACTAACCTAACCTAACCTAAACAAAACTAAACTATACTAAAAAAAACTAAACTATCCCAATCTAACCTAAACTAAACTAAACTAAACTAAGCTAACCTAACATAACCTAAACTAAAATAAACTAAAATAAAACAACCTTACCTAACTAACCTGAACTAATCTAAATTAATCAAAATTAAACTAAACTTAACTAAACTATAAACTAAACTATAAACTAAACTAAACTAAACTTTAAATTAATCTAAAGTATAAACTAAAATAAAATAAACTAAAGTAACCTAACCTAACCTGACCTAAACTAAAATAAACAAAACTAAACTAAACTAAACTAACCTAACCTAACTTAACTTAAACTAAGGTAAACTAAACTAAACTACAATAACCTAATCAAACCTAAACTAAACTAAACCATAAACTAAACTAAACTAAACTAAACAAAACTAATCTAATATAACCTAACCTAACGTAACCTAAACTAAACTAAACTAACCTAACCTCACCTAACCTAACCTAATCTAAACTTATCTAAACTATAATAAATTATACTAAACTATAAACTAAACTATAAACTAAACTAAACAAAACTATAAACTAAACTATAAACTAAACTATAAACATAACTAAAGTAAACTAAACTAACCTAACATAACCTAACCTAAATTAAATTAAATTAACCTTACCTAACCTAACCTAAACTAACCTAAAATAAACTAAACAAAACTAACCTAACCTAACCTAACCTATACTAAACTAAACTAAACTAAAAAAACTAAAATAAACTAAACTAAATTGAACTATAAACTAAACTATATACTTAACAAAACAAAATTAACTAAACTAAACTATAAACTAAACTAAACTAAACTAAACTAACCTAAGCTAAACGTAACTAAACTTAACTAAACTATTCTAACCTAACCTAAACAAAACTAAACTAAACTAAACGAAACTAAACAAAACCAAACTATAAACTAAAATATAAACTGAACTAAACTAAACTATAAACTTAACTAAACTAAACTAACCTAACCTAACCTAACCTAACCTAACCAAAACTAAACTAAACTAAACTTACATAACTTAACCTAACCCAAAGCAAACTAAACTCAAGTAAACTAATCTAAACTAAACGAAACTAAACCATAAACTAAACTATAAACTAAACTAAACTACACTAATCTATAAACTAAACTAAACTAAAACAAACTAAATAAACTTATCCTAACCCAACCGAACCTAACGTAACCTAATGTAACCTAAATTAAACTAAACTAACCTAACCTAACCTAACCCAACCTAAACTAATCTAAATTAACCTGACCATACCTAACCTAACCTAACCTAAACTAAACTAAACTATAACTAAATTATACTAAACTATAAATAACCTATAAACAAAGTAAACTAAACTAAGCCATAAACTAAACTAAACTAAACTAATCTACACTAAACTAACCTAACCTAACTTAACCTAAATTAGAGTAAACTAAACTAAACTACAATAACCTAATCAAACCTAAACTAAACTAATCTAAACTAAACTAATTAAACTATTCTATATACTAAACTAAACTAAACCAACCTAACCCAACCTAACCTAACCTAAACTAAACCAAACTAAATAGAAATAAACTATAAACTAAACTACAAATTAAACTAAACTAAAGTATAAACTAAACTATAAACTAAATTAACAAAACTATAAACTAAACTAAACTTAACTAAACTAAACTAAACTTAACTTAACTAACCTAACCTAACCTAACTTAACTTAACATAAACTAAACTAAACTAAACTAAGCTAACCTAACCTAACCTAACCTAAACTAAACTAAACTAAACCAAACTAAATTCCACTAAATTAAACTAAACTAAACTAAACTACACTAACCTAACCTAACCTAATCTAATCTTAACTAAAGTAAACTAAACCAAACCAACCTAGACTAAACTAACCTAAACTATCTAAACTAAACTAAACTGAACTGTAAACTAAATTATAAATTAAACTAAATTATAAACTATAAACTAAACAAAACTATAAACTAAACTATAAACTAACCTAACCTTACCTAACCTAATCTAACCTAAACTAAACTAAACTAAAGTAAACTAAATTATAAACTATACTATATACTAATCTATAAACTAAACTAAACTAAACTATAAACTAAATAAACTGAACTAAAATAAACTAAACTAAACTAACTAACCTAACCTAACCTAACCTAACCTAAGATAAACTAAACTAACCTAACCTAACCTAAACTGAACTAAAATAAACTATATTTTAAACTAACTATAAATAACTATAAACTAAAGGAAACTATAAACTAAACTAAACTAAACTAAACTAACCTAACCTAAACTAACCTAAACTAAACTAATCTAACCTAACTTAACATAACCTAAACTAAACTAATCTAAACTAAACTAAATGTAAACTAAACTATAAACTAAACTGAACTATTAACTAAACTAAACTAATCTAAACTAAACTAAACTAAAATCACCTTACCCAGCCTAACCTAACCTAACCTAAACTAAACTAAACTAAACTATCCTAACCTAACCTAACCTAACCTAAACTAACCTAAACTAAATTGAACTAAACTAAAATAAACTAAATTAAACCATAAACTAAACTAAACTAAACTAAACAAAACTAATCTAATATAACCTAAACTAAATTAAACTGTAAACTAAACTATAAACTAAAATAAACTAAAGTATAAACAAAACTAAATTAAACTAAACTAACATAACCTAACCTAAATTAAAATAAACTAACTTTACCTAACCTAACTTAAACTAACCTAAATTAAACTAAACAAAACTAACCTAAACTAACCTAAAATAAACTATACTAAACAAAACAAAACTAAACTAAACTAAACTCAACCATAAACTTAACTATATACTTAACTTAACTAAATTCACTAAACTAAAGTATAAACTAAACTAAACTAAACTAAACTAACCTAACTAAAACATAACTAAACTTAAGTAAACTAATCTAACCTAACTTAAAATAAATTAAACTAAACTAAAGGAAACTAAATTAAGCTAAACTAAACTAACCTAACCTAACCTTACCTAAACTACACTAAACTAAACTTACCTAACATAACGTAACCTAAAGTAAACTAAACTAAACTAAACTAAACGAAACTAAAGTATAAAAATACTATAAACTAAACTAAACTAAACTAAACTATAAAATTAACTAAACTAAACTAAACTAACCTAACCTAACCTAACCGAACCTAACCTAACCTAACCTAACCTAAACTAAACTAAAGTAAACTAAACTAACCTAAACTAACCTAACCTAACCTAACCAAAACTAAACTAAACTAAACTTATATAACTTAACCTAACCTAAAGTAAACTAAACTAAACTAAACTAAACGAAACTAAAGTATAAAAATACTATAAACTAAACTAAACTACACTAATCTATAAACTAAACTAAACTATACTAAATTAAATAAACCTAACCTAACCTAACCGTACCTAGCCTAACCTAACCGTACCTAAATTAAACTAAACTAACCTAATCTAACATAACCCAACCTAAATTAATCTAAACTAACCTAACCTAATCTAACCTAACCTAACCTAAACTAATCCATAAACTAAATTAAACTAAGCTATAAATAAACTATAAACTAAACTAAACTAAACTAAGCCATAAACTAAACTAAACTAAACTAAACTTCACTAAACTAAACTAACATATCTAAGCTAACCTATATTAATGTATACTAAACAAAACTTAACTATAAACTAAACTATAAATTAACTAAACTAAACTAAACTATGAACTAGATTAAACTAAACTATACTAAATTAAACTAAACTAACCCAATCTAAACTGAACTAAACTAAACTAAACTAACTTATCATAACCTAAACTAAACTGAATTAAACTAAACTTAATTAAACTAAACTAAACTAAACGAAACTAACTAAACTAAACTAACTTTACCTAACCTAACCTAACATAACCTAACCTAAACTAAATAAAAGTAAATTAAAACAATCTTAACTAACCTAACCTAACCTAAACAAAACTAAACTATACTAAAAAAAACTAAACTATCCCAATCTAACCTAAACTAAACTAAACTAAACTAAGCTAACCTAACATAACCTAAACTAAAATAAACTAAAATAAAACAACCTTACCTAACTAACCTGAACTAATCTAAATTAATCAAAATTAAACTAAACTTAACTAAACTATAAACTAAACTATAAACTAAACTAAACTAAACTAACCTAACCTAACCTAACCTAACCTAACCAAAACTAAACTAAACTAAACTTACATAACTTAACCTAACCCAAAGCAAACTAAACTCAAGTAAACTAATCTAAACTAAACGAAACTAAACCATAAACTAAACTATAAACTAAACTAAACTACACTAATCTATAAACTAAACTAAACTAAAACAAACTAAATAAACTTATCCTAACCCAACCGAACCTAACGTAACCTAATGTAACCTAAATTAAACTAAACTAACCTAACCTAACCTAACCCAACCTAAACTAATCTAAATTAACCTGACCCAACCTAACCTAACCTAACCTAAACTAAACTAAACTATAACTAAATTATACTAAACTATAAATAACCTATAAACAAAGTAAACTAAACTAAGCCATAAACTAAACTAAACTAAACTAATCTACACTAAACTAACCTAACCTATCTTAAGCTAACCTATATTAAACTAAACTAAACTAAACAATAAACTAAACTATAAATTAACTTAACTAAATTAAATTATAAACTAAACTATAAAGTAATCTAAACTTAACTAATCTCTAAACTAGATTAAACTAAACTAAACTAAACTATACTAAACTAACCTAACCTAAACTCAACTATACTAAACTAACCTAACTTAACCTAACCTAAACTAAACTGTATTAAATAAACTAAATTCAACTAAACTAAAATAAACTAAACTAACCAAACTTAACCTAACATAACCTAACATAACCTAAACTAAACTATACTAAACTACACTAAACTAAACTAAACAAAACTAAACTAAACTAAACTAAACTAAATTAAAACTAAATTTAACTATAAACTAAACTATAAACTAAAATTAACTAAACTATAAACTATACTATAAACTAAATTAAATTAACTAAACTATAAACTAAACTAAACTAAAATAAACTAAACTAAACTAATCTAAACTTAACTAAATTATCCTAACCTAACCTAAACTAAACGAAAGTAAACCAATCGAAAATAAACTATACTAAACTAAACTAAACTAACCTAACCTAACGTAACCTAACCTAACCTAATCGAAGATTTCAACTTTCAAAAATAAATTTTTTCTTTTCGAGATTCTTTCCGCATAATATGCTTTTCTAAGGTTATCAAACTACAAAAATGAAAGAGAACCAGTTATCTCAAATAAGAACGGAAATAAGTGATTCTAATGAGGTTTGCAACCATCGAAATAAATCTTTTCTTTTCGCGAATCTTTCTTCATTTTATAATTATCTAATGCTATCAAACTAGAATAATGAATGAGAAATAGTTATCTCCATTTGAAATGCAAAAAAACGCGATTCTTTTGGTTTCCAACCTTCGAAAATAATTTTCTTCCTAACTAAACTAACCTAACCTAATCCAAACCAAACTAAACTAAATTATACTAAACTATATAAAACTAAACTAAACAAAAATAAACTAAACTAAACGAAACGAAACTAACTAAACTAAACGAAACTAACTAAATTAAACTGACCTAACCTAACCTAACCTAACATTACCTAACCTAACATAACCTAACTTAACCTAACCTAAACTAAAATAAACTAAACTAAACTAAACTAAACTAACCTAACCTAACCTAACCTAACCTAACCTAAACTAAACTAAACTAAATTAAACCAAACTAAACTAAACTAAACTAACCTAAACTAACCTAAACTAAACTTAACTAAATTAAACTAAACTAAACTAAACTAAACTAAACTTAACTATAAGCTAAATTATAAACTAAACTAAACTAAACTATAAACTAATCTAAATTATAAACTAAACTTAACTAAAATAAACTAACCTAACCTGACCTAAACCAAACTAAACTTAACTAAACTAAAGTAACCTAACCTAACATAACCTAACCTAACCTAAACTAACCTAAATTAAACTAAACTAAACTAAAGTAAACTAACCTAATGAAACCTAAACTCAACTAATCTAAAATAAACTAAAATGAACTATTCTATAAACTAAACTAAACTAAACTAAACTAAACTGAACTAACCTAACCTAACCTAAACTAACATAACCTAAACTAAACTAAACTAACCTAACCTAACCGAACCTAACCTAACCTAAACTAAACTAAATAACCTAACTAATCCAAACTAACCTAAACTAACATAACCTAACCTAAATTAAACTAAACTAAACTAAACTAATCTAAACCAAACTAAACTAACCTAACCTAACGTAACCTAAACTAAACTAACCTAACCTAACCTAAACTATACTAAATTAAACTAAACTAACAAAGCTAAACTAAAGTAAACTAAACTAATCTAAACAAAAATAAACTATAAACTAAACTAAACTATAAACTAAACCAAACTTAACTAAACTAAACTAAATTAAACTTAACTAACCTAACCTAAACTAAGCTAATCTAAGATAAACTAAACTAAACTAAACTAAGCTAACCTAACCTAACCTAACTTAAACGTAACTATTCTAAACTAAACTAAGCTAATCTAAACCAAACAAAACTAAACTAAACTAAATTCAACTAAATTAAACTAAACTACACTAACCTAACCTAATCTAATGTAGACTAAATTAAACTAAACTAAACAAACCTAACCTAAACTATCCTAAACTATCTAAGCTAAACTAAACTGAACTATAAACTAAACTATAAATTAAACTAAACTATAAACTATATACTAAACTAAACTATAAACCAAACTAAACTAACCTAACATAACCTAAACTAAACTAATATAAACTAATTTAACCTATCCTAACCTAAACTAAACTAAACTAAACTACATTATAAACTATTCTATAAACTAATCTATAAACTAAACTAAACAAAACTATAATCCAAAATAAACTAAACTAAAATAAATTAACTAAACTAACTAACCTAACCTAAGCTAAAGTAAACTAACCTACCCTAAAATAAAATAAACTAAACTTAATTATATATTCTAAATTAACTGTTAAAAAAACTATAAACTTAAGTAAATTATAAAGTAAACTAAACAACACTAAACTATCCTAGCCTAACCTAACTTAAACTATCCTAACCTAATGTAACCTAAACTAAACTAAAATAAACTGAACTAAACTAAACTATAAACTAAACTATAAACTAAACTAAACTAAACTATAAACTAAACTAAGGTAAACTAAAATAAAGTAAATTAACCTAACCCAACCTAAACTAAACTAAATGAAACTAAACTAAGCTAAACTATACTTACCTAAAGTAACCTTTCCTAAACTAATCGAAACTAAACTTACCTATCTTAACCTAACCTAAAGTAAACTAAACTAAACTAAACTAAACGAAACTAAACTATAAACAAACTATAAACTAAACTAAACTAAACTAGAAACTTAACTAAATTAATTAAACTAATTTAGCCTAACCTATTCTAACCTAACCTAAACTAAAGTGAAGTAAACTAAACTAACCTAAATTAACCTAAACTAACCTAACCGAACCTAACCTAATAAAACTAAACTAAACTAAACTTACATAACTTAACCTAACCCAAAGCAAACTAAAATCAACTAAACTAAACTAAACTAAACGAAACTAAACTATAAACTAAACTAAACTACACTAATCCATAAACTAAACTGAACTAAACCAAACTAAATAAACCTAACCTAACCGAACCTAACGTAACCTAACGTAACCTAAATTAAACTAAACTAACATAACCAAACCTAACCCAACCTAAATTAATCTAAACTAACGTAACCAAAACTAAACTATAAATTAAATTAAACTAAACTATAAATAACCCATAAACAAACTAAACTAAACTAAGCCATAAACTAAACTAAACTACATTAAACTACATTAAACTAACCTAACCTATCCTAAGCTAACCTATACTAAACTAAACTAAACTATAAATTAACTAAATTAAATTAAATTATAAATTAAACTATAAAGTAAACTAAACTAAACTAAACTATACACTAGATTAAACTAAACTAAACTATGCTAAACTAACCTAACCTAAACTCAGCTAAACTAAACTAAACTAACTTAACCTAACCTAACCTAACCTAACATAACCTAACCTAAACTAAATAAAAGTAAATTAAACCAAACTAAACTAATCTCACCTAACTATACTAAACTACACTAAACTAAACAAAACAAAACTAAACCAAACATAAACTAAACTAAACTAAACCAACCTAACCGAACCTAACCTAAATTAAACTTAACTAAAATAAACTAACCTAACCTAACCTAACCTAACTTAAACTAAACTAAATTAAACTAAATGAAACTAAAATAAACTATAGGCTAAACTATAAACTAAACTAAACTAAACTTTAAACTAATCTAAAGTATAAACTAAACTAAAATAAACTAAACTAACCTAACCTAACCTGACCTAAACTAAACTAAACAAAACTAAACTAAACTAAACTAACCTAACCTAACTTAACCTAAATTAGAGTAAACTAAACTAAACTACAATAACCTAATCAAACCTAAACTAAACTAATCCAAACTAAACTAATTAAACTATTCTATAAACTAAACTAAACTAAACTAACCTAACCCAACCTAACCTAACCTAAACTAAACCAAACTAAACAAAATAAACTACAAACTAAACTACAAATTAAACTAAACTAAAGTATAAACTAAACTATAAACTAAATTAACAAAACATTAAACTAAACTAAAGTTAACTAAACTAAACTAAACTTAACTTAACTAACCTAACCTAACCTAAATTAACTTAACATAAACTAAACTAAACTAAACTAAGCTAACCTAACCTAACCTAACCTAAACTAAACTAAACTAAACCAAACTAAATTCCACTAAATTAAACTAAACTAAACTAAACTACACTAACCTAACCTAACCTAATCTAATCTTAACTAAAGTAAACTTAACCAAACCAACCTAGCCTAAACTAACCTAAACTATCTAAACTAAACTAAACTGAACTGTAAACTAAACTATAAATTAAACTAAACTATAAACTATAAACTAAACTAAACTAAACTATAAAATAAACTATAAACTAACCTAACCTTACCTAACCTAATCTAACCTAAACTAAACTAAACTAAAGTAAGCTAAATTATAAACTATACTATAAACTAATCTATAAACTAAACTAAACTAAACTATAAACTAAATAAATTGATCTAAAATAAACTAAACTAACTAACCTAACCTAACCTAACCTAACCTAAGATAAACTAAACTAACCTAATCTAACCTAAACTGAACTAAAATAAACTATATATTAAACTAACTATAAAAAACTATAAAAAACTAACCTAACCTAAACTAAATTGAACTAAACTAAAATAAACTAAACTAAACCATAAACTAAACTAAACTAAACTAAACAAAACTAATCTAATATAACCTAACCTAAATTAAACTATAAACTAAACTGTAAACTAAAATAAACTAAACTATAAACAAAACTAAACTAAACTAAACTAACATAACCTAACCTAAACTAAAATAAACTAACCTTACCTAACCTAACCTAAATTAACCTAAATTAAACTAAACAAAACTAACCTAACCTAACCTAACCTAAAATAAACTATACTAAACCAAACAAAACTAAACTAAACTAAACTAAACTGAACCATAAACTTAACTATATACCTAACTAAACTAAATTAACTAAACTAAAGTATAAACTATACTAAACTAAACTAAATTAAACTAAACTAACCTAAATAAAACAACTAAACTTAAGTAATCTAATCTAACCTAACTTAAAATAAATTAAACTAAACTAAACGAAACTAAATTAAGCTAAACTAAACTAACCTAACCTTACCTAAACTACACTAAACTAAACTTACCTAACTTAACGTAACCTAAAGTAAGCTAAACTAAACTAAACTAAACGAAACTAAAGTATAAAAATACTATAAACTAAACTAAATTAAACTAAACTATAAACTTAACTAAACTAAACTAAACTAACCTAACCTAACCTAACCGAACCTAACCTAACCTAACCTAAACTAAACTAAAGTAAACTAAACTAACCTAAACTAACCTAACCTAACCTAACCAAAACTAAACTAAACTAAACTTACATAACTTATTCTAACCTAAAGTAAACTAAACTAAACTAAACTAAACGAAATTAAAGTATAAAAATACTATAAACTAAACTAAACTACACTCTTCTATAAACTAAACTAAACTAAACTAAATTAAATAAACCTAACCTAACCTAACCGTACCTAGCCTAACCTAACCGTACCTAAATTAAACTAAACTAACCTAATCTAACCTAACCCAACCTAAATTAATCTAAACTAACCTAACCTAATCTAACCTAACCTAACCTAACCTAAACTAATCCATAAACTAAATTAAACTAAACTATAAATAAACTATAAACTAAACTAAACTAAACTAAGCCATAAACTAAACTAAACTAAACTAAACTACACTAAACTAAATTAACATATTTAAGCTAACCTATACTAATGTATACTAAACTAAACTTAACTATAAACTAAACTATAAATTAACTAAACTAAATTACATTATAAACTAGATTAAACTAAACTATACTAAACTAAACTAAACTAACCTAATCTAAACTGAACTAAACTAAACTAAACTAACTTATCATAACCTAAACTAAACTGAATTAAACTAAACTAAATTCAACTAAACTAAAGTAAAGTAAACTAACTTAACCTAACCTAACCTAACTTAACCTAACCTAAACTAAACTAAATTAAACTTAACTAAACTAAACAAACCTAACCTAAACTAAACTAAAATAAACAAAACTAAACTAAACTAAACTAAACTAACCTAACCTAACCTAAAATAACCTAACCTAAACTAAACCAAACTAAACAAAATAAACTACAAACTAAACTACAAATTAAACTAAACTAAAGTATAAACTAAACTATAAACTAAATTAACAAAACTATAAACTAAACTAAAGTTAACTAAACTAAACTAAACTTAACTTAACTAACCTAACCTAACCTAAATTAACTTAACATAAATTTAAACTAAACTAAACTAAGCTAACCGAACCTAACCTAACCTAACCTAAACTAAACTAAACTAAACCAAACTAAATTCCACTAAACTAAACTAAACTAAACTAAACTACACTAACCTAACCTAACCTAATCTAATCTTAACTAAAGTAAACTAAACCAAACCAACCTAGCCTAAACTAACCTAAACTATCTAAACTAAACTAAACTGAACTGTAAACTAAACTATAAATTAAACTAAACTATAAACTATAAACTAAACTAAACTAAACTAACTTATCATAACCTAAACTAAACTGAATTAAACTAAACTAAATTCAACTAAACTAAAGTAAAGTAAACTAACTTAACCTAACCTAACCTAACTTAACCTAACTTAACCTAAACTAAACTAAATTAAACTTAACTAAACTAAACAAACCTAACCTAAACTAAACTAAACTAAACAAAACTAAACTAAACTAAACTAACCTAACCTAACATAACCTAAACTAAACTAAACAAACTAAACAAAACTAACCTAACCTAACCTAACCTAACGTAAACTAAACTAAACAAAAGTAAACTAACCTAATGAAACCTAAACTAATCTAATCTAAACTAAACTAAAATAAACTATTCTATAAACTAAACTAAACTAAACTAAACTAACCTAACCTAACCTAATCTAATCTAACCTAAACTAAACTAAACTAAACTAAATTAAACTAACCTAACCTAACCGAACCTAACCTAACCTAAACTAAACTAAATTAAATTTAACTAACTAAGCTAAACTAAACTAAACAAAACTAACCGAACCTAACCTAACCTAACATAAACTAAACTAAACTAAACTAAGCTAAACTAATCCAACCTAACTTAAACGTAACTAAACTAAACTAAACTAATCTAAACCAAACTAAACTAAACTAAACTAAATCCAACTAAACTAAACTAAACTAAACTACACTAACATAACCTTTCCTAACCTAATCTAAACTAAACTAAACTAAACTAACATAATCATAACTAAACTATAAACTAAACTAAACTAATCTAAATTACACTAACCTAACCTAACCTTAACTAAACCCAACTAAACTAACTTAACCTAACCTATCCTAAACTTACCTAACCTAATCTAAGCTAAATTAAACTAAACTAAACTAAATTATAAACTAAACTATAAACTAAACTTAATTAAACTATAAACTAAATTATAAACTAAACTAAAATAAACTAAACTAACCTTACCTAACCTAACCTAACCTAAATTAAACTAACTAACCTTACTTAACCAAACCTTACCTTACCTAACCTAAACTAAACTAACCTAAAGTAAACAAAACTATAATAAATTTAACTATAAATTAACTATAAACTATACTTAACTAAATTATAAACTAAACTATAAACTAAATTATATTAACTAATTTAAAATAAACTAAACTAAAGTAAACTATACTAAACTAACCTAACCTAAACTCAAGTAAACTTAACCATATTAACATAACATTACCTAAACTAAACTAAAATAAACTAAACGAAACTAACTAAACTAAACTAAACTGAACTTACCT
This sequence comes from Metallyticus violacea, assembly GCA_030762175.1. Taxonomy (NCBI): domain Eukaryota; kingdom Metazoa; phylum Arthropoda; class Insecta; order Mantodea; family Metallyticidae; genus Metallyticus; species Metallyticus violacea. The sequence continues at coordinate 57,853,636 of CM060839.1, read as the reverse complement.
AACCTAACCTAACCTAACCGAAATTTCCAACCTCCAAAAATAAATGTTTTCTTTTCGAGATTCTTTCCGCATAATATGCTTTTCTAAGGTTTTCAAACAAAAATGAAAGAGAACCAGTTATCTCAAATAAGAACGGAAAAAAGGTGATTCTAATGAGGTTTGCAACCATCGAAATAAATCTTTTCTTTTCGCGAATCTTTCTTCATTTTATGGTTTTCTATGGCTATCAAAATAGCAAAATGAAAGAGAACCGGTTATCTCAAATAAGAACGGAAAAAAAGTGATTCTAATGAAGTTTCCAACCATCGAAATAAATCTTTTCCTTTCCCGAATCTTTCTTCATTTTTTGGTTTTCTATGGCTATGAAAGAGAACTAGTTATCTCAAATAAGAATAGAAAATAATTGATTCATAAGTATTTTCAAAACATCAAAAAAAAATTTTTTTCTTTTCGAGATTCTTTCCGCATAATATGCTTTTCTAAGACTATCAAACTAGTATAATGAAAGAGAACCAGTTATCTCAAATAAGAACGGAAAAAAAGTGATTCTAATGAAGTTTCCAAACTTTGAAAAAAATTTTTTTTCTTTTCGAGATTCTTTCGAATAATATGCTTATCTAAGGCTATCAAACTAGTATAATGAAAGAGAACCAGTTATCTCAAAAAAGAACGGAAAAAAATTGATTCTCTTGGATTTTCCAACCTTCGAAAATTTTTTTTTTCTTTTCGAGATTCTTTCCGCATAATATCCTTTTCTACAGCTATCAAACTAGCAAAATGAAGGAGAATCGGTTATCTCAAATAAGAACGGAAAAAAAGTGATTCTAATGAAGTTTCCAACCATCGAAATAAATCTTTTCTTTTCGCGAATCTTTCTTCATTTTCTGGTTTTCTATGGCTATCAAACTAGTATAATGAAAGAGAAACAGTTATCTCAAATAAGAACGGAAAAAAAGTGATTCTAATAAAGTTTCCAAACATAAAAAGAAATTTTTTTTCTTTTCGAGATTCTTCCCGCATAATATGCTTTTTTAAGACTATCAAACTTGTATAATGAAAGAGAACCAGTTATCTCAAATAAGAACGGAAAAAAAAGTGATTCTAATGAAGTTTCCAAACTTTGAAAAAAATTTTTTTTCTTTTCGAGATTATTTCGCACAATATGCTTTTCTAAGCCTATCAAACTAGTATAATGAAAGAGAACTCGTTATCTCAAAAAAGAACGGAAAAAAATTGATTCTCTTGGATTTTCCAACCTTCGAAAAAAATTTTTTTTTCTTTTCATGATTCTTTCCGCATAATATGCTTTTCTACAGCTATCAAACTGTCAAAATGAAATAGAACCAGTATCTCAAATAAGAAAGGAAAAAAAGTGATTCTAATGAAGTTTCCAACCATCGAAATAAATCTTTTCTTTTCGCGAATCTTTCTTCATTTTCTGGTTTTCTATGGCTATCAAACTAGTATAATGAAAGAGAAACAGTTATCTCAAATAAGAACAGAAAAAAAGTGATTCAATTGAAGTTTCCAAACATAATAAATTTTTTTTTTTTTTTTTGAGATTCTTTCCGCATAATATGCTTTTCTAAGGCTATCAAACTAGTATAAAGAAAGAGAACCTTTTATTTCAAATAAGAATGGAAAAAAAGTGATTCATAAGGATTTTCCAAACAGCAAAAAAAAAATTTTTTCTTTTCGAGGTTCTTTCTGCATAATATGCTTTTCTAAGCCTATCAAACTAGTATAATGAAAGAGAACCAGTTATCTCAAAAAAGAATTAAAAAAAATTGATTCTCTTGGATTTTCCAACCTTCGAAAAAAATTTTTTTTTCTTTTCGAGATTCTTTCCGCATAATATGCTTTTCTACAGCTATCAAGCTAGCAAAATGAAAGAGAACCGGTTATCTCAAATAAGAACGGAAAAAAAGTGATTCTAATGAAGTTTCCAACCATCGAAATAAATCTATTCTTTTCACGAATCTTTCTTCATTTTATGGTTTTCTATGGCTATCAAACTAGTATAATGAAAGCGAACCAGTTATCTCAAATATGAATGGAAAAAAATTGATGAAAATGAAGTTTCCAAGAATCAAAAAAATTTTTTTTCTTTTCGAGATTATTTCGCATAATATGCCTTTCTAAGGCTTTCAAACTAGTATAATGAAAGTAAAAAAGTTATCTCAAAAATGAACGGAAAAAAATTGATTCTCTTGGATTTTCCAACCTTCGTAAAAAATTTTTTTTCTTTTCGAGATTCTTTCCGCATAATATGCTTTTCTAAGGCTATCAAACTTGTATAATGAAAGAGAACCAGTTATCTCAAAAAAGAACGGAAAAAAATTGATTCTCTTGGATTTTCCAACCTTCGAAAAAAATTTTTTTTTCTTTTCATGATTCTTTCCGCATAATATGCTTTTCTACAGCTATCAAACTAGCAAAATGACAGAGAACCGGTTATCTCAAATAATAACGGAAAAAAGTGATTCTAATGAAGTTTCCAACCATCGAAATAAATCTTTTCTTTTTGCGAATCTTTCTTCATTTTATGGTTTTCTATGGCTATCAAACTAGTATAATGAAAGAGAATCTGTTATCTCAAATAAGAATGGAAAAAAAGTGATTCTAATGAAGTTTCGAAACTTTGAAAAAAATTTTTTTTCTTTTAGAGATTCTTTCCGCATAATATGCTTTTCTAAGACTATCAAACTACTATAATGAAAGAGAACCAGTTATCTCAAATAAGAACGGAAAAAAAGTGATTCTAATGAAGTTTCCAAACTTTGAAAAAATTTTTTTTCTTTTCGAGATTCTTTCGCATAATATGCTTATCTAAGGCTATCAAACTAGTATAATGAAAGAGAACCAGTTATCTCAAAAAAGAACGGAAAAAAATTGATTCTCTTGGATTTTCCAACCTTCGAAATTTTTTTTTTTTTTTTTTTCGATATTCTTTCGGCATAATATGCTCTTCTACATCTATCAAACTAACAAAATTTAGGAGAACCGGTTATCTCAAATAAGAACGGAAAAAAAGTGATTCTAATGAAGTTTCCAACCATCGAAATAAATCTTTTCTTTTCGCGAATCTTTCTTCATCTTCTGGTTTTCTATGGCTATCAAACTAGTATAATGAAAGAGAAACAGTTATCTCAAATAAGAACGGAAAAAAAAGTGATTCTAATGAAGTTTCCAAACATCAAAAAAAATTTTTTTCTTTTCGAGATTCTTTCCGCATAATATGCTTTTCTAAGGCTATCAAAATAGTACAAAGAAAGAAAACCAGTTATCTCAAATAAGAATGGAAATAAAGTGATTCATAAAGATTTTCCAAACAGCAAAAAAAATTTTTTTTCTTTTCGAGATTCTTTCCACATAATATGCTTTTCTAAGTCTATCAAACTATTATAATGAAAGAGAACCAGTTATCTCAAAAAAGAACGGAAAAAAATTGATTCTCTTGGATTTTCCAACCTTCGAAAAAAAATTTTTTTTTCTTTTCGAGATTCTTTCCGCATAATATGCTTTTCTACAGCTATCAAGCTAGCAAAATGAAAGAGAACTGGTTATCTCAAATAAGAACGGAAAAATAGTGATTCTAATGAAGTTTCCAACCATCGAAATAAATCTTTTCTTTTCGCGAATCTTTCTTCATTTTATGGTTTTCTATGGCTATCAAACTAGTATTATAAAAGAGAACCAGTTATATCAAATAAGAATGGAAAAAAAAGTGATTCTAATGAAGTTTCCAAGAATCAAAAAACATTTTTTTTCTTTTCGAGATTCTTTCCGCATAATATGCTTTTCTAAGACTATCAAACTAGTATAATGAAAGAGAACCAGTTATCTCAAATAAGAACGGAAAAAAAGAGATTCTATTGAAGTTTCCAAACTTTGAATAATCTTTTTTTTTCTTTTCGAGATAATTTCGCATAATATGCTTTTCTAAGGCTATCAAACTAGTATAATGAAAGAGAACCAGTTATCTCAAATAAGAACGGAAAAAAAGAGATTCTATTGAAGTTTCCAAACTTTGAATAATCTTTTTTTTTCTTTTCGAGATTATTTCGCATAATATGCTTTTCTACAGCTATCAAACTAGCAAAATGAAAGAGAACCGGTTATCTCAAATAAGAACGGAAAATAAGTGATTCCAATAAGGTTTGCAACAATCGAAATAAATCCTTTCTTTTCGCCATTTTTCTTCATTTTATGCTCTTCTAAGCCTATCAAACTAGAATATTGAAGGAAAAATAGTTATCTCCATTTGAAACGCAAAAAAAGCAGATGCTTTTGGTTTCCAAACTTCGAAAATACTTTTCTTCCTAACTAAACTAACTAACCTAACCTAAACGAAACTAAATTAAATTAAACTAAACTCAATAAAACTAAACTTAACTAAAATAAACTAAACTAAAATAAACGAAACTAACTAAACTAAACGAAACTAACTAAACTAAACTAACCTAACCTAACCTAACCTAAACTAAACTACACTAAATTAAACTAAACTAAACTAAACTATAATCTAAATTATAAACTAAACTAAACTAAACTATAAACTAATACAAATTATAAACTAAACTAAACTAAACTAAACTAACCTAACCTAACCTAACATAACCTAAACTAAACTTACCAAACTAAACTAAACAAAACTAACCTAACCTAACCTCACCTAACCTAACCTAACCTAACCTAACCTACCCTAACGTAAACTAAACTAAACAAACGTTAGCTAACCTAATGAAACCTAAACTAATCTTATCTAAACTAAACTAAAATGAACTATTCTATAAACTATACTAAACTAAACTAAACTGAACTAACCTAACCTAACCTAACCTAACATAACCTAAACTAAACTAAACTAAACTAACCTAACCTAACCGAACCTAACCTAAGCTAACCTAAACTAAACTAAATAACCTAACTAATCCAAGCTAAGCTAAACTAACATAACCTAACCTAAATTAAACTAAACTAAACTAAAATAATCTAAACCAAACTAAACTAACCTAACCTAACGTAACCTAAACTAAACTAACCTAACCTAACCTAACCTAAACTATACTAATTTAAACTAAACTAACAAAGCTAAACAAAATTAAACTAAACTAATCTAAACAAAAATAAACTATAAACTAAACTATAAACTAAACTAAATTATAAACTACACTATAAATTAAATTATCTAAACTAAACTATAAACTAAATCAAACTTAACTAAACTAAACTAAATTAAACTTAACTAACCTAACCTAAACTAAGCTAACCTAACATAAACTAAAGTAAACTAAACTAAGCTAACCTAACCTAACCAAATTTAAACGTAACTATTCCAAACTAAACTAAGCTAATCTAAACCAAACAAAACTAAACTAAACTAAATTCAACTAAATTAAACTAAACTACACTAACCTAACCTAATCTAATGTAGATTAAACTAAACTAAACTAAACAAACCTAACCTAAAGTTTCCTAAACTATCTAAGCTAAAATAAACTGAACTATAAACTAAACTATAAATTAAACTAAACTATAAACTATATATTAAACTAAACTATAAACCAAACTAAACTAACCTAACCTAACCTAATATAACCTAAACTAAACTAAACCAATATAAACTAATTTAACCTAACCTAACCTAAACTTACCTAACATTACCTAACCTAATCTAACCTAAACTAAACTAAACTAAACTATAAACTATTCTATTAACTAATCTATAAACTAAACTAAACAAAACTATAATCCAAAATAAATTAAACTTAAATAATTTAACTAAACTAACTAACCTAACCTAAGCTAAACTAAACTAACCTACCCTAAAATGAAATAAACTAAACTTAATTATATCTTCTAAATTAACTGTTAATAAAACTATAAACTTAAGTAAATTATAAAGTAAACTAAACAACACTAAACTATCCTAGCCTAACCTAACCCTAACTATCCTAACCTAATGTAACCTAAACTAAACTAAAATAAACTGAAATAAACTAAACTATAAACTAAACTATAAACTAAACTAAACTAAGCTATAAACTAAACTTTAAAATAAACTAAACTATAAACTAAACTAAGGTAAACTAAACTAAAGTAAATTAAGCTAAAACAACCTAAACTAAACTAAATGAAACTAAACTAAGCTAAACTATACTTACCTAACGTAACCTTTCCTAAACTAATCAAAACTAAACTTACCTATCTTAACCTAACCTAAATTAAATTAACTAAACTAAACTAAACGAAACTAAACTATAAACTAAACTATAAACTAAACTAAACTAAACTAAACTATAAACTTAACTAAATTAATTAAACTAAACCAACTTAACCTAACCTAACCTAACCTAAACTAAACTGAAGTAAACTAAACTAACCTAAATTATCCTAACCTAACCTAACCGACCCTAACCAAACCAAAACTAAACTAAACTAAACTAACATAACTTAACCTAACCCAAAGCAAACTAAAATCAAGTAAACTAAACTAAACTAAACGAAACTAAACTATAAAATAAATTAAACTACACTAATCTATAAACTAAACTAAACTAAACCAAACTAAATAAAGCTAACCTAACCTAACCGACCCTAACGTAACGTAACGTAACCTAAATTAAACTAAACTAACATAACCAAACCTAACCCAACCTAAACTAATCTAAACTAACGTAACCTAACCTAACCTAAACTAAACTAAACTATAAACTAAATTAAACTAAACTATAAATAACCCATAAAAAACTAAACTAATCTAAGCCATAAACTAAACTAAACTAAACTAAACTACACTAAACTAACGTAACCTATCCTAAGCTAACCTATACTAAACTAAACTATAAATTAACTAAACTGTTTTAAATTATAATCTAAACTATAAAGTAAACTAAACTAAACTAAACTATACACTAGATTAAACTGAACTAAACTAAACTATACTAAACTAACCTAACCTAAACTCAACTAAACTAAACTAAACTAACTTAACCTAAATTAAACTAAACTGAATTAAACTAACGTAAACTAAACTAAACTAAACTAAACGAAACTAACTAAACTAAACTAACTTAACCTAACCTAACCTAACCTAACATAACCTAACCTAAACTAAATAAAAGTAAATTAAACCAAACTAAACTAATCTAACCTAACCAAACCTAAACTAAACTAAACTAAACCAACCTAACCGAACCTAACCTAAATTAAACTAAACTAAAATAAACTATCCTAACCTAACCTAACCTAAACTAAACTAAATTAAACTAAATTAAACTAAAATAAACTATAAGCTAAACTATAAACTAAACTAAACAAAACTTTAAACTAATCTAAAGTATAAACTAAACTAAAATAAACTAAACTAACCTAACCTAACCTGACCTAAACTAAACTAAACAAAACTAAACTAAACTAAACTAACCTAACCTAACTTAACCTAAATTAGAGTAAACTGAACTAAACTACAATAACCTAATCAAACCTAAACTAAACTAATCTAAACTAAACTAATTAAACTATTCTATAAACTAAAATAAACTAAACTAACCTAACCTAACCTAACCTAACCTGACCTAAACTAAACTAAACAAAACTAAAGTAAACTAAACTAACCTAACCTAACTTAACCTAAATTAAAGTAAACTAAACTAAACTACAATAACCTAATCAAACCTATACAAAACTAATCTAAACTAAACTAATTAAACTATTCTATAAACTAAACTAAACTAAACTAACCTAACCGAACCTAACCTAACCTAAACTAAACCAAACTAAAGTAAAATAAACTTTAAACTAAACTACAAATTAAACTAAACTAAAGTATAAACTAAACTATAAACTTATTTAACCAAACTATAAACTAAACTAAACTTAACTAAACTAAACTAAACTTAACTAACCTAACCTAACCTAACTTAACTTAACATAAACTAAACTAAACTAAACTAAGCTAACCTAACCTAACCTAAACTAAACTAAACCAAACTAAATTCCACTAAATTAAACTAAACTAAACTAAACTACACTAACCTAACCAAACCTAATCTAATCTTAACTAAAGTAAACTAAACCAAACCAACCTAGCCTAAACTAAACTAAACTATATAAACTAAACTAAACTGAACTGTAAACTAAACTATAAATTAAACTAAACTATAAACTATAAACTAAAGTAAACTAAACTATAAACTAAACTATAAACCAACCTAACCTTACCTAACCTAATCTAACCTAAATTAAACTAAACTAAAGTAAACTAAATTATAAACTATACTATAAACTAATCTATAAACTAAACTAAACTAAACTATAAACTAAATAAACTGAACTAAAATAAACTAAACTAAACTAACTAACCTAACCTAACCTAACCTAAACTGAACTAAAATAAACTATATTTTAAACTAACTATAAAAAACTATAAACTAAAGGAAACTATAAACTAAACTAAACTAAACTAAACTAACCTAACCTAAACTAACCTAAACTAAACTAATCTAACCTAACTTAACATAACCTAAACTAAACTAATCTAAACTAAACTAAATGTAAACTAAACTATTAACTAAACTGAACTATTAACTAAACTAAACTAATCTAAACTAAACTAAAGTAAAATCACCTTACCCAGCCTAACCTCACATAACCTAAACTAAACTATCCTAACCTAACCTAACCTAACCTAAACTAACCTAACCTAAACTAAATTGAACTAAATTAAAATAAACTAAACTAAACCATAAACTAAACTAAACTAAACAAAACTAATCTAATATAACCTAACCTATATTAAACTATAAACTAAACTATAAACTAAAATAAACTAAAGTATAAACAAAACTAAATTAAACTAAACTAACATAACTTAACCAAATTAAAATAACTAACCTTACATAACCTAACCTAAACTAACCTAAATTAAACTAAACAAAACTAACTTAACCTAACCTAACCTAAAATAAACTATACTAAAAAAAACAAAACTAAACTAAACTAAACCCAACTGAACCATAAACTTAACTATATACTTAACTAAACTAAATTAACTAAACTAAACTATAAACTAAACAAAACCAAACTAAACTAAACTAACCTAACTAAAACATAACTAAACTTAAGTAAACTAATCTAACCTAACTTGAAATAAATTATATTAAACTAAACGAAACTAAATTAAGCTAAACTAAACTAACCTAACCTAACATTACCTAAACTACACTAAACTAAACTTACCTAACTTAACGTAACCTAAAGTAAACTAAACTAAACTAAACTAAACGAAACTAAAGTATAAAAATACTATAAACTAAACTAAACTAAACTAAACTATAAACTTAACTAAACTAAACTAAACTAACCTAACCTAACCTAACCGAACCTAACCAAAACTAAACTAAACTAATCTTACACAACTTAACCTAACCTAAAGTAAACTAAACTAAACTAAACTAAACGAAACTAAAGTATAAAAATACTATAAACTAAACTAAACTACACTAATCTATAAACTAAACTAAAGTATACTAAATTAAATAAACCTAACCCAACCTAACCGTACCTAGCCTAACCTAACCGTACCAAAATTAAACTAAATTAACCTAATCTAAACCTAACCCAACCTAAATTAATCTAAACTATCCTAACCTAATCTAACCTAAACTAATCCATAAACTAAACTAAACTAAACTAAGCCATAAACTAATCTAAACTAAACTAAACTTCACTAAACTAAACTAACATATCCAAGCTAACCTATACTAATGTATACTAAAATAAACTTAACTATAAACTAAACTATAAATTAACTAAACTAAACTAAACTATGAACTAGATTAAACTAAACTATACTAAAGTAAACTAAACTAACCTAATCTAAACTGAACTAAACTAAACTAAACTAACTTATCATAACCTAAACTAAACTGAATTAAACTAAACTAAATTCAACTAAACTAAAGTAAAGTAAACTAACTTAACCTAACCTTACCTAACATAACCTAACTTAACCTAAATTAAACTTAACGAAACTAAACTAATCTAACCTAAACTAAACTAAACTAAACTAAACTAAACTAAACAAAACTAAACTAAACTAATATAACCTAACGTAACCTAACGTAACCTAAACTAAACTAAACTAAATTAAACTAAATTAAACTAAACTAAACTAAACTATAAGCTAAACTATAAGCTAAACTGAACTAAACTAAAAACAAATCTAAAGTATAAATTAAATTAAACTAAACTAAACTAACCTAACCTAATCTAACCTAAACTTAACCAAACTAAACTAAAATAAACTATAAACTAAACTATAAACTAAACTAAACTAAACTATAAACTAAACTATAAACTAAATTAATTAACTAAACTATAAAGTAAACTAAACTTAACTAAACTAAACTAAACTTAACTAACCTAACCTAACCTAACTTAACTTAACATAAACTAAACTAAACTAAAATAAGCTAACCTAACCTAACCTAACCTAACCTAAACTAAACTAAAGTAAACTAATCTAAATTAAACTAAACTAATCTAAACCAAACTAAACTAAACTAAACTAAATTCAACTTTATTAAACTAAACTAAACTAAACTACACTAACCTAACCTAACCCAATCTAATCTAAACTAAACTAAACTAAACAAAACCAAACCAACCTAGCCTAACTAACCTAAAATATCTAAACTAAACTAAACTGAACTATAAACTAAACTATAAATTAAACTAAACTATAAACTATAAACTAAACTAAACTAACCTCACCTAACATAACCTAAATTAAACTAAAATAAACTAATTTAAAATAACCTAACCCAACCTTACCTAACCTAATCTAACCTAAACTAAACTAAACTAAGAATGGAAAAAAAGTGATTCTAATGAAGTTACCAACCATCGAAATAAATCTTTTCTTTTCGCGAATCTTTCTTCATTTTATGGTTCTCTATGGCTATCAAACTAGTATAATGAAAGAGAACCAGTTTTCTCAAATAAGAATGGAAAAAAAGTTATTCATAAGGATTTTCAAAACATCAAAAAAAAAATTTTTTTTCTTTTCGAGATTCTTTCCGCATAATATGCTTTTCTAAGGCTATCAAACTAGTATAATGAAAGAGAACCAGTTATCTCAAAAAAGAACGGAAAAAAATTGATTCTCTTTGATATTCCAACCTTCGAAAAAATTTTTTTTTCTTTTATTGATTCTTTCCGCATAATATGCTTTTCTACAGCTATCAAACTGTCAAAATGAAATAGAACCAGTATCTCAAATAAGAAAGGAAAAAAAGTGATTCTAATGAAGTTTCCAACCATCGAAATAAATCTTTTCTTTTCGCGAATCTTTCTTCATTTTCTGGTTTTCTATGGCTATCAAACTAGTATAATGAAAGTGAAACAGTTATCTCAAATAAGAACAGAAAAAAAGTGATTCTAATGAAGTTTCCAAACATAAATTTTTTTTTTTTTTTTTTCGAGATTCTTTCCGCATAATATGCTTTTCTAAGGCTATCAAACTAGTATAAAGAAAGAGAACCAGTTATCTCAAATATGAATGGAAAAAAATTGATTTTAATGAAGTTTCGAAGAATCAAAAAATTTTTTTCTTTTCGAGATTCTTTCCGCATAATATGCTTTTCTAAGACTATCAAACTAGTATAATGAAAGAGAACCAGTTATCTCAAATAAGAACGCAAAAAAAGTGATTCTAATGAAGTTTCGAATCTTTGAAAAAAAATTTTTTTCTTTTCGAGATTATTTCGCATAATATGCCTTTCTAAGGCTTTCAAACTAGTATAATGAAAGTAAAAAAGTTATCTCAAAAATGAACGGAAAAAAATTGATTCTCTTGGATTTTCCAACCTTCGTAAAAATTTTTTTTTCTTTTTGAGATTCTATCCGCATAATATGCTTTTCAAAGGCTATCAAACTAGTATAATGAAAGAGAACCAGTTATCTCAAAAAAGAACGGAAAAAAATTGATTCTCTTGGATTTTCCAACCTTCGAAAAAAATTTTTTTTTCTTTTCATGATTCTTTCCGCATAATATGCTTTTCTACAGCTATCAAACTATCAAAATGAAAGAGAACCAGTATCTCAAATAAGAAAGGAAAAAAAGTGATTCTAATGAATTTTCCAACCATCGAAATAAATATTTTCTTTTCGCGAATCTTTCTTCATTTTATGGTTTTCTATGGCTATCAAACTAGCAAAATGACAGAGAACCGGTTATCTCAAATAATAACGGAAAAAAAGTGATTCTAATGAAGTTTCCAACCATCGAAATAAATCTTTTCTTTTTGCGAATCTTTCTTCATTTTATGGTTTTCTATGGCTATCAAACTAGTATAATGAAAGAGAAACAGTTATCTCAAATAAGAATGGAAAAAAAGTGATTCTAATGAAGTTTCCAAACTTCAAAAAAATTTTTTTTCTTTTCGAGATTCTTTGCGCATTATATGCTTTTCTAAGGCTAACAAACTAAAATAATGAAAGAGAACTAGTTATCTCAATTAAGAATGGAAAAAAATTGATTCATAAGGATTTTCAAAACATCAAAAAAAAATTTTTTCTTTTCGAGATTCTTTCCGCATAATATGCTTTTCTAAGACTATCAAACTACTATAATGAAAGAGAACCAGTTATCTGAAATAAGAACGGAAAAAAAGTGATTCAATTGAAGTTTCCAAACTTTGAAATTTTTTTTTTTCTTTTCGAGATTCTTTCGCATAATATGCTTATCTAAGGCTATCAAACTAGTATAATGAAAGAGAACCAGTTATCTCAAAAAAGAACGGAAAAAATTGATTCTCTTGGAAATTCCAACCTTCGAAAAATATTTTTTTTTCTTTTCGATATTCTTTCTGCATAATATGCTCTTCTATTGCTATCAAACTAGCAAAATGAAGGAGAACCGGTTATCTCAAATAAGAGCGGAAAAAAAGTGATTCTAATGAAGTTTCCAACCATCGAAATAAATCTTTTCTTTTCGCGAATCTTTCTTCATTTTCTGGTTTTCTATGGCTATCAAACTAGTATAATGAAAGAGAAACAGTTATCTCAAGTAAGAACGGAAAAAAAAGTGATTCTAATGAAGTTTCCAAACATCAAAAAAAATTTTTTTTCTTTTCGAGATTCTTTCCGCATAATATGATTTTCTAAGGCTATCAAAATAGTATAAATAAAGAGAACCAGTTATCTCAAATAAGAATGGAAAAAAAGTGATTCATAAGGATTTTCCAAACAGCAAAAAAATTTTTTTTTCTTTTCGAGATTCTTTGCGCATTATATGCTTTTCTAAGGCTATCAAACTAGTATAATGAAAGATAACTAGTTATCTCAAATAAGAATGGAAAAAAATTGATTCTTAAGGATTTTCAAAACATCAAAAAAAAATTTTTTTCTTTTCGAGATTCTTTCCGCATAATATGCTTTTCTAAGACTATCAAACTAGTATAATGAAAGAGAACCAGTTATCTCAAATAAGAACGGAAAAAAAGTGATCCTAATGAAGTTTCCAATCTATGAAAAAAATTTTTTTTCTTTTCGAGATTCTTTCCACATAATATGCTTTTCTAAGTCTATCAAACTATTTAATGAAAGAGAACTCGTTATCTCAAAAAAGAACGGAAAAAAATTGATTCTCTTGGATTTTCCAACCTTCGAAAAAATTTTTTTTTTCTTTTCGAGATTCTTTCCGCATAATATGCTTTTCTACAGCTATCAAGCTAGCAAAATGAAAGAGAACCGGTTATCTCAAATAAGAACGGAAAAAAAGTGATTCTAATGAAGTTTCCAACCATCGAAATAAATCTTTTCTTTTCGCGAATCTTTCTTCATTTTATAGTTTTCTATGGCTATCAAACTAGTATTATAAAAGGGAACCAGTTATATCAAATAAGAATGGAAAAAAAGTGATTCTAATGAAGTTTCCAACAATCAAAAAAAAATTTTTTTCTTTTCGAGATTCTTTCCGCATAATATGCTTTTCTAAGACTATCAAACTAGTATAAAAAAGAGAACCAGTTATCTCAAATAAGAACGGAAAAAAAGAGATTCTATTGAAGTTTCCAAACTTTGAATAATCTTTTTTTTTCTTTTCGAGATTATTTCGCATAATATGCTTTTCTAAGGCTATCAAACTAGTATAATGAAAGAGAACCAGTTATCTCAAAAAAGAACGGAAAAAAATTGATTCTCTTGGCTTTTCCAACCTTCCAAAATTTTTTTTTTTTCTTTTCCAGATTCTTTCCGCATAATATGCTTTTCTACAGCTATCAAACTAGCAAAATGAAAGAGAACCGGTTATCTCAAATAAGAACGGAAAAAAAGTGATTCCAATAAGGTTTGCAACAATCGAAATAAATCCTTTCTTTTCGCCATTTTTCTTCATTTTATGCTCTTCTAAGCCTATCAAAATAGAATATTGAAGGAAAAATAGTTATCTCCATTTGAAACGCAAGAAAAGCAGATGCTTTTGGTTTCCAAACTTCGAAAATAATTTTCTTCCCAACTAAACTAACTAACCTAACCTAAACGAAACTAAATTAAATTAAATTAAACTCAATAAAACTAAACTTAACTAAAATAAACTAAACTAAAATAAACGAAACTAACTAAACTAAACGAAACTAACTAAACTAAACTAACCTAACCTAACCTAACCTAAACTAAACTACACTAAATTAAACTAAACTAAACTAAACTAAACTAAAATATAAGCTAAATTATAAACTAAACTAAACTATAAACTAATCCAAATTATAAACTAAACTAAACTAAACTAATCTAACCTAACCTAACCTAACCTAACCTAACCTAACCTAACCTAACGTAAACTAAACTAAACAAATGTTAGCTAACCTAATGAAACCTAAACTAAACTAATCTAAACTAGACTAAAATGAACTATTCTATAAACTAAACTAAACTAAACTAAACTGAACTAACCTAACCTAACCTAACCTAACTTTACATAACCTAAACTAAACTAAACTAATCTAACCTAACCTAACCGAACCTAACCTAACCTAACCTAAACTAAACTAAATAACCTAACTAATCCAAACTAAGCTAAACTAACATAACCTAACCTAAATTAAACTAAACTAAACTAAACTAATCTAAACCAAAATAAACTAACCTAACCTAACGTAACCTAAACTAAACTAACCTAACCTAACCTAACCTAAACTATACTAAATTAAACTAAACTAACAAAGCTAAACAAAATTAAACTAAACTAATCTAAACAAAAATAAACTATAAACTAAACTATAAACTAAATTAAATTATAAACTAAACTATATACTAAATTATCTAAACTAAACTATAAACTAAACCAAACTTAACTAAACTAAATTAAATTAAACTTACCAAACCTAACCTAAACTAAGATAACCTAACATAAACTAAACTAAACTAAACTAAGCTAACCTAACCTAACCAAATTTAAACGTAACTATTCCAAACTAAACTAAGCTAATCTAAACCAAACAAAACTAAACTAAACTAAATTCAACTAAATTAAACTAAACTACACTAACCTAACCTAATCTAATGTAGATTAAACTAAACTAAACTAAACAAACCTAACCTAAAGTTTCCTAAACTATCTAAGCTAAAATAAACTGAACTATAAACTAAACTATAAATTAAACTAAACTATAAACTATATACTAAACTAAACTATAAACCAAACTAAACTAACCTAACCTAACCTAATATAACCTAAACTAAACTAAACCAATATAAACTAATTTAAACTAACCTAACCTAAACTTACCTAACATTACCTAACCTAATCTAACCTAAACTAAACTAAACTAAACTAAACTATAAACTATTCTATTAACTAATCTATAAACTAAACTAAACAAAACTATAATCCAAAATAAACTAAACTTAAAAAATTTAACTAAACTAACTAACCTAACCTAAGCTAAACTAAACTAACCTACCCTAAAATAAAATAAACTAAACTTAATTATATCTTCTAAATTAACTGTTAAAAAACTATAAACTTAAGTAAATTATAAAGTAAACTAAACAACACTAAACTATCCTAGCCTAACCTAACCTAAACTATCCTAACCTAATGTAACCTAAAATAAACTAAAATAAACTGAAATAAACTAAACTATAAACTAAACTATAAACTAAACTAAACTAAGCTATAAACGAAACTTTAAAATAAACTAAACTATAAACTAAACTAAGGTAAACTAAACTAAAGTAAATTAACCTAAAACAACCTAAACTAAACTAAATGAAACTAAACTAAGCTAAACTATACTTACCTAACGTAACCTTTCCTAAACTAATCAAAACTAAACTTACCTATCTTAACCTAACCTAAAGTAAACTAAACTAAACTAAACTAAACGAAACTAAACTATAAACTAAACTATAAATTAAACTAAACTAAACTATAAACTTAACTAAATTAATTAAACTAAACTAACCTAACCTAACCTACCCTAACCTAAACTAAACTGAAGTAAACTAAACTAACCTAAATTAACCTAACCTAACCTAACCGAACCTAACCAAACCAAAACTAAACTAAACTAAACTTACATAACTTAACCTAACCCAAAGCAAACTAAAATCAAGTAAACTAAACTAAACTAAACGAAACTAAACTATAAACTAAACTATACTACACTAATCTATAAACTAAACTAAACTAAACCAAACTAAATAAAGCTAACGTAACCTAACCGAACCTAACGTAACGTAACGTAACCTAAATTAAACTAAACTAACATAACCAAACCTAACCAAACCTAAACTAATCTAAACTAACGTAACCTAACCTAACCTAAACTAAACTAAACTATAAACTAAATTAAACTAAACTATAAATAACCCATAAAAAACTAAACTAAACTAAGCCATAAACTAAACTAAACTAAACTAAACTACACTAAACTAACCTAACCTATCCTAAGCTAACCTATACTAAACTAAACTAAACTATAAATTAACTAAACTAAATTAAATTATAAACTAAACTATAAAGTAAACTAAACTAAACTAAACTATACACTAGATTAAACTAAACTAAACTAAACTATACTAAACTAACCTAACCTAAACTCAACTAAACTAAACTAAACTAACTTAACCTAAATTAAACTAAACTGAATTAAACTAAAGTAAACTAAACTAAACTAAAATAAACGAAACTAATTAAACTAAACTAACTTAACCTAACCTAACCTAACCTAACCTAACATAACCTAACCTAAACTAAATAAAAGTAAATTAAACCAAACTAAACTAATCTAACCTAACCAAACCTAAACTAAACTAAAATAAACTAACCTAACCTAACCTAACCTAAACTAAACTAAATTAAACTAAATTAAACTAAAATAAACTATAAGCTAAACTATAAACTAAACTAAACTAAACTTTAAACTAATCTAAAGTATAAACTAAACTAAAATAAACTAAACTAACCTAACCTAACCTGACCTAAACTAAACTAAACTAAACTAACCTAACTTAACTTAACCTAAATTAGAGTAAACTAAACTAAACTACAATAACCTAATCAAACCTAAACTAAACTAATCTAAATTAAACTAATTAAACTATTCTATAAACTAAACTAAACTAAACTAACCTAACTTAACCTAACCTAACCTGACCTAAACTAAACTAAACAAAACTAAACTAAACTAAACTAACCTAACCTAACTTAACCTAAATTAAAGTAAACTAAACTAAACTACAATAACCCAATCAAACCTAAACTAAACTAATCTAAACTAAACTGATTAAACTATTCTATAAACTAAACTAAACTAAACTAACCTAACCGAACCTAACCTAACCTAAACTAAACCAAACTAAACTAAAATAAACTATAAACTAAACTACAAATTAAACTAAACTAAAGTATAAACTAAACTATAAACTTATTTAACAAAACTATAAACTAAACTAAACTTAACTAAACTAAACTAAACTAAACTTAACTAACCTTACCTAACCTAACTTAACTTAACATAAACTAAACTAAACTAAACTAAGCTAACCTAACCTAACCTAACCTAAACTAAACTAAACCAAACTAAATTCCACTAAATTAAACTAAATTAAACTAAACTACACTAACCTAACCTAATCTAATCTTAACTAAAGTAAACTAAACCAAACCAACCCAGCCTAAACTAAACTAAACTATATAAACTAAACTAAACTGAACTGTAAACTAAACTAAAAATTAAACTAAACTATAAACTATAAACTAAACTAAACTAAACTATAAACTAAACTATAAACTAACCTAACCTTACCTAACCTAATCTAACCTAAATTAAACTAAACTAAAGTAAACTAAATTATAAACTATACTATAAACTAATCTATAAACTAAACTAAACTAAACTATAAACTAAATAAACTGAACTAAAATAAACTAAACAAAACTAACTAACCTAACCTGCATTAACCTAACCTAAGATAAACTAAACTAACCTAACCTAAACTGAACTAAAATAAACTATATTTTAAACTAACTATAAAAAACTATAAACTAAAGGAAACTATAAACTAAACTAAACTAAACTAAACTAACCTAACCTAAACTAACCTAAACTAAACTAATCTAACCTAACTTAACATAACCTAAACTAAACTAATCTAAACTAAACTAAATGTAAACTAAACTATTAACTAAACTGAACTATTAACTAAACTAAACTAATCTAAACTAAACTAAAGTAAAATCGCCTTACCCAGCCTAACCTAACATAACCTAAACTAAACTAAACTAAACTATCCTAACCTAACCTAACCTAACCTAAACTATCCTAACCTAAACTAAATTGAACTAAACTAAAATAAACTAAACTAAACCATAAACTAAACTAAACTAAACAAAACTAATCTAATATAACCTAACCTAAATTAAACTATAAACTAAACTATAAACTAAAATAAACTGAAGTATAAACAAAACTAAATTAAACTAAACTAACATAACTTAACCTAAATTAAAATAAACTAACCTTACCTAACCTAACCTAAACTAACCTAAATTAAACTAAACAAAACTAAACTAAACTAAACTAAACTGTACCATAAACTTAACTATATACTTAACTAAACTAAATTAACTAAACTAAACTATAAACTAAACAAAACTAACTAAACTAAACTAACCTAACTAAAACATAACTAAACATAAGTAAACTAATCTAACCTAACTTGAAATAAATTATACTAAACTAAACGAAACTAAATTAAGCTAAACTAACCTAACCGAACCTAACCTAACCTAACCTAAACTAAACTAAAGTAAACTAAAATAACCTAAACTAACCTAACCTAACCTAACCAAAAATAAACTAAACTAAACTTACATAACTTAACCTAACCTAAAGTAAACTAAACTAAACTAAACTAAACGAAACTAAAGTATAAAAATACTATAAACTAAACTAAACTACACTAATCTATAAACTAAACTAAAGTATACTAAATTAAATAAACCTAACCCAACCTAACCGTACCTAGCCTAACCTAACCGTACCTAAATTAAACTAAATTAACCTAATCTAAACCTAACCCAACCTAAATTAATCTAAACTAACCTAACCTAATCTAACCTAAACTAATCCATAAACTAAACTAAACTAAACTAAGCCATAAACTAATCTAAACTAAACTAAACTTCACTAAACTAAACTAACATATCTAAGCTAACCTATACTAATGTATACTAAACTAAACTTAACTATAAACTAAACTATAAATTAACTAAACTAAACTAAACTATGAACTAGATTAAACTAAACTATACTAAACTAAACTAAACTAACCTAATCTAAACTGAACTAAACTAAACTAAACTAACTTATCATAACCTAAACTAAACTGAATTAAACTAAACTAAATTCAACTAAACCAAAGTAAAGTAAACTAACTTAACCTAACCTAACCTAACATAACCTAACTTAACCTAAATTAAACTTAACTAAACTAAACTAACCTAACCTAAACTAAACTAAACTAAACTAAACAAAACTAACTTAAACTAATATAACCTAACGTAACCTAACGTAACCTAACCTAAACTAAACTAAATTAAACTAAATTAAACTAAACTAAACTAAACTATAAGCTAAACTATAAGCTAAACTGAACTAAACTAAAAACAAATCTAAAGTATAAATTAAACTAAACTAAACTAAACTAACCTAACCTAACCTAACCTAAACTTAACCAAACTAAACTAAAATAAACTATAAACTAAACTATAAACTAAACTAAACTATAAACTAAACTATAAACTAAATTAATTAACTAAACTATAAAGTAAACTAAACTTAACTAAACTAAACTAAACTTAACTAACCTAACCTAACCTAACTTAACTTAACATAAACTAAACTAAACTATAATAAGCTAACCTAACCTAACCTAACCTAACCTAAACTAAACTAAACTAATCTAAATTAAACTAAACTAATCTAAACCAAACTTAACTAAACTAAACTAAATTCAACTTTATTAAACTAAACTAAACTAAACTACACTAACCTAACCTAACCTAACCCAATCTAATCTAAACTAAACTAAACTAAACAAAACCAAACCAACCTAGCCTAACTAACCTAAAATATCTAAACTAAACTAAACTGAACTATAAACTAAACTATAAATTAAACTAAACTATAAACTATAAACTAAACTAAACTAACCTCACCTAACATAACCTAAATTAAACTAAAATAAACTAATTTAAAATAACCTAACCCAACCTTACCTAACCTAATCTAACCTAAACTAAACTAAACTAAGAATGGAAAAAAAGTGATTCTAATGAAGTTTCCAACCATCGAAATAAATCTTTTCTTTTCGCGAATCTTTCTTCATTTTATGGTTTTCTATGGCTATCAAACTAGTATAATGAAAGAGAACCAGTTATCTCAAATAAGAATGGAAAAAAAGTGATTCATAAGGATTTTCAAAACATCAAAAAAAAATTTTTTTTCTTTTCGAGATTCTTTCCGCATAATATGCTTTTCTAAGACTATCAAACTAGTATAATGAAAGAGAACCAGTTATCTGAAATAAGAACGGAAAAAAAGTGATTGTAATGAAGTTTCCAAACGTTGAAAAAAATTTTTTTTTCTTTTCGAGATTCTTTCCGCATAATATGCTTTTCTACAGCTATCAAACTAGCAAAATAAAGGAGAACCGGTTATCTCAAATAAGAACGGAAAAAAAGTGATTCTAATGAAGTTTCCAACCATCGAAATAAATCTTTTCTTTTCGCGAATCTTTCTTCATTTTCTGGTTTTCTATGGCTATCAAACTAGTATAATGAAAGAGAAACAGTTATCTCAAATAAGAACGGAAAAAAAGTGATTGTAATGAAGTTTCCAAACATCAAAAAAAATTGTTTTTCTTTTCGAGATTCTTTGCGCATTATATGCTTTCCTAAGGATATCAAACTAGTATAATGAAAGAGAACCAGTTATCTAAAATAAGAATGGAAAAAAATTGATTCATAAGGATTTTCCAAACATCAAAAAAAATTTTTTTTTTCTTTTCGAGATTCTTTCGGCATAATATGCTTATCTACAGCTATCAAACTAGCAAAATAAAAAGGAACCGGTTATCTGAAATAAGAACGGAAAAAAAGTGATTCTAATGAAGTTTCCGACCATCGAAATAAATCTTTTCTTTTTGCGAATCTTTCTTCATTTTATGGTTTTCTATGGCTATCAAACTAGTATAATGAAAGAGAACCAGTTATCTCAAATAAGAATGCAAAAAAAGTGATTCTAATGAAGTTTCCAAACATCAAAATACATTTTTTTTCTTTTCGAGATTCTTTGCGCATTATATGCTTTTCTAAGGCTATCAAACTAGTATAATGAAAGAGAACCAGTTATCTCAAATAAGAATGGAAAAAAATTGATTCATAAGGATTTTCCAAACATCAAAAAATTTTTTTTCTTTTCGAGATTCTTTCCGCATAATATGCTTTTCTAAGGCTATCAAACTAGTATAATGAAAGAGAACCAGTTATCTCAAAAAAGAACGGAAAAAAATTGATTCTCTTGGATTTTCCAACCTTCGAAAAATATTTTTTTTTCTTTTCGAGATTCTTTCCCCATAATATGCTTTTCTACAGCTATCAAACTAGCAAAATTAAAAAGAACCGGTTATCTCAAATAAGAACGGGAAAAAAGTGATTCTAATTAGGTTTGCAACCATCGAAATAAATCTATCTTTTTCGCGAATCTTTCTTCATTTTATGGTTTTCTAAGGTTATCAAACTAGAATAATGAAGGAGAAATAGTTATCTCCATTTGAAACGCAAAAAAAAAAAAAAAAAAACAAAAAACATTCTTTTGGTTTCCAACCTTAGAAAAAAATTTTTTCTTTTCGAGATTCTTTCCGCATAATATGCTTTTGTAAGGCTATCAAACTAGAAAAATGAAAGAGAACCAGTTAATTCAAATAAGAACTAAAAAATAGTGATTGTAATGATGTTTCCAACCATCGAAATAAATCCTTTCTTTTCGCCATTTTTCTTCATTTTATGCTCTTCTAAGCCTATCAAACTAGAATATTGAAAGAAAAATAGTTATCTCCATTTGAAACGCAAAAAAAGCAGATGCTTTTGGTTTCCAAACTTCGAAAATAATTTTCTTCCTAACTAAACTAACTAACCTAACCTAAGCGAAACTAAACTAAATTAAACTAAACTCAATAAAACTAAACTTAACTAAAATAAACTAAACTAAAATAAACGAAACTAACTAAACTAAACGAAACTAACTAAACTAAACTAACCTAACCTAACCTAACCTAAACTAAACTACACTAATTTAAACTAAACTAAACTGAACTATAAGCTAAATTATAAACTAAACTAAAATAAACTATAAACTAATCTAAATTATAAGCTAAACTAAACTAAAATAACCTAACCTAACCTAATCTAACATAACCTAAACTAAACTAAACAAACTAAACTAAACAAAACTAACCTAACCTAACCTAACCTCACATAACCTAACCTAACCTAACCTAACGTAAACTGAACTAAACAAAAGTAAACTAACCTAATGAAACCTAAACTAATCTAATCTAAACTAAACTAAAATAAACTATTCTAAAAACTAAACTAAACTAAACTAAACTAACCTAACCTAACCTAACCTAATCTAACCTAAACTAAATTAAACTAAACTAAACTAACCTAACCTAACCGAACCTAACCTAAAATAAACTAAACTAAATAACCTAACTAATCTAAACTAATCTAAACTAACCTAACGATACCTAAATTAAACTAAACTAAACTAAACTAATCTAAACTAACCTAACCTAACCTAACATAACCTAAACTAAACTAACCTAACCTAACCTAAACAAAAATAAATTAAACTAAACTAACTAAGCTTAACTACACTAAACTAACCGAACCTAACCTAACCTAATATAAACTAAACTAAACTAAACTAAGCTAAACTAACCCAACCTAACTTAAACGTAACTAAACTAAACTAAACTAAACTAATCTAAACCAAACTAAACTAAACTAAACTAAACTAAATTCAGCTAAACTAAACTAAACTAAACTAAACTACACTAACAAAACCTTTCCTAACCTAATCCAAACTAAACTAAACTAACATAATCCAAACTAAACTATAAACTAAACTAATCTAAATTACCTAACCTTAACTAAACACAACTAAACTAACTTAACCTAACCTAACCTAAACTTACCTAACCTAATCTAAGCTAAACTAAACTAAACTAAATTATAAACTAAACTATAAACTAAACTTAATTAAACTATAAACAAAACTATAAACTAAACTAAAATAAACTAAACTAACCTTACCTAACCTAACCTAACCTAAATTAAACTAACTAACATAACTTAAACTAACCTAACCTTACCTAGCCTAAACTAAACTAAACTAAACTAACTTTAACTAAACAAAACTAAAATAAATTTAACTATAAATTAACTATAAACTATTCTTAACTAAATTATAAACTAAACTATAAACTAAATTATATGAACTAAACTAAAATAAACTAAACTAAACTAAACTAAACTAACCTAACCTAACCTAACCTAAACTTAAGTAAACTTAACTAAATTAACATAACCTAACCTAACCTAAATTAAACTAAAATAAACTAAACGAAACTAACTAAACTAAACTAAACTGAACTTACCTAACCTAACCTTACCTAACCGAAATTTCCAACCTCCAAAAATAAATCTTTTCTTTTCCGAATCTTTCTAGATTTTATGCTTTTCTAAGGCTATCAAATTAGAATAATGAAGGAGAAATGCTTAACTATATTTGAGACGCAAAAAAAGAAGATTCTTTTGGTTTCCAACCATCGAAAATAATTTTTTTACTAACTAAACTAACCTAACCTAAATTAAACTAAACTAAATTAAACTAAACTAAACTAAACTAAACTAAACGAAACTAACTAAACTAAACGAAACTAACTAAACTAAACTAACTTTACCTAACCTAACCTATCATAACCTAACCTAAACTAAATAAAAGTAAATTAAAACAGCCTTAACTAACCTAACCTAACCTAAACAAAACTAAACTATACTAAACTAAACTAAACTATCCCAATCTAACCTAAACTAAACTAAACTAACTAAACTAACCTAACATAACCTAAACTAAAATAAACTAAAATAAACTAACCTTACCTAACTAACCTAAACTAATCTAAATTAATCAAAATTAAACTAAACTAAACTAAACTATAAACTAAATTATAAACTAAACTAAACTAAACTTTAAAGTAATCTAAAGTATAAACTAAAATAAAAGAAACTAAACTAACCTAACCTAACCTGACCTAAACTAAACTAAACAAAACTAAACTAAACTAAACTAACCTAACCTAACTTAACCTAAACTAAGGTAAACTACACTAAACTACAATAACCTAATCAAACCTAAAATAAACTAAACCATAAACTAAACTAAACTAAACTAAACAAAACTAATCTAATATAACCTAACCTAACGTAACCTAAACTAAACTAAACTAACCTAACCTCACCTAACCTAACCTAATCTAAACTTATCTAAACTATAATAAATTAAACTAAATTATATACTAAACTATAAACTAAACTAAACAAAACTATAAACTAAACTATAAACTAAAATAAACTATACTATAAACAAAACTAATGTAAAATAAACTAACCTAACATAACCTAACCTAAACTAAACTAAATTAACCTTACCTATCCTAACCTAAACTAACCTAAACTAAACTAAACAAAACTAACCTAACCTAACCTAACCAAAACTAAACTAAACTAAACAAAACAAAACTAAACGAAAGTAAACTAAATTGAACTATAAACTAAACTATATACTTAACTAAACTAAATTAACAAAACTAAACTATAAACTAAACTAAACTAAAATAAAGTAACCTAAGCTAAACGTAACTAAACTTAACTAAACTAATCTAACCTAACCTAAACTAATCTAAACTAAACTAAACGAAACTAAACGAAACCAAACTATAAACTGAACTAAACTAAACTATAAACTTAACTAAACTGAACTAAACTAACCTAACCTAACCGAACCTAACCTAACCAAACCTAACCTAAACTAAACTAAAGTAAACTAAACTAACCTAACCTAACCTAACCTAACGTAACCTAACCAAAACTAAACTAAACTAAACTTACATAACTTAACCTAACCCAAAGCAAACTAAACTCAAGTAAACTAATCTAAACTAAACGAAACTAAACCATAAACTAAACTATAAACTAAACTAAACTACACTAATCTATAAACTAAACTAAACTAAAACAAACTAAATAAACCTATCCTAACCCAACCGAACCTAACGTAACCTAACGTAACCTAAATTAAACTAAACTAACCTAACCTAACCTAACCCAACCTAAACTAATCTAAATTAACCTGACCTAACCTAACCTAACCTAAACTAAACTAAACTATAACTAAATTATACTAAACTATAAATAACCTATAAACAAACTAAACTAAACTAAGCCATAAACTAAACTAAACTAAACTAATCTACACTAAACTAACCTAACCTATCCTAAGCTAACCTATATTAAACTAAACTTAACTAAACTAAACTATAAACTAAACTATAAATTAACTAAACTAAATTAAACTATAAACTAGATTAAACTATACTAAACTAACCTAACCTAAACTCAACTAAACTAAACTAACCTAACTTAACCTAACCTAAACTAAACTGAATTAAATAAACTAAATTCAACTAAACTAAAATAAACTAAACTAACCAAACCTAACCTAACATAACCTAACATAACCTAAACTAAACTAAACTAAACTACACTAAACTAAACAAAACAAAACTAAATTAAACTAAACTAAACTAAATTAAAACTAAATTTAACTATAAACTAAACTATAAACTAAAATTAACTAAACTATAAACTAAATTGAATTAACTAAACTATAAACTAAACTAAAATAAACTAAACTAAACTAATCTAAACTTAACTAAATTATCCTAACCTAACCTAAACTAAACGAAACTGAACTAACCTAACGTAACCTAACCTAACCTAATCGAAGTTTTCAACTTTCAAAAATAAATTTTTTCTTTTCGAGATTCTTTCCGCATAATATGCTTTTCTAAGTATATCAAACTAGTATAATGAAAGAGAACCAGTTATCTCAAATAAGAACGGAAATAAGTGATTCTAATGAGGTTTGCAACCATCGAAATAAATCTTTTCTTTTCGCCAATCTTTCTTCATTTTCTGGTTTTCTATGGCTATCAAAGTAGTATAATGAAAGAGAAACAGTTATCTCAAATAAGAACGGAAAAAAAGTGATTCTAATGAAGTTTCCAAACATCAAAAAAAATTGTTTTTCTTTTCGAGATTCTTTGCGCATTATATGCTTTCCTAAGTATATCAAACTAGTATAATGAAAGAGAACCAGTTATCTCAAATAAGAATGGAAAAAAACTGATTCATAAGGATTTTCCAAACATCAAAAAAAAATTTTTTTCTTTTCGAGATTCTTTCCGGATAATATGCTTTTCTAAGCCTATCAAACTAGTATAATGAAAGAGAACCAGTTATCTAAAAAAAGAACGGAAAAAAATTGATTCTCTTGGATTTTCCAACCTTCGCAAAATTGTTTTTTTCTTTTCGAGATTCTTTCCGCATAATATGCTTATCTACAGCTATCAAACTAGCAAAATAAAAAGGAACCGGTTATCTCAAATAACAACGGAAAAAAAGTGATTCTAATGAAGTTTCCAACCATCGAAATAAATCCTTTCTTTTTGCGAATCTTTCTTCATTTTATGGTTTTCTATTGCTATCAAACTAGTATAATGAAAGAGAACCAGTTATCTCAAATAAGATTGGAAAAAAAGTGCTTCTAATGAAGTTTCCAAACATCAAAATACATTTTTTTTCTTTTCGAGATTCTTTGCGCATTATATGCTTTTCTAAGGCTATCAAACTAGTATAATGAAAGAGAACCAGTTATCTCAAATAAGAATGGAAAAAAATTGATTCATAAGGATTTTCCAAACATCAAAAGAAATTTTTTTTCTTTTCGAGATTCTTTCCGCATAATATGCTTTTCTAAGGCTATCAAACTAGTATAATGAAAGAGAACCAGTTATCTCAAAAAAGAACGGAAAAAAATTGATTCTCTTGGATTTTCCAACCTTCGAAAAATATTTTTTTTTCTTTTCGAGATTCTTTCCCTATAATATGCTTTTCTACAGCTATCAAACTAGCAAAATTAAAGAGAACCGGTTATCTCAAATAAGAACGGAAAAAAAGTGATTCTAATAACGTTTGCAACCATCGAAATAAATCTATCTTTTTCGCGAATCTTTCTTCATTTTATGGATTTCTAAGGTCATCAAACTAGAATAATGAAGGAGAAATAGTTATTTCCATTTGAAACGCAAAAAAAAAAGAAAAAAAACATTCTTTTGGTTTCCAACCTTAGAAAAAAAATTTTTTTTTTCGAGATTCTTTCCGCATAATATGCTTTTGTAAAGCTATCAAATTAGAAAAATGAAAGAGAACCAGTTAATTCAAATAAGAACGGAAAAATAGTGATTGTAATGATGTTTCCAACCATCGAAATAAATCCTTTCTTTTCGCCATTTTTCTTCATTTTATGCTCTTCTAAGCCTATCAAACTAGAATATTGAAGGAAAAATAGTTATCTCCATTTGAAACGCAAAAAAAGTAGATGCTTTTGGTTTCCAAACTTCGAAAATAATTTTCTTCCTAACTAAACTAACTACCCTAACCTAAGCGAAACTAAACTAAATTAAACTAAACTCAATAAAACTAAACTTAACTAAAATAAACTAAACTAAAATAAACGAAACTAACTAAACTAAACGAAACTAACTAAACTAAACTAACCTAACCTAACCTAACCTAAACTAAACTACACTAAATTAAACTAAACTAAACTAAACTAAACTAAACTAAACTATAAGCTAAATTATAAACTAAACTAAACTAAACTAAAATAACCTAACCTAACCTAACATAACCTAAACTAAAGTAAACAAACTAAACTAAACAAAACTAACCTAACCTAACCTAACCTCACCTAACCTAACCTAACCTAACCTAACGTAAACTAAACTAAACAAAAGTAAACTAACCTAATGAAACCTAAACTAATCTAATCTAAACTAAACTAAAATAAACTATTCTATAAACTATACTAAACTAAACTAAACTAACCTAACCTAACCTAACCTAATCTAACCTAAACTAAACTAAACTAAACTAAACTAAACTAACCTAACATAACCGAACCTAACCTAAAATAAACTAAACTAAATAACCTAACTAATCTAAACTAATCTAAACTAACCTAACCTAACCTAAACAAAACTAAATTAAACAAAACTAACAAAGCTAAACTACACTAAACTAACCGAACCTAACCTAACCTAATATAAACTAAACTAAACTAAACTAAGCTAAACTAACCCAACCTAACTTAATCGTAACTAAACTAAACTAAACTAAACTAATCTAAACCAAACTAAACTAAACCAAACTAAATTCAACTAAACTAAACTAAACCAAACTAAACTACACTAACAAAACCTTTCCTAACCTAATCCAAACTAAACTAAACTAAACTAACATAATCCAAACTAAACTATAAACTAAAATAAACTAATCTAAATTACACTAACCTAACCTAACCTTAACTAAACACAACTAAACTAACTTAACCTAACCTAACCTAAACTTACCTAACCTAATCTAAGCTAAACTAAACTAAACTAAACTAAATTATAAACTAAACTATAAACTAAACTTAATTAAACTATAAACAAAACTATAAACTAAACTAAAATAAACTAAACTAACCTTACCTAACCTAACCCAACCTAAATTAAACTAACTAACCTAACTTAACCTAACCTAACCTTACCTAGCCTAAACTAAACTAAACTAAACTAACCTTAACTAAACAAAACTAGAAATAAATTTAACTATAAATTACTATAAAGTATTCCTAACTAAATTATAAACTAAACTATAAACTAAATTATATTAACTAAACTAAAATAAACTGAACTAAACTAAACTAAACTAACCTAACCTAACCTAAACTTAAGTAAACTTAACTAAATTAACATAATCTAACCTAACCTAAACTAAACTAAAATAAACTAAACGAAACTAACTAAATAAACTAAACTGAACTTACCTAACCTAACCTTACCTAACCGAAATTTCCAACCTCCTAAAATAAATCTTTTCTTTTCCGAATCTTTCTAGATTTTATGCTTTTCTAAGGCTATCAAATTAGAATAATGAAGGAGAAATGCTTAACTATATTTGAGACGCAAAAAAAGAAGATTCTTTTGGTTTCCAACCATCGAAAATAATTTTTTTACTAACTAAACTAACCTAACGTAAATTAAACTAAACTAAATTAAACTAAACTAAACTAAATTTACATAACTTAACCTAACCCAAAGCAAACTAAAATCAACTAAACTAAACTAAACTAAACTATTAACTAAACTATAAACTAAACTAAACTAAACTTTAAAGTAATCTAAAGTATAAACTAAAATAAAATAAACTAAACTAACCTAACCTAACCTGACCTAAACTAAACTAAACAAAACTAAACTAAACTAAACTAACCTAACCTAACTTAACCTAAACTAAGGTAAACTAAACTAAACTACAATAACCTAATCAAACCTAAACTAAACTAAACCATAAAGTAAACTAAACTAAACTAAACAAAACTAATCTAATATAACCTAACCTAACGTAACCTAAACTAAACTAAACTAACCTAACCTCACCTAACCTAACCTAATCTAAACTTATCTAAACTATAATAAATTATACTAAACTATATACTAAACTATAAACTGAACTAAACAAAACTATAAACTAAACTATAAACTAAAATAAACTTAACTATAAACAAAACTGAAGTAAACTAAACTAACCTAACATAACCTAACCTAAACTAAACTAAATTAACCTTACCTATCCTAACCTAAACTAACCTAAACTAAACTAAACAAAACTAACCTAACCTAACCTAACCTAAACCAAACTAAACTAAACTAAACTAAACAAAACTAAACTAAACTAAACTAAATTGAACTATAAACTAAACTATATACTTAACTAAACTAAATTAACTAAACTAAACTATAAACTAAACTAAACTAAAATAAAGTAACCTAAGCTAAACGTAACTAAACTTTACTAAACTAATCTAACCTAACCTAAACTAATCTAAACTAAACTAAACGAAACTAAACGAAACCAAAATATAAACTAAAATATAAACTGAACTAAACTAAACTATAATCTTAACTAAACTGAACTAAACTAACCTAACCTAACCGAACATAACCTAACCTAACCTAACCTAAACTAAACTAAAGTAAACTAAACTAACCTAACCTAACCTAACCTAACGTAACCTAACCAAAACTAAACTAAACTAAACTTACTTAACTTAACCTAACCCAAAGCAAACTAAACTCAAGTAAACTAATCTAAACTAAACGAAACTAAACCATAAACTAAGCTATAAACTAAACTAAACTACACTAATCTATAAACTAAACTAAACTAAAACAAACTAAATAAACCTATCCTAACCCAACCGAACTTAACGTAACCTAACGTAACCAAAATTAAACTAAACTAACCTAACCTAACCTAACCCAACCTAAACTAATCTAAATTAACCTGACCTAACCTAACCTAACCTAAACTAAACTAAACTATAACTAAATTATACTATACTATAAATAACCTATAAACAAACTAAACTAAACTAAGCCATAAACTAAACTAAACTAAACTAATCTACACTAAACTAACCCAACCTATCCTAAGCTAACCTATATTAAACTAAACTAAACTAAACTAAACTATAAATTAACTAAACTAAATTAAACTATAAACAAAACTATAAAGTAATCTAAACTTAACTAAACTATAAACTAGATTAAACTAAACTAAACTAAACTATACTAAACTAACCTAACCTAAACTCAACTAAACTAAACTAACCTAACTTAACCTAACCTAAACTAAACTGAATTAAATAAACTAAATTCAACTAAACTAAAATAAACTAAACTAACCAAACCTAACCTAACATAACCTAACATAACCTAAACTAAACTAAACTAAACTATACTAAACTAAACAAAACAAAACTAAACTAAAGCAAACTAAACTAAATTAAAACTAAATTTAACTATAAACTAAACTATAAACTAAAATTAACTACACTATAAATTATACTATAAACTAAATTAAATTAACTAAACTATAAACTAAACTAAAATAAAGTAAACTAAACTAATCTAAACTTAACTAAATTATCCTAACCTAACCTAAACTAAACGAAACTGAACTAACCTAACGTAACCTAACCTAACCTAATCGAAGTTTTCAACTTTAAAAATAAATTTTTTCTTTTCGAGATTCTTTCCGCATAATATGCTTTTCTAAGGTTATCAAACTACAAAATGAAAGAGAACCAGTTATCTCAAATAAGAACGGAAATAAGTGATTCTAATGAGGTTTGCAACCATCGAAATAAATCTTTTCTTTTCGCGAATCTTTCTTCATTTTATGCTTATCTAATGCTATCAAACTAGAATAATGAATGAGAAATAGTTATCTCCATTTGAAATGCAAAAAAACGCGATTCTTTTGGTTTCCAACCTTCGAAAATAATTTTCTTCCTAACTAAACTAACCTAACCTAATCTAAACCAAACTAAACTAAATTATACTAAACTATATAAAACTAAACTAAACTAAAATAAACTAAACTAAACGAAACGAAACTAACTAAACTAAACGAAACTAACTAAATTAAACTGACCTAACCTAACCTAACCTAACATTACCTAACCTAACATAACCTAACTTAACCTAACCTAAACTAAATAAAAATAAATTAAATCAAAATAAACTAACCTAACCTAACCTAACCTAAGCTAAAATAAACTAAATTAAACTAAACTAACCTAACCTAACCTAACCTAAACTAAACTAAAATAAATTAAACCAAACTAAACTATACTAAATTAAACTAACCTAACCTAACCTAACCGAACCTAAAATGAACTAAACTAAACTAAACTAAACTAACCTAAACTAACCTAACCTAAACTAAACTAAATTAAACTAAACTAAACTAAATTAAACTTAACTATAAGCTAAATTATAAACTAAACTAAACTTAACTATAAACTAATCTAAATTATAAACTAAACTAAACTAAAATAAACTAACCTAACCTGACCTAAACCAAACTAAACTTAACTAAACTAAAGTAACCTAACCTAACCTAACCTAACCTAAACTAACGTAAATTAAACTAAACTTAACTAAAGTAAACTAACCTAATGAAACCTAAACTAAACTAACCTAAACTAAACTAAAATGAACTATTCTATAAACTAAACTAAACTAAACTAAACTGAACTAACCTAACCTAACCTAAACTAACATAACCTAAACTAAACTAAACTAACCTAACCTAACCAACTCTAACCTAACCTTAACTAAACTAAATAACCTAACTAATCCAAACTAACCTAAACTAACATAACCTAACCTAAATTAAACTAAACTAAACTAAACTAATCTAAACCAAACTAAACTAACCTAACCTAACGTAACCTAAACTAAACTAACCTAACCTAACCTAAACTATACTAAATTAAACCAAACTAACAAAGCTAAACTAAAGTAAACTAAACTAATCTAAACAAAAATAAACTATAAACTAAACTATAAACTATACTAAACTATAAACTAAACCAAACTTAACTAAACTAAACTAAATTAAACTTAAATAACCTAACCAAAACTAAGCTAACCTAAGATAAATTAAACTAAACTAAACTAAGCTAACCTAACCTAACCTAACTTAAACGTAACTATTCTTAACTAAACTAAGCTAATCTAAACCAAACAAAACTAAACTAAACTAAATTCAACTAAATTAAACTAAACTACACTAACCTAACCTAATCTAATGTAGACTAAACTAAACTAAACTAAACATACCTAACCTAAACTTTCCTAAACTATCTAAGCTAAACTAAACTGAACTATAAACTAAACTATAAATTAAACTAAACTATAAACTATATACTAAACTAAACTATAAACCAAACTAAACTAACCTAACATAACCTAAACTAAACTAAATTAATATATAAACTAATTTAACCTAACCTAACCTAAACTAACCTAACATTACCTAACCTAATCTAACCTAAACTAAACTAAACTAAACTACATTATAAACTATTCTATAAACTAATCTATAAACTAAACTAAACAAAACTATAATCCAAAATAAACTAAACTAAAATAAATTAACTAAACTAACTAACCTAACCTTAACTTAACTAAACTAACCTTCCCTAAAATAAAATAAACTAAACTTAATTATATATTCTAAATAAACTGTTAAAAAAACTATAAACTTAAGTAAATTATAAAGTAAACTAAACAACACTAAACTATCCTAGCCTATCCTAACCTAAACTATCCTAACCTAATGTAACCTAAACTAAACTAAAATAAACTGAACTAAACTAAACTATAAACTAAACTATAAACTAAACTAAACTAAACTATAAACTAAACTATAAAATAAACTAAACTATAAACTAAACTAAGGTAAACTAAACTAAAGTAAATTAACCTAACCCAACCTAAACTAAACCAAATGAAACTAAACTAAGCTAAACTAAACTTACCTAACGTAACCTTTCCTAAACTAATCAAAACTAAACTTACCTATCTTAACCTAACTTAAAGTAAACTAAATTAAACTAAACTAAACGAAATTAAACTATAAACTAAATTATAAACTAAACTAAACTAAACTATAAACTTAACTAAATTAATTAAACTAAACTAACCTAACCTAACCTAACCTAACCTAAACTAAACTGTAGTAAACTAAACTAACCTAAATTAACCTAACCTAACCTAACCGAACCTAACCTAACCAAAACTAAACTAAACTAAACTTACATAACTTAACCTAACCCAAAGCAAACTAAAATCAACTAAACTAAACTAAACTAAACTATAAACTAAACTATAAACTAAACTAAACTAAACTTTAAAGTAATCTAAAGTATAAACTAAAATAAAATAAACTAAACTAACCTAACCTAACCTGACCTAAACTAAACTAAACAAAACTAAACTAAACTAAACTAACCTAACCTAACTTAACCTAAACTAAGGTAAACTAAAGTAAACTACAATAATCTAATCAAACCTAAACTAAACTAAACCATAAAGTAAACTAAACTAAACTAAACAAAACTAATCTAATATAACCTAACCTAACGTAACCTAAACTAAACTAAACCAAACTAACCTCACCTAACCTAACCTAATCTAAACTTATCAAAATTATAATAAATTATTCTAAACTATATACTAAACTATAAACTGAACTAAACAAAACTATAAACTAAACTATAAACTAAAATAAACTAAAGTATAAACTATAAACAAAACTAAAGTAAATTAAACTAACCTAACATAACCTAAACTAAATTAAATTAACCTTACCTATCCTAACCTAAACTAACCTAAACTAAACTAAACAAAACTAACCTAACCTAACCTAACCTAAACCAAACTAAACTAAACTAAACTAAACAAAACTAAACTAAATTAAATTAATTGAACTATAAATTAAACTATATACTTAACTAAACTAAACTATAAACTAAACTAAACTAAAATAAAGTAACCTAAGCTAAACGTAACTAAACTTAACTAAACTAATCTAACCTAACCTAAACTAATCTAAACTAAACTAAACGAAACTAAACGAAACCAAACTATAAACTAAAATATAAACTGAACTAAACTAAACTATAAACTTAACTAAACTGAACTAAACTAACCTAACCTAACCGAACCTAACCTATCCTAACCTAACCTAATCTAAACTAAACTAAAGTAAACTAAACTAACCTAACCTAACCTAACGTAACCTAACCAAAACTAAACTAAACTAAACTTACATAACTTAACCTAACCCAAAGCAAACTAAACTCAAGTAAACTAATCTAAACTAAACGAAACTAAACCATAAACTAAATTATAAACTAAACTAAACTACACTAATCTATAAACTAAACTAAACTAAAACAAACTAAATAAACCTATCCTAACCCAACCGGACCTAACGTAACCTAAAGTAACATAAATTAATCTAAAGTAACCTAACCTAACCTAACCCAACCTAAACTAATCTAAATTAAACCTGACCTAACCTAACCTAACCTAAACTAAACTAAACTATAACTAAATTATACTAAACTATAAATAACCTATAAACAAACTAAACTAAACTAAGCCATAAACTAAACTAAACTAAACTAATCTACACTAAACTAACCCAACCTATCCTAAGCTAACCTATATTAAACTAAACTAAACTAAACTAAACTATAAATTAACTAAACTAAATTAAACTATAAACTAAACTTTAAAGTAATCTAAATTTAACTAAACTATAAACTAGATTAAACTAAACTAAACTAAACTATACTAAACTAACCTAACCTAAACTCAACTAAACTAAATTAACCTAACTTAACCTAACCTAAACTAAACTGAATTAAATAAACTAAATTCAACTAAACTAAAATAAACTAAACTAACCAAACCTAACCTAACATAACCTAACAATACCTAAACTAAACTAAACTAAACTACACTAAACTAAACAAAACAAAACTAAACTAAACTAAACTAAATTAAAACTAAATTTAACTATAAACTAAACTATAAACTAAAATTAACTAAATTATAAATTATACTATAAACTAAATTAAATTAACTAAACTATAAACTAAACTAAAATAAACTAAACTAAACTAATCTAAACTTAACTAAATTATCCTAACCTAACCTAAACTAAACGAAACTGAACTACCCTAACGTAACCTAACCTAACCAAATCGATGTTTTCAACTTTCAAAAATAAATTTTTTCTTTTCGAGATTCTTTCCGCATAATATGCTTTTCTAAGACTATCAAACTAGTATAATGAAAGAGAACCAGTTATCTCAAATAAGAACGGAAAATAAGTGATTCTAATGAAGTTTCCAAACTTTGAAAAAAATTTTTTTTCTTTTCGAGATTCTTTCGCATAATATGCTTATCTCAGGCTATCAAACTGGTATAATGAAAGAGAACCAGTTATCTCAAAAAAGAACGGAAAAAAATTGATTCTCTTGGATTTTCCAAACTTCGAAAAATTTTTTTTTTCATTTCGATATTCTTTCCGCATAATATGCTTTTCTAAGGCTATCAAACTAGTATAATGAAAGAGAACCAGTTATCTCAAAAAAGAACGGAAAAAAATTGATTCTCTTGGATTTTCCAACCTTCGAAAAAAATTTTTTTTTCTTTTCATGATTCTTTCCGCATAATATGCTTTTCTACAGCTATCAAACTATCAAAATGAAAGAGAACCAGTATCTCAAATAAGAAAGGAAAAAATGTGATTCTAATGAAGTTTCCAACCATCGAAATAAATCTTTTCTTTTCGCGAATCTTTCTTCATTTTATGGTTTTCTATGGCTATCAAACTAGTATAATGAAAGAGAAACAGTTATCTCAAATAAGAATGGAAAAAAAGTGATTCTAATGAAGTTTCCAAACTTCAAAAAAAATTTTTTTTCTTTTCGAGATTCTTTGCGCATTATATGCTTTTCTAAGGCTAACAAACTAGTATAATGAAAGAGAACTAGTTATCTAAAATAAGTATGGAAAAAAATTGATTCATAAGGATTTTCAAAACATCAAAATAAAAAATTTTTCTTTTCGAGATTCTTTCCGCATAATATGCTTTTCTAAGACTATCAAACTACTATAATGAAAGAGAACCAGTTATCTCAAATAAGAATGGAAAAAATGTGATTCTAATGAAGTTTCCAAACTTTGAAAAAATTTTTTTTCCTTTCAAGATTCTTTCGCATAATATGCTTATCTAAGGCTATCAAACTAGTATAATGAAAGAGAACCAGTTATCTCAAAAAAGAACGGAAAAAAATTGATTCTCTTCGATTTTCCAACCTTCGAAAAAAATTTTTTTTTCTTTTCGATATTCTTTCCGGATAATATGCTCTTCTACAGCTATCAAACTAGCAAAATGAAGGAGAACCGGTTATCTCAAATAAGAACGGAAAAAAAGTGATTCTAATGCAGTTTCCAACCATCGAAAGAAATCTTTTCTTTTCGCGAATCTTTCTTAATTTTCTGGTTTTCTATGGCTATCAAACTAGTATAATGAAAGAGAAACAGTTATCTCAAATAAGAACGGAAAAAAAAGTGAATCTAATGAAGTTTCCAAACATCAAAAAAAATTTTTTTTCTTTTCGAGATTCTTTCCGCATAATATGCTTTTCTAAGGCTATCAAAATAGTATAAAGAAAGAGAACCAGTTATCTCAAATAAGAATGGAAAAAAAGTGATTCATAAGGATTTTCCAAAGAGCAAAAAAATTTTTTGTTCTTTTCGAGATTCTTTCCGCATAATATGCTTTTCTAAGCCTATCAAACTATTATAATGAATGAGAACCAGTTATCTCAAAAAAGAACGGAAAAAAATTGATTCTCTTGGATTTTCCAACTTTCGAAAAATTTTTTTTTTCTTTTCGAGATTCTTTCCGCATAATATGCTTTTCTACAGCTATCAAGCGAGCAAAATGAAAGAGAACCGGTTATCTCAAATAAGAACGGAAAAAAAGTGATTCTAATGAAGTTTCCAACCATCGAAATAAATCTTTTCTTTTCGCGAATCTTTCTTCATTTTATGGTTTTCTATGGCTATCAAACTAGTATAATAAAAGAGAACCAGTTATATCAAATAAGAATGGAAAAAAAGTGATTTTAATGAAGTTTCCAAGAATCAAAAAAATATTTTTTTCTTTTCGAGATTCTTTCCGCATAATATGCTTTTCTAAGACTATCAAACTAGTATAATGAAAGAGAACAGTTATCTCCTATAAGAACGGAAAAAAAGAGATTCTATTGAAGTTTCCAAACTTTGAATAAACTTTTAGTTTTCTTTTCGAGATTATTTCGCATAATATGCTTTTCTAAGGCTATCAAACTAGTATAATGAAAGAGAACCAGTTATCTCAAAAAAGAACGGAAAAAAATTGATTCTCTTGGATTTTCCAACCTTCCAAAAATTTTTTTTTTTCTTTTTGAGATTCTTTCCGCATAATATGCTTTTCTACAGCTATCAAACTAGCAAAATGAAAGAGAACCGTCATTCTCAAATAAGAACGGAAAAAAAGTGATTCCAATAAGGTTTGCCACAATCGAAATAAATCTATCTTTTTCGCGAATCTTTATTCATTTTATGGTTTTCTAAGGTTATCAAACTAGAATAATGAAGGAGAAATAGTTATCTGCATTTGAAACGAAAAAAAAAAAAAACAAAAAAACAAAAAAAAAAAAAACATTCTTTTGGTTTCCAACCTTAGAAAAAAAAAATTTTCTTTTCGAGATTCTTTCCGCATAATATGCTTTTGTAAGGCTATCAAACTAGAAAAATGAAAGAGAACCAGTTAATTCAAATAAGAACGGAAAAATAGTGATTGTAATGATGATTCCAACCATCGAAATAAATCCTTTCTTTTCGCCATTTTTCTTCATTTTATGCTCTTCTAAGCCTATCAAACTAGAATATTGAAGGAAAAATAGTTATCTCCATTTGAAATGCAAAAAAAGCAGATGCTTTTGGTTTCCAAACTTCGAAAATAATTTTCTTCCTAACTAAACTAACTAACCTAACCTAAACGAAACTAAATTAAATTAAACTAAACTCAATAAAACTAAACTTAACTAAAATAAACTAAACTAAACTAAACGAAACTAACTAAACTAAACTAACCTAACCTAACCTAACCTAAACTAAACTACACTAAATTAAACTAAACTAAACTAAACTAAACTATAAGCTAAATTATAAACTAAACTAAACTATAAACTAATCCAAATTATAAACTAAACTAAATTAAACTAAACTAACCTAACCTAACCTAACATAACCTAAACTAAACTTACCAAACTAAACTAAACAAAACTAACCTAACTTAACCTCACCTAACCTAACCTAACCTAACCTAACGTAAACTAAACTAAACAAAAGTAAGCTAACCTAATGAAACCAAAACTAAACTAATTTAAACTAAACTAAAATGAACTATTCTATTACCTAAACTAGACTAAACTAAACTAAACTAACCTAACCTAACCTAACCTAACATAACCTAAACTAAACTAAACTAAACTAACCTAACCTAACCGAACCTAACCTAACCTAACCTAAACTAAACTAAATAACCTAACTAATCCAAACTAAGCTAAACTAACATAACCTAACCTAAATTAAACTAAACTAAACTAAACTAATCTAAACCAAACTAAACTAACCTAACCTAACGTAACCTAAACTAAACTAACCTAACCTAACCTAACCTAAACTATACTAAATTAAACTAAACTAACAAAGCTAAACTAAAGTAAACTAAACTAATCTAACCAAAAATAAACTATAAACTAAACTATAAACTAAACTAAATTATAAACTAAGCTATAAACTAAATTATCTAAACTAAACTATAAACTAAACCAAACTTAACTAAACTAAACTAAATTAAACTTAACTAACCTTACCTAAAATAAGCTAACCTAACATAAACTAAACTAAACTAAACTAAGCTAACCTAACCTAACAAAACTTAAACGTAACTATTCTAAACTAAACTAAGCTAATCTAAACCAAACAAAACTAAACTAAACTAAATTCAACTAAATTAAACTAAACTACACTAACCTAACCTAATCTAATGTAGATTAAACTAAACTAAACTAAACTAAACAAACCTAACCTAAACTTTCCTAAATTATCTAAGCTAAACTAAACTGAACTATTAACTAAACTATAAATTAAACTAAACTATAAACTATATACTAAACTATAAACCAAACTAAACTAACCTAACCTAACCTAACATATCCTAAACTAAACTAAACTAATATAAACTAATTTAACCGAACCTAACCTGAACTAACCTAACATTACCTAACCTAAACTAACCTAAACTAAACTAAACTAAACTATAAACTATTCTATTAACTAATCTATACACTAAACTAAA
Organism: Metallyticus violacea; assembly: GCA_030762175.1. NCBI lineage: Eukaryota > Metazoa > Arthropoda > Insecta > Mantodea > Metallyticidae > Metallyticus > Metallyticus violacea. The sequence goes on along the minus strand of CM060839.1, from coordinate 57,812,820 downwards.
CAAAACTATAATCCAAAATAAACTAAACTAAAATAATTTAACTAAACTAACTAACCTAACCTAAGCTAAACTAAACTAACCTACCCTAAAATAAAATAAACTAAACTTAATTATATCTTCTAAACTAACTGTTAAAAAAACTATAAACTTAAGTAAATTATAAAGTAAACTAAACAACACTAAACTATCCTACCCTAACCTAACCTAAACTATCCTAACCTAATGTAACCTAAACTAAACTAAAATAAACTGAAATAAACTAAACTATAAACTAAACTATAAACTAAACTAAACTAAACTATAAACTAAACTATAAAATAAACTAAACTATAAACTAAACTAAGGTAAACTAAACTAAAGTAAATTAACCTAACCCAACCTAAACTAAACTAAATGAAACTAAACTAAGCTAAACTATACTTACCTAACGTAACCTTTCTTAAACTAATCAAAACTAAACTTACCTATCTTAACCTAACCTAAAGTAAACTAAACTAAACTAAACTAAACGAAACTAAACTATAAACTAAACTATAAACTAAACTAAACTAAACTATAAACTTAACTAAATTAATTAAACTAAACTAAACTAACCTAACCTAACCTAACCTAACCTAACCTAAACTAAACTGAAGTAAACTAAACTAACCTAAATTAACCTAACCTAACCTAACCAAACCTAACCAAACAAAAACTAAACTAAACTAAACTTACATAACTTAAACTAACCCAAAGCAAACTAAAATCAACTAAACTAAATAAAACGAAACTAAACTATAAACTAAACTAAACTACACTAATCTATAAACTAAACTAAACTAAACCAAACTAAATAAACCTAACCCAACCTAACCGAACCTAACGTAACCTAACGTAACCTAAATTAAACTAAACTAACATAACCAAACCTAACCCAACATAAACTAATCTAAACTAACGTAACCTAACCTAACCTAAACTAAACTAAACTATAAACTAAATTAAACTAAACTATAAATAGCCCATAAACAAACTAAACTAAACTAAGCCATAAACCAAACTAAACTAAACTAAACTACACTAAACTAACCTAACCTATCCTAAGCTAACCTATACTAAACTAAACTAAACTATAAATTAACTAAACTAAATTAAATTATAAACTAAACTATAAAGTAAACTAAACTAATCTATACACTAGATTAAACTAAACTAAACTAAACTATACTAAACTAACCTAACCTAAACTCAACTAAACTAAACTAAACTAACTTTACCTAAATTAAACTAAACCGAATTAAACTAAAGTAAACTAAACTAAACTAAACTAAACGAAACTAACTAAACTAAACTAACTTAACTTAACATAACCTAACTTAACATAACCTAACCTAAACTAAATAAAAGTAAATTAAACCAAACTAAACTAATCTAACCTAACCACACCTAAACTAAAATAAACTAAACCAACCTAACCGAACCTAACCTAAATTAAACTAAACTAAAATAAACTAACCTAACCTAACCTAACCTAAACTAAACTAAACTAAACTAAACTAAACAAAACTAAACTAAACTAAACTAAATTGAACTATAAACTAAACTATATACTTAACTAAACTAAATTAACTAAACTAAACTATAAACTAAACTAAACTAAAATAAAGTAACCTAAGCTAAACGTAACTAAACTTAACTAAACTAATCTAACCTAACCTAAACTAATCTAAACTAAACTAAACGAAACTAAACGAATCCAAAATATAAACTAAAATATAAACTGAACTAAACTAAACTATAATCTTAACTAAACTGAACAAAACTAACCTAACCTAACCGAACATAACCTAACCTAACCTAACCTAAACTAAACTAAAGTAAACTAAACTAACCTAACCTAACCTAACCTAACGTAACCTAACCAAAACTAAACTAAACTAAACTTACTTAACTTAACCTAACCCAAAGCAAACTAAACTCAAGTAAACTAATCTAAACTAAACGAAACTAAACCATAAACTAAGCTATAAACTAAAATAAACTAAACTAAACTATAAACTAAACTATAAACTAAACTAAACTAAACTTTAAAGTAATCTAAAGTATAAACTAAAATAAAATAAACTAAACTAACCTAACCTAACCTGACCTAAACTAAACTAAACAAAACTAAACTAAACTAAACTAACCTAACCTAACTTAACCTAAACTAAGGTAAACTAAAGTAAACTACAATAATCTAATCAAACCTAAACTAAACTAAACCATAAAGTAAACTAAACTAAACTAAACAAAACTAATCTAATATAACCTAACCTAACGTAACCTAAACTAAACTAAACCAAACTAACCTCACCTAACCTAACCTAATCTAAACTTATCAAAATTATAATAAATTATTCTAAACTATATACTAAACTATAAACTGAACTAAACAAAACTATAAACTAAACTATAAACTAAAATAAACTAAACTATAAACTATAAACAAAACTAAAGTAAACTAAACTAACCTAACATAACCTAAACTAAATTAAATTAACCTTACCTATCCTAACCTAAACTAACCTAAACTAAACTAAACAAAACTAACCTAACCTAACCTAACCTAAATTAAACTAAACTAAACTAAACAAAACTAAACTAAATTAAAGTAAATTGAACTATAAATTAAACTATATACTTAACTAAACTAAATTAACTAAACTAAACTATAAACTAAACTAAACTAAAATAAAGTAACCTAAGCTAAACGTAACTAAACTTAACTAAACTAATCTAACCTAACCTAAACTAATCAAAACTAAACTAAACGAAACTAAACGAAACCAAACTATAAACTAAAATATAAACTGAACTAAACTAAACTATAAACTTAACTAAACTGAACTAAACTAACCTAACCTAACCGAACCTAACCTATCCTAACCTAACCTAACCTAAACTAAACTAAAGTAAGCTAAACTAACCTAACCTAACCTAACCTAACCTAACGTAACCTAACCAAAACTAAACAAAACTAAACTTACATAACTTAACCTAACCCAAAGCAAACTAAACTCAAGTAAACTAATCTAAACTAAACGAAACTACACCATAAACTAAATTATAAACTAAACTAAACTACACTAATCTATAAATTAACTAAACTAAAACAAACTAAATAAACCTATCCTAACCCAACCGGACCTAACGTAACCTAACGTAACCTAAATTAAACTAAAGTAACCTAACCTAACCTAACCCAACCTAAACTAATCTAAATTAACCTGACCTAACCTAACCTAACCTAAACTAAACTAAACTATAACTAAATTATACTAAACTATAAATAACCTATAAACAAACTAAACTAAACTAAGTCATAAACTAAACTAAACTAAAATAATTTACACTAAACTAACCCAACCTATCCTAAGCTAACCTATATTAAACTAAACTAAACTAAACTAAACTAAACTATAAATTAACTAAACTAAATTAAACTATAAACTAAACTATAAAGTAATCTAAACTTAACTAAACTATAAACTAGATTAAACTAAACTAAACTAAACTATACTAAACTAACCTAACCTAAACTCAACTAAACTAAACTAACCTAACTTAACCTAACCTAAACTAAACTGAATTAAATAAACTAAATTCAACTAAACTAAAATAAACTAAACTAACCAAACCTAACCTAACATAACCTAACAATACCTAAACTAAACTAAACTCAACTACACTAAACTAAACAAAACAAAACTAAACTAAACTAAACTAAATTAAAACTAAATTTAACTATAAACAAAACTATAAACTAAAATTAACTAAATTATAAATTATACTATAAACTAAATTAAATTAACTAAACTATAAACTAAACTAAAATAAACTAAACTAAACTAATCTAAACTTAACTAAATTATCCTAACCTAACCTAAACTAAACGAAACTGAACTAACCTAACGTAACCTAACCTAACCAAATCGATGTTTTCAACTTTCAAAAATAACTTTTTTCTTTTCGAGATTCTTTCCGCATAATATGCTTTTCTAAGGTTATCAAACTACAAAAATGAAAGAGAACCAGTTATCTCAAATAAGAACGGAAATAAGTGATTCTAATGAGGTTTGCAACCATCGAAATAAATCTTTTCTTTTCGCGAATCTTTCTTCATTTTATGCTTATCCAATGCTATCAAACTAGAATAATGAATGAGAAATAGTTATCTCCATTTGAAATGCAAAAATACGCCATTCTTTTGGTTTCCAACCTTCGAAAATAATTTTCTTCCTAACTAAACTAACCTAACCTAATCTAAACCAAACAAAACTAAATTATACTAAACTATATAAAACTAAACTAAACTAAAATAAACTAAACTAAACGAAACGAAACTAACTAAACTAAACTAAACTAACTAAATTAAACTGACCTAACCTAACCTAACCTAACATTACCTAACCTAACATAACCTAACTTAACCTAACCTAAACTAAAAAAAATAAATTAAATCAAAATAAACTAACCTAACCTAACCTAACCTAAGCTAAAATAAACTAAACTAAAATAAACTAAACTAACCTAACCTAACCTAACCTAACCTAACCTAAACTGAACTAAACTAAACTAAACTAAACTAACCTAAACTAACCTAACCTAAACTAAACTAAATTAAACTAAACTAAACTAAACTAAACTTAACTATAAGCTAAATTATAAACTAAACTAAACTAAACTATAAACTAATCTAAATTATAAACTAAACTAAACTAAAATAAACTAACCTAACCTGACCTAAACCAAACTAAACTTAACTAAACTAAAGTAACCTAACCTAACATAACCTAACCTAACCTAAACTAACGTAAATTAAACTAAACTAAACTAAAGTAAACTAACCTAATGAAACCTAAACTAAACTAATCTAAACTAAACTAAAATGAACTATTCTATAAACTAAACTAAACTAAACTAAACTGAACTAACCTAAACTAACCTAAACTAACATAACCTAAACTAAACTAAACTAACCTAACCTAACCGACTCTAACCTAACCTAAACTAAACTAAATAACCTAACTAATCCAAACTAACCTAAACTAACATAACCTAACCTAAATTAAACTAAACTAAACTAAACTAAACTAATCTAAACCAAACTAAACTAACCTAACCTAACGTAACCTAAACTAAACTAACCTAACCTAACCTAACCTACACTATACTAAATTAAACCAAACTAACAAAGCTAAACTAAAGTAAACTAAACTAATCTAAACAAAAATAAACTATAAACTAAACTATAAACTATACTAAACTATAAACTAAACCAAACTTAACTAAACTAAACTAAATTAAACTTAAATAACCTAACCTAAACTAAGCTAACCTAAGATAAACTAAACTAAACTAAACTAAGCTAACCTAACCTAACCTAACTTAAACGTAACTATTCTAAACTAAACTAAGCTAATCTAAACCAAACAAAACTAAACTAAACTAAATTCAACTAAATTCAACTAAACTACACTAACCTAACCTAATCCAATGTAGACTAAACTAAACTAAACTAAACAAACCTAACCTAAACTTTCCTAAACTATCTAAGCTAAACTAAACTGAACTATAAACTAAACTATAAACTATATACTAAACTAAACTATAAACCAAACTAAACTAACCTAACATAAACTAAACTAAACTAAATTAATACAAACTAATTTAACCTAACCTAACCTAAACTAACCTTACATTACCTAACCTAATCTAACCTAAACTAAACTAAACTAAACTACACTATAAATTATTCTATAAACTAATCTATAAACTAAACTAAACAAAATTATAATCCAAAATAAACTAAACTAAAATAAATTAACTAAACTAACTAACCTAACCCAAGCTAAACTAAACTAACCTACCCTAAAATTAAATAAACTAAACTTAATTATATATTCTAAATTAACTGTTAATAAAACTATAAACTTAAGTAAATTATAAAGTAAACTAAACAACACTAAACTATCCTAGCCTAACCTAACCTAAACTATCCTAACCTAATGTAACCTAAACTAAACTAAAATAAACTAAACTATAAACTAAACTAAGGTAAACTAAACTAAAGTAAATTAACCTAACCCAACCTAAACTAAACTAAATGAAACTAAACTAAGCTAAACTATACTTACCTAACGTAACCTTTCCTAAACTAATCAAAACTAAACTTACCTATCTTAACCTAACTTAAAGTAAACTAAATTAAACTAAACTAAACGAAACTAAACTATAAACTAAACTATAAACTAAACTAAACTAAACTATAAACTTAACTAAATTAATTAAACTAACCTAACCGAACCTAACCTAACCAAAACTAAACTAAACTAAACTTACATAACTTAACCTAACCCAAAGCAAACTAAAATCAACTAAACTAAATAAAACGAAACTAAACTATAAACTAAACTAAACTACACTAATCTATAAACTAAACTAAACTAAACCAAACTAAATAAACCTAACCCAACCTAACCGAACCTAACGTAACCTAACGTAACCTAAATTAAACTAAACTAACATAACCAAACCTAACCCAACCTAAACTAATCTAAACTATCGTAACCTAACCTAACCTAAACTAAACTAAACTATAAACTAAATTAAACTAAACTATAAATAACCCATAAACAAACTAAACTAAACTAAGCCATAAACTAAACTAAACTAAACTAAACTACACTAAACTAACCTAACCTATCCTAAGGTAACCCATACTAAACTAAACTAAACTATAAATTAACTAAACTAAATTAAATTGTAAATTAAACTATAAAGTAAACTAAACTAAACTAAACTATACACTAGATTAAACTAACCTAAACTAAACTATACTAAACTAACCTAACCTAAATTCAACTAAACTAAACTAAACTAACTTAACCTAAATTAAACTAAACTGAATTAAACTAAAGTAAACTAAACTAAACTAAACTAAACGAAACTAACTAAACTAAACTAACTTAACCTAACCTAACCTAACCTAACATAACCTAACCTAAACTAAATAAAAGTAAATTAAACCAAACTAAACTAATCTAACCTATCCAAACCTAAAGTAAACTAAACTAAACCAACCTAACCGAACCTAACCTAAATAAAACTAAACTAAAATAAACTAACCTAACCTAACCTAAACTAAACTAAATTAAACTAAATTAAACTAAAATAAACTATAGGCTAAACTATAAACTAAAATAAATTAAAATTTAAACTAATCTAAAGTATAAACTAAACTAAAATAAACTAAACTAACCTAACCTAACCTAACCTGACCTAAACTAAACTAAACAAAACTAAACTAAACTAAACTAACCTAACCTAACTTAACCTAAATTAGAGTAAACTAAACTAAACTACAATAACCTAATTAAACCTAAACTAAACTAATCTAAACTAAACTAATTAAACTATTCTATAAACTAAACTAAACTAAACTAACCTAACCCAACCTAAACTAACCTAAACTAAACCAAACTAAACAAAAACAAACTATAAACTAAACTACAAATTAAACTAAACCAAAGTATAAACTAAACTATAAACTAAATTAACAAAACTATAAACTAAACTAAAGTTAACTAAACTAAACCAAACTTAACTTAACTAACCTAACCTAACCTAAATTAACTTAACATAAACTAAACTAAACTAAACTAAGCTAACCTAACCTAACCTAACCTAAACTAAACTAAACTAAACCAAACTAAATTCCACTAAATTAAATTAAACTAAACTAAACTAAACTACACTAACCTAACCTAACCTAATCTAATCTTAACTAAAGTAAACTAAACCAAACCAACCTAGCCTAAACTAACCTAAACTATCTAAACTAAACTAAACTGAACTGTAAACTAAACTATAAATTAAACTAAACTATAAACTATAAACTAAACTAAACTAAACTATAAACTTAACTAAATTAATTAAACTAACCTAACCTTACCTAACCTAATCTAACCTAAACTAAACTAAACTAAAGTAAACTAAATTATAAACTATACTATAAACTAATCTATAAACTAAACTAAATTAAACTATAAACTAAATAAACTGAACTAAAATAAACTAAACTAACTAACCTAACCTAACCTAACCTAAGATAAACTAAACTAACCTAACCTAACCTAAACTGAACTAAAATAAACTATATTTTAAACTAACTATAAAAAACTATAAACTAAAGGAAACTATAAACTAAACTAAACTAAACTAAACTAACCTAACCTAAACTAACCTAAACTAAACTAATCTAACCTAACTTAACATAACCTAAACTAAACTAATCTAAACTAAACTAAATGTAAACTAAACTATAAACTAAACTCAACTATTAACTAAACAAAACTAATCTAAACTAAACTAAACTAAAATCACCTTACCCAGCCTAACCTAACCTAACCTAAACTAAACTAAACTAAACTATCCTAACCTAACCTAACCTAACCAAAACTAACCTAACCTAAACTAAATTGAAATAAACTAAAATAAACTAAACTAAACCATAAACTAAACTAAACTAAACTAAACAAAATTAATCTAATATAACCTAACCTAAATTAAAATATAAACTAAACTATAAACTAAAATAAATTAAAATATAAACTAAACTATAAACTAAAATAAATTAATTATAAACAAAACTAAATTAAACTAAACTAACATAACCTAACCTAAACTAAAATAAACTAACCTTACCTAACCTAACCTAAACTAACCTAAATTAAACTAAACAAAACTAACCTAACCTAACCTAACCTAACCTAAAATAAACTATACTAAATCAAACAAAACTAAACTAAACTAAACTAAACTGAACCATAAACTTAACTATATACTTAACTAAACTAAATTAACTAAACTAAAGTATAAACTAAACTAAACTAAATTAAATTAAACTAAACTAATCTAAGTAAAACATAACTAAACTTAAGTAAACTAATCTAACCTAACTTAACATAAATTAAACTAAACTAAACGAAACTAAATTAAGCTAAACTAAACTAACCTAACCTAACCTTACCTAAACTACACTAAACTAAACTTACCTAACTTAACGTAACCTTAAGCAAACTAAACTAAACTAAACTAAACGAAACTAACTAAACTAAACTACCCTAACCTAACCTAACCTAAACTAAACTACACTAAATTAAACTAAACTAAACTAAACTATAAGCTAAATTATAAACTAAACTAAACTATAAACTAATCCAAATTATAAACTTAAAACTAAACTAAACTAAACTAACCTAACCTAACCTAACCTAACATAACCTAAACTAAACTTACCAAACTAAACTAAACAAAAGTAACCTAACTTAACCTCACCTAACCTAACCTAACCTAACCTAACGTAAACTAAACTAAACAAAAGTAAGCTAACCTAATGAAACCAAAACTAAACTAATTTAAACTAAACTAAAATGAACTATTCTATTACCTAAACTAGACTAAACTAAACTGAACTAACCTAACCTAACCTAACCTAACATAACCTAAATTAAATTAAACTAAACTAACCTAACCTAACCGAACCTAACCTAACCTAACCTAAACTAAACTAAATAACCTAACTAATCCAAACTAAGCTAAACTAACATAACCTAACCTAAATTAAACTAAACTAAACTAAACTAATCTAAACCAAACTAAACTAACCTAACCTAATGTAACCTAAACTAAACTAACCTAACCTAATCTAACCTAAACTATACTAAATTAAACTAAACTAACAAAGCTAAAATAAAGTAAACTAAACTAATCTAACCAAAAATAAACTATAAACTAAACTATAAACTAAACTAAATTAAAAACTAAGCTATAAACTAAATTATCTAAACTAAACTATAAACTAAACCAAACTTAACTAAACTAAACTAAATTAAACTTAACTAACCTTACCTAAAATAAGCTAACCTAACATAAACTAAACTAAACTAAACTAAGCTAACCTAACCTAACAAAACTTAAACGTAACTATTCTAAACTAAACTAAGCTAATCTAAACCAAACAAAACTAAACTAAACTAAATTCAACTAAATTAAACTAAACTACACTAACCTAACCTAATCTAATGTAGATTAAACTAAACTAAACTAAACAAACCTAACCTAAACTTTCCTAAATTATCTAAGCTAAACTAAACTGAACTATTAACTAAACTATAAATTAAACTAAACTATAAACTATATACTAAACTATAAACCAAACTAAACTAACCTAACCTAACCTAACATATCCTAAACTAAACTAAACTAATATAAACTAATTTAACCGAACCTAACCTAAACTAACCTAACATTACCTAACCTAATCTAACCTAAACTAAACTAAACTAAACTATAAACTATTCTATTAACTAATCTATACACTAAACTAAACAAAACTATAATCCAAAATAAACTAAACTAAAATAATTTAACTAAACTAACTAACCCAACCTAAGCTAAACTAAACTAACCTACCCTAAAATAAAATAAACTAAACTTAATTATATCTTCTAAGTTAACTGTTAAAAAAACTATAAACTTAAGTAAATTATAAAGTAAACTAAACAACACTAAACTATCCTAGCCTAACCTAACCTAAACTATCCTAACCTAATGTAACCTAAACTAAACTAAAATAAACTGAAATAAACTAAACTATAAACTAAACTATAAACTAAACTAAACTAAACTATAAACTAAACTATAAAATAAACTAAACTAAGGTAAACTAAACTAAAGTAAATTAACCTAACCCAACCTAAACTAAACTAAATGAAACTAAACTAAGCTAAACTATACTTACCTAACGTAACCTTTCCTAAACTAATCAAAACTAAACTTACCTATCTTAACCTAACCTAAAGTAAACTAAACTAAACTAAACTAAACGAAACTAAACTATAAACTAAACTATAAACTAAACTAAACTAAACTATAAACTTAACTAAATTAATTAAACTAAACTAAACTAACCTAACCTAATCTAACCTAACCTAACCTAAACTAAACTGAAGTAAACTAAACTAACCTAAATTAACCTAACCTAACCTAACCAAACCTAACCAAACAAAAACTAAACTAAACTAAACTTACATAACTTAAACTAACCCAAAGCAAACTAAAATCAACTAAACTAAATAAAACGAAACTAAACTATAAACTAAACTAAACTACACTAATCTATAAACTAAACTAAACTAAACCAAACTAAATAAACCTAACACAACCTAAGCGAACCTAACGTAACCTAACGTAACCTAAATTAAACTAAACTAACATAACCAAACTTAACCCAACATAAACTAATCTAAACTAACGTAACCTAACCTAACCTAAACTAAACTAAACTATAAACTAAATTAAACTAAACTATAAATAGCCCATAAACAAACTAAACTAAACTAAGCCATAAACCAAACTAAACTAAACTAAACTACACTAAACTAACCTAACCTATCCTAAGCTAACCTATACTAAACTAAACTAAACTATAAATTAACTAAACTAAATTAAATTATAAACTAAACTATAAAGTAAACTAAACTAAACTATACACTAGATTAAACTAAACTAAACTAAACTATACTAAACTAACCTAACCTAAACTCAAATAAACTAAACTAAACTAACTTAACCTAAATTAAACTAAACTGAATTAAACTAAAGTAAACTAAACTAAACTAAACTAAACGAAACTAACTAAACTAAACTAACTTAACTTAACATAACCTAACCTAACATAACCTAACCTAAACTAAATAAAAGTAAATTAAACCAAACTAAACTAATCTAACCTAACCAAACCTAAACTAAAATAAACTAAACCAACCTAACCGAACCTAACCTAAATTAAACTAAACTAAAATAAACTAACCTAACCTAACCTAACCTAAACTAAACGAAATTAAACTAAATTAAACTAAAATAACCTATAAGCTAAACTATAAACTAAACTAAACTAAACATTAAACTAATCTAAAGTATAAACTAAACTAAAATAAACTAGACTAACCTAACCTAACCTGACCTAAACTAAACTAAACAAAACTAAACTAAACTAAACTAACCTAACCTAACGTAACCTAAATTAGAGTAAACTAAACTAAACTACAATAACCTAATCAAACCTAAACTAAACTAATCTAAACTAAACTAGTTAAACTATTCTATAAACTAAACTAAACTAAACTAACCTAACCCAACCTAACCTAACCTAAACTAAACCAAACTAAACTAAATTAACTATAAACTAAACTACAAATTAAAATAAACTAAATTATAAACTAAACTATAAACTTATTTAACAAAACTATAAACTAAACTAAACTTAACTAAACTAAACTAAACTAAACTTAACTAACCTAACCTAACTTAACTTAACATAAACTTAACTAAACTAAACTAAGCTAACCTAACCTAACCTAACCTAAACTAAACTAAACTAAACCAAACTAAATTCCACTAAATTAAACTAAACTAAACTAAACTACACTAACCTAACCTAATCTAATCTAATCTTAACTAAAGTAAACTAAAACAAACCAACCTAACCTAAACTAAACTAAACTAAAGTAAACTAAATTATAAACCATACTATAAACTAATCTATAAACTAAACTAAACTAAACTATAAACTAAATAAACTGAACTAAAATAAACTAAACTAAACTAACTAACCTAACCTAACCTAACCTAACCTAAGATAAACTAAACTAACCTAACCTAACTTAAACTGAACTAAAATAAACTATATTTTAAACTAACTATAAAGAACTATAAACTAAAGAAACTATAAACTAAACTAAACTAAACTAAACTAACCTAACCTAAACTAACCAAAACTAAACTAATCTAACCTAACTTAACATAACCTAAACTAAACTAATCTAAACTAAACTAAATGTAAACTAAACTATAAACTAAACTGAACTATTAACTAAACTAAACTTATCTAAACTAAACAAAAGTAAAATCACCTTACCCAGCCTAACCTAACCTAACCTAACCTAAACTAAACTAAACTAAACTATCCTAACCTAACCTAACCTAAACTAACCTAACCTAAACTAAATTGAACTAAACTAAAATAAACTAAACTAAATCATAAACTAAACTAAACTAAACAAAACTAATCTAATATAACCTAACCTAAATTAAACTATAAATTAAACTATAAACTAAAATAAACTAAAGCATAAACAAAAGTAAATTAATCTAAACTAACATAACTTAACCTAAATTAAAATAAACTAACCTTACCTAACCTAACCTAAACAAACCTAAATTAAACTAAACAAAACTAACCTAACCTAACCTAAAATAAACTATACTAAACCAAAAAAACTAAACTAAACTAAACTAAACTGAACCATAAACTTAACTATATACTTAACTAAACTAAATTAACTAAACAAAGTATAAACTAAACAAAACCAAACTAAACTAAACTATCCTAACTAAAACATAATTAAACTTAAGTAAACTAATCTAACCTAACTTAAAATAAATTAAACTAAACGAAACGAAACTAAATTAAGCTAAACTAAACTAACCTAACCACACCTTACCTAAACTACACTAAACTAAACTTACCTAACTTAACGTAACCTAAAGTAAACTAAACTAAACTAAACTAAACGAAACTAAAGTATAAAAATACTATAAACTAAACTAAACTAAACTAAACTATAAACTTAACTAAACTGAACTAAACTAACCTAACATAACCTAACCGAACCTAACCTAACCTAAACTAAACTAAAGTAAACTAAACTAACCTAAACTAACCTAACCTAACCTAACCAAAACTAAACTAAACTAAACTTACATAACTTAACCTAACCTAAAGTAAACTAAACTAAACTAAACTAAACGAAACTAAAGTAAAAAAATACTATAAAGTAAACCAAACTACACTAATCTATAAACTAAACTAAACTATACTAAATTAAATAAACCTAACCCAACCTAACCGTACCTAGCCTAACCTAACCGTACCCAAATTAATCTAAACTAACCTAATCTAACCTAACCCAACCTAAATTAATCTAAACTAACCTAACCTAATCTAACCTAAACTAATCCATAAACTAAACTAAACTAAACTAAGCCATAAACTAATCTACACTAAACTAAACTTCACTAAACTAAACTAACATATCTAAGCTAACCTATACTAATGTATACTAAATTAAACTTAACTATAAACTTAACTATAAATTAACTAAACTAAACTAAACTATGAACTAGATTAAACTAAACTATACTAAACTAAACTAAACTAAACTAACCTAATCTAAACTGAACTAAACTAAACTAAACTAACTTATCATAACCTAAACTAAACTGAATTAAACTAAACTAAATTCAACTAAACTAAAGTAAAGTAAACTAACTTAACTTAACCTAACCTAACATAACCTAACTTAACCTAAATTAAACTAACCTAACCTAAACTAAACTAAACTAAACTAAACAAAACTAAACTAAACTAATATAACCTAACGTAACCTAACCTAACCTAACCTAAACTAAACTAAATTAAACTAAATTTAACTAAACTAAACTAAACTATAAGCTAAACTATAAGCTAAACTGAACTTAACTAAAAACAAATCTAAAGTATAAATTAAACTAAACTAAACTAAACTAACCTAACCTAACCTAACCTAACCTAAACTTAACCAAACTAAATTAAATTAAACTATAAACTAGACTATAAACTAAACTAAACTAAACTATAAACTAAACTATAAACTAAATCAATTAACTAAACTATAAAGTAAACTAAACTTAACTAAACTAAACTTAACTAACGTAACCTAACTTAACTTAACTTAACATAAACTAAACTAAACTAAAATAAGCTAACCTAACCTAACCTAACCTAACCTAAACTAAAATAAACTAAACTAATCTAAATTAAACTAAACTAATCTAAACCAAACTAAACTAAATTAAACTAAATTCAACTAAACTAAACTAAACTACACTAACCTAACCTAACCTAACCTAATCTAATCTAAACTAAACTAAACTAAACAAAACCAAACCAGCCTATCCTAACTAACCTAAAATATCTAAACTAAACTAAACTGAACTATAAACTAAACTATAAACTAAACTAAACTAACCTCACCTAACATAACCTAAATTAAACTAAAATAAACTAATTTAAAATAACCTAACCCAACCTTACCTAACCTAATCTAACCTAAACTAAACTAAACTAAGAATGGAAAAAAAGTGATTCTAATGAAGTTTCCAACCATCGAAATAAATCTTTTCTTTTCGCGAATCTTTCTTCATTTTATGGTTTTCTATGGCCATCAAACTAGTATAACGAAAGAGAACCAGTTATCTCAAATAAGAATGGAAAAAAAGTGATTCATAAGGATATTCAAAACATCAAAAAAAAATTTTTTTTCTTTTCGAGATTGTTTCGCATAATATGCTTATCTAAGGCTATCAAACTAGTATAATGAAAGAGAACCAGTTATCTCAAAAAAGAACGGAATAAAATTGATTCTCTTGGATTTTCCAAACTTCGAAAAAAATTTTTTTTTCTTTTCGAGTTCTTTCCGCATAATATGCTTTTCTACAGCTATCAAACTTGCAAAATGAAGGAGAACCGGTTATCTCTAATATGAACGGAAAAAAAGTGATTCTAAAGAAGTTTCCAACCATGGAAATAAATCTTTTCATTTTCCGAATCTTTCTTCATTTTATGCTTTTCTATGGCTATCAAACTAGTATAATGAAAGAGAAACAGTTATCTCAAATAATAACGGAAAAAAAGTGATTCTAATGAAGTTTCCAAACATCAAAAAAAAAAATGTTTTTCTTTTCGAGATTCTTTGCGCATTATATGCTTTTCTAAGGCTATCAAACTAGTATAATGAAAGAGAACCAGTTATCTCAAATAAGAATGGAAAAAAATTTATTCATAAGGATTTTCCAAACATCAAAACAAATTTTTTTTCTTTTCGGGATTCTTTACGCATAATATGCTTTTCTAAGGCTATCAAACTAGTATAATGAAAGGGAACCAGTTATCTCAAAAAAGAACGGAAAAAAATTTATACTTTTGGATTTTCCAACCTTCGAAAAATATTTTTTTTTTCTTTTCGAGATTCTTTCCCCATAATATGCTTTTCTAGAGCTATCAAACTAGCAAAATTAAAGAGAACCGGTTATCTCAAATAAGAACGGAAAAAAAGTGATTCTAATAAGGTTTGCAACCATCGAAATAAATCCATTCTTTTCGCCATTTTTCTTCATTTTATGCTCTCCTAAGCCTATCAAAGTAGAATATTGAAGGAAAAATAGTTATCTCCATTTGAAACGCAAAAAACCAGATGCTTTTGGTTTACAAACTTCGAAAATAATTTTCTTCCTAACTAAACTAACTAACCTAACCTAAGCGAAACTAAACTAAATTAAACTAAACTAATAAAACTAAACTTAACTAAAATAAACTAAACTAAAATAAACGAAACTAACTAAACTAAACGAAACTAACTAAACTAAACTAACCTAACCTAACCTAACCTAAACTAAACTACACTAAATTAAACTAAACTAAACTAAACTAAACTAAACTATATGCTAAATTATAAACTAACCTAAACTAAACTATACACTAATCTAAATTATAAACTAAACTAAACTAAACTAAATTAACCTAACCCAACATAACCTAAACTAAACTAAACAAACTAAACCAAACAAAACTAACCTAACCTAACATAACCTCACATAACATAACCTAACCTAACCTAACGTAAACTAAACTAAACAAAATTAAACTAACCTAATGAAACCTAAATTAATCTAATCTAAACTAAACTAAAATAAACTATTCTATAAACAAAACTAAACTAAACTAACCTAACCTAACCTAACTAAATCTAACCTAAACTAAACTAAACTAAACTAACCTAACCTAACCGAACCTAACCTAAAATAAACTAAACTAAATAACCTAACTAATCTAAACTAATCTAAACTAACCTAACCATACCTAAATTAAACTAAACTAAACTAAACTAATCTAAACTCACCTAACCTAACCTAACATAACCTAAACTAAACTAACCTAACCTAACCTAAACAAAACTAAATTAAACTAAACTAACTAAGCTAAACTACACTAAACTAACCCAACCTAACCTAACCTAATATAAACTAAACTAAACTAAACTAAGCTAAACTAACCCAACCTAACTTAAACGTAACTAAACTAAACTAAACTAAACTAAACTAATCTAAACATACTAAACGAAGCTAAACTAAATTCAACTAAACTAAACTAAACTAAACTAAACTACACTAACAAAACCTTTCCTAACCTAATCCAAAATAAACTAAACTAAACTAACATAATCCAAACTAAACTATAAACTAAAGTAAACTAATCTAAATTATACTAACCTAACCTAACCTTAACTAAACACAACTAAACTAACTTAACCTAACCTAACCTAAACTTACCTAACCTAATCTAAGCTAAACTAAACTAAACTAAACTAAATTATAAACTAAACTATAAACTAAACATAATTAAACTATAAACAAAACTATAAACTAAACTAAAATAAACTAAACTAACCTTACCTAACCTAACCTAACCTAAATTAAACTAACTAACCTAACTTAACCTAACCTAACCTTACCTAGCCTAAACTAAACTAAACTAAACTAAACTTAACTAAACAAAACTAATATAAATTTAACTATAAATTAACTATAAACTATTCCTAACTAAATTATAAACTAAACTATAAACTAAATTATATTAACTAAACTAAAATAAACTAAACTAAACTAAACTAAACTAACCTAACCTAACCTAAACTTAAGTAAACTTAACTAAATTAACATAACCTAACCTAACCTAAACTAAACTAAAATAAACTAAACGAAACTAACTAAACTAAACTAAACTGAACTTACCTAACCTAACCTTACCTAACCGAAATTTCCAACCTCCAAAAATAAATCTTTTCTTTTCCGAATCTTTCTAGATTTTATGCTTTTCTAAGGTTATCAAATTACAATAATGAAGGAGAAATGCTTAACTATATTTGAGACGCAAAAAAAGAGGATTCTTTTGGTTTCCAACCAACGAAAATAATTTTTTTACTAACTAAACTAACCTAACCTAAATTAAACTAAACTAAATTAAACTAAACTAAACTAAACTAAACTAAACGAAACTAACTAAACTAAACTAACTTTACCTAACCTAACCTAACATAACCTCACCTAAACTAAATAAAAGTAAATTAAAACAATCTTAACTAACCTAACCTAACCTAAACAAAACTAAACTATACTAAACTAAACTAAACTATCCCAATCTAACCTAAACTAAACTAAACTAACTAAACTAACCTAACATAACCTAAACTAAAATAAACTAAAATAAACTAACCTTACCTAACTAACCTAAACTAATCTAAATTAATCAAAATTAAACTAAACTAAACTAAACTATAAACTAAACTAAACTAAACTTTAAAGTAATCTAAAGTATAAACTAAAATAAAATAAACTAAACTAACCTAACCTAACCTGACCTAAACTAAACTAAAAAAAACTAAACTAAACTAAACTAACCTAACCTAACTTAACCCAAACTAAGGTAAACTAAACTAAACTACAATAACCTAATCAAACCTAAACTAAACTAAACTAAAGTAAACTAAACTAACCTAACCTAACCTAACCTAACGTAACCTAACCAAAACTAAACTAAACTAAACTTACTTAACTTAACCTAACCCAAAGCAAACTAAACTCAAGTAAACTAATCTAAACTAAACGAAACTAAACCATAAACTAAGCTATAAACTAAAATAAACTAAACTAAACTATAAACTAAACTATAAACTAAACTAAACTAAACTTTAAAGTAATCTAAAGTATAAACTAAAATAAAATAAACTAAACTAACCTAACCTAACCTGACCTAAACTAAACTAAACAAAACTAAACTAAACTAAACTAACCTAACCTAACTTAACCTAAACTAAGGTAAACTAAAGTAAACTACAATAATCTAATCAAACCTAAACTAAACTAAACCATAAAGTAAACTAAACTAAACTAAACAAAACTAATCTAATATAACCTAACCTAACGTAACCTAAACTAAACTAAACCAAACTAACCTCACCTAACCTAACCTAATCTAAACTTATCAAAATTATAATAAATTATTCTAAACTATATACTAAACTATAAACTGAACTAAACAAAACTATAAACTAAACTATAAACTAAAATAAACTAAACTATAAACTATAAACAAAACTAAAGTAAACTAAACTAACCTAACATAACCTAAACTAAATTAAATTAACCTTACCTATCCTAACCTAAACTAACCTAAACTAAACTAAACAAAACTAACCTAACCTAACCTAACCTAAATTAAACTAAACTAAACTAAACAAAACTAAACTAAATTAAAGTAAATTGAACTATAAATTAAACTATATACTTAACTAAACTAAATTAACTAAACTAAACTATAAACTAAACTAAACTAAAATAAAGTAACCTAAGCTAAACGTAACTAAACTTAACTAAACTAATCTAACCTAACCTAAACTAATCAAAACTAAACTAAACGAAACTAAACGAAACCAAACTATAAACTAAAATATAAACTGAACTAAACTAAACTATAAACTTAACTAAACTGAACTAAACTAACCTAACCTAACCGAACCTAACCTATCCTAACCTAACCTAACCTAAACTAAACTAAAGTAAGCTAAACTAACCTAACCTAACCTAACCTAACGTAACCTAACCAAAACTAAACAAAACTAAACTTACATAACTTAACCTAACCCAAAGCAAACTAAACTCAAGTAAACTAATCTAAACTAAACGAAACTAAACCATAAACTAAATTATAAACTAAACTAAACTACACTAATCTATAAATTAACTAAACTAAAACAAACTAAATAAACCTATCCTAACCCAACCGGACCTAACGTAACCTAACGTAACCTAAATTAAACTAAAGTAACCTAACCTAACCTAACCCAACCTAAACTAATCTAAATTAACCTGACCTAACCTAACCTAACCTAAACTAAACTAAACTATAACTAAATTATACTAAACTATAAATAACCTATAAACAAACTAAACTAAACTAAGTCATAAACTAAACTAAACTAAAATAATCTACACTAAACTAACCCAACCTATCCTAAGCTAACCTATATTAAACTAAACTAAACTAAACTAAACTAAACTATAAATTAACTAAACTAAATTAAACTATAAACTAAACTATAAAGTAATCTAAACTTAACTAAACTATAAACTAGATTAAACTAAACTAAACTAAACTATACTAAACTAACCTAACCTAAACTCAACTAAACTAAACTAACCTAACTTAACCTAACCTAAACTAAACTGAATTAAATAAACTAAATTCAACTAAACTAAAATAAACTAAACTAACCAAACCTAACCTAACATAACCTAACAATACCTAAACTAAACTAAACTAAACTACACTAAACTAAACAAAACAAAACTAAACTAAACTAAACTAAATTAAAACTAAATTTAACTATAAACTAAACTATAAACTAAAATTAACTAAATTATAAATTATACTATAAACTAAATTAAATTAACTAAACTATAAACTAAACTAAAATAAACTAAACTAAACTAATCTAAACTTAACTAAATTATCCTAACCTAACCTAAACTAAACGAAACTGAACTAACCTAACGTAACCTAACCTAACCAAATCGATGTTTTCAACTTTCAAAAATAACTTTTTTCTTTTCGAGATTCTTTCCGCATAATATGCTTTTCTAAGGTTATCAAACTACAAAAATGAAAGAGAACCAGTTATCTCAAATAAGAACGGAAATAAGTGATTCTAATGAGGTTTGCAACCATCGAAATAAATCTTTTCTTTTCGCGAATCTCTCTTCATTTTATGCTTATCCAATGCTATCAAACTAGAATAATGAATGAGAAATAGTTATCTCCATTTGAAATGCAAAAATACGCCATTCTTTTGGTTTCCAACCTTCGAAAATAATTTTCTTCCTAACTAAACTAACCTAACCTAATCTAAACCAAACAAAACTAAATTATACTAAACTATATAAAATTAAACTAAACTAAAATAAACTAAACTAAACGAAACGAAACTAACTAAACTAAACTAAACTAACTAAATTAAACTGACCTAACCTAACCTAACCTAACATTACCTAACCTAACATAACCTAACTTAACCTAACCTAAACTAAAAAAAATAAATTAAATCAAAATAAACTAACCTAACCTAACCTAACCTAAGCTAAAATAAACTAAACTAAAATAAACTAAACTTACCTAACCTAACCTAACCTAACCTAACCTAAACTGAACTAAACCTAACTAAACTAAACTAACCTAAACTAACCTAACCTAAACTAAACTAAATTAAACTAAACTAAACTAAACTAAACTTAACTATAAGCTAAATTATAAACTAAACTAAACTAAACTATAAACTAATCTAAATTATAAACTAAACTAAACTAAAATAAACTAACCTAACCTGACCTAAACCAAACTAAACTTAACTAAACTAAAGTAACCTAACCTAACATAACCTAACCTAACCTAAACTAACGTAAATTAAACTAAACTAAACTAAAGTAAACTAACCTAATGAAACCTAAACTAAACTAATCTAAACTAAACTAAAATGAACTATTCTATAAACTAAACTAAACTAAACTAAACTGAACTAACCTAAACTAACCTAAACTAACATAACCTAAACTAAACTAAACTAACCTAACCTAACCGACTCTAACCTAACCTAAACTAAACTAAATAACCTAACTAATCCAAACTAACCTAAACTAACATAACCTAACCTAAATTAAACTAAACTAAACTAAACTAAACTAATCTAAACCAAACTAAACTAACCTAACCTAACGTAACCTAAACTAAACTAACCTAACCTAACCTAACCTACACTATACTAAATTAAACCAAACTAACAAAGCTAAACTAAAGTAAACTAAACTAATCTAAACAAAAATAAACTATAAACTAAACTATAAACTATACTAAACTATAAACTAAACCAAACTTAACTAAACTAAACTAAATTAAACTTAAATAACCTAACCTAAACTAAGCTAACCTAAGATAAACTAAACTAAACTAAACTAAGCTAACCTAACCTAACCTAACTTAAACGTAACTATTCTAAACTAAACTAAGCTAATCTAAACCAAACAAAACTAAACTAAACTAAATTCAACTAAATTAAACTAAACTACACTAACCTAACCTAATCCAATGTAGACTAAACTAAACTAAACTAAACAAACCTAACCTAAACTTTCCTAAACTATCTAAGCTAAACTAAACTGAACTATAAACTAAACTATAAACTATATACTAAACTAAACTATAAACCAAACTAAACTAACCTAACATAAACTAAACTAAACTAAATTAATACAAACTAATTTAACCTAACCTAACCTAAACTAACCTTACATTACCTAACCTAATCTAACCTAAACTAAACTAAACTAAACTACACTATAAATTATTCTATAAACTAATCTATAAACTAAACTAAACAAAATTATAATCCAAAATAAACTAAACTAAAATAAATTAACTAAACTAACTAACCTAACCCAAGCTAAACTAAACTAACCTACCCTAAAATTAAATAAACTAAACTTAATTATATATTCTAAATTAACTGTTAATAAAACTATAAACTTAAGTAAATTATAAAGTAAACTAAACAACACTAAACTATCCTAGCCTAACCTAACCTAAACTATCCTAACCTAATGTAACCTAAACTAAACTAAAATAAACTAAACTATAAACTAAACTAAGGTAAACTAAACTAAAGTAAATTAACCTAACCCAACCTAAACTAAACTAAATGAAACTAAACTAAGCTAAACTATACTTACCTAACGTAACCTTTCCTAAACTAATCAAAACTAAACTTACCTATCTTAACCTAACTTAAAGTAAACTAAATTAAACTAAACTAAACGAAACTAAACTATAAACTAAACTATAAACTAAACTAAACTAAACTATAAACTTAACTAAATTAATTAAACTAACCTAACCGAACCTAACCTAACCAAAACTAAACTAAACTAAACTTACATAACTTAACCTAACCCAAAGCAAACTAAAATCAACTAAACTAAACTAAACTAAACGAAACTAAACTATAAACTAAACTAAACTACACTAATCTATAAACTAAATTAAAATAAACCAAACTAAATAAACCTAACCTAACCTAACCGAACCTAACGTAACCTAACGTAACCTAAATTAAACTAAACTAACATAACCAAACCTAACCCAACCTAAACTAATCTAAACTATCGTAACCTAACCTAACCTAAACTAAACTAAACTATAAACTAAATTAAACTAAACTATAAATAACCCATAAACAAACTAAACTAAACTAAGCCATAAACTAAACTAAACTAAACTAAACTACACTAAACTAACCTAACCTATCCTAAGGTAACCCATACTAAACTAAACTAAACTATAAATTAACTAAACTAAATTAAATTGTAAATTAAACTATAAAGTAAACTAAACTAAACTAAACTATACACTAGATTAAACTAACCTAAACTAAACTATACTAAACTAACCTAACCTAAATTCAACTAAACTAAACTAAACTAACTTAACCTAAATTAAACTAAACTGAATTAAACTAAAGTAAACTAAACTAAACTAAACTAAACGAAACTAACTAAACTAAACTAACTTAACCTAACCTAACCTAACCTAACATAACCTAACCTAAACTAAATAAAAGTAAATTAAACCAAACTAAACTAATCTAACCTATCCAAACCTAAACTAAACTAAACTAAACCAACCTAACCGAACCTAACCTAAATAAAACTAAACTAAAATAAACTAACCTAACCTAACCTAAACTAAACTAAATTAAACTAAATTAAACTAAAATAAACTATAGGCTAAACTATAAACTAAAATAAATTAAAATTTAAACTAATCTAAAGTATAAACTAAACTAAAATAAACTAAACTAACCTAACCTAACCTAACCTGACCTAAACTAAACTAAACAAAACTAAACTAAACTAAACTAACCTAACCTAACTTAACCTAAATTAGAGTAAACTAAACTAAACTACAATAACCTAATTAAACCTAAACTAAACTAATCTAAACTAAACTAATTAAACTATTCTATAAACTAAACTAAACTAAACTAACCTAACCCAACCTAAACTAACCTAAACTAAACCAAACTAAACAAAAATAAACTATAAACTAAACTACAAATTAAACTAAACCAAAGTATAAACTAAACTATAAACTAAATTAACAAAACTATAAACTAAACTAAAGTTAACTAAACTAAACCAAACTTAACTTAACTAACCTAACCTAACCTAAATTAACTTAACATAAACTAAACTAAACTAAACTAAGCTAACCTAACCTAACCTAACCTAAACTAAACTAAACTAAACCAAACTAAATTCCACTAAATTAAATTAAACTAAACTAAACTAAACTACACTAACCTAACCTAACCTAATCTAATCTTAACTAAAGTAAACTAAACCAAACCAACCTAGCCTAAACTAACCTAAACTATCTAAACTAAACTAAACTGAACTGTAAACTAAACTATAAATTAAACTAAACTATAAACTATAAACTAAACTAAACTAAACTATAAACTTAACTAAATTAATTAAACTAACCTAACCTTACCTAACCTAATCTAACCTAAACTAAACTAAACTAAAGTAAACTAAATTATAAACTATACTATAAACTAATCTATAAACTAAACTAAATTAAACTATAAACTAAATAAACTGAACTAAAATAAACTAAACTAACTAACCTAACCTAACCTAACCTAAGATAAACTAAACTAACCTAACCTAACCTAAACTGAACTAAAATAAACTATATTTTAAACTAACTATAAAAAACTATAAACTAAAGGAAACTATAAACTAAACTAAACTAAACTAAACTAACCTAACCTAAACTAACCTAAACTAAACTAATCTAACCTAACTTAACATAACCTAAACTAAACTAATCTAAACTAAACTAAATGTAAACTAAACTATAAACTAAACTCAACTATTAACTAAACAAAACTAATCTAAACTAAACTAAACTAAAATCACCTTACCCAGCCTAACCTATCCTAACCTAAACTAAACTAAACTAAACTATCCTAACCTAACCTAACCTAACCAAAACTAACCTAACCTAAACTAAATTGAAATAAACTAAAGTAAACTAAACTAAACCATAAACTAAACTAAACTAAACTAAACAAAATTAATCTAATATAACCTAACCTAAATTAAAATATAAACTAAACTATAAACTAAAATAAATTAAAATATAAACTAAACTATAAACTAAAATAAATTAATTATAAACAAAACTAAATTAAACTAAACTAACATAACCTAACCTAAACTAAAATAAACTAACCTTACCTAACCTAACCTAAACTAACCTAAATTAAACTAAACAAAACTAACCTAACCTAACCTAACCTAACCTAAAATAAACTATACTAAATCAAACAAAACTAAACTAAACTAAACTAAACTGAACCATAAACTTAACTATATACTTAACTAAACTAAATTAACTAAACTAAAGTATAAACTAAACTAAACTAAATTAAATTAAACTAAACTAATCTAAGTAAAACATAACTAAACTTAAGTAAACTAATCTAACCTAACTTAACATAAATTAAACTAAACTAAACGAAACTAAATTAAGCTAAACTAAACTAACCTAACCTAACCTTACCTAAACTACACTAAACTAAACTTACCTAACTTAACGTAACCTTAAGCAAACTAAACTAAACTAAACTAAACGAAACTAACTAAACTAAACTACCCTAACCTAACCTAACCTAAACTAAACTACACTAAATTAAACTAAACTAAACTAAACTATAAGCTAAATTATAAACTAAACTAAACTATAAACTAATCCAAATTATAAACTTAAAACTAAACTAAACTAAACTAACCTAACCTAACCTAACCTAACATAACCTAAACTAAACTTACCAAACTAAACTAAACAAAAGTAACCTAACTTAACCTCACCTAACCTAACCTAACCTAACCTAACGTAAACTAAACTAAACAAAAGTAAGCTAACCTAATGAAACCAAAACTAAACTAATTTAAACTAAACTAAAATGAACTATTCTATTACCTAAACTAGACTAAACTAAACTGAACTAACCTAACCTAACCTAACCTAACATAACCTAAATTAAACTAAACTAAACTAACCTAACCTAACCGAACCTAACCTAACTTAACCTAAACTAAACTAAATAACCTAACTAATCCAAACTAAGCTAAACTAACATAACCTAACCTAAATTAAACTAAACTAAACTAAACTAATCTAAACCAAACTAAACTAACCTAACCTAATGTAACCTAAACTAAACTAACCTAACCTAATCTAACCTAAACTATACTAAATTAAACTAAACTAACAAAGCTAAAATAAAGTAAACTAAACTAATCTAACCAAAAATAAACTATAAACTAAACTATAAACTAAACTAAATTATAAACTAAGCTATAAACTAAATTATCTAAACTAAACTATAAACTAAACCAAACTTAACTAAACTAAACTAAATTAAACTTAACTAACCTTACCTAAAATAAGCTAACCTAACATAAACTAAACTAAACTAAACTAAGCTAACCTAACCTAACAAAACTTAAACGTAACTATTCTAAACTAAACTAAGCTAATCTAAACCAAACAAAACTAAACTAAACTAAATTCAACTAAATTAAACTAAACTACACTAACCTAACCTAATCTAATGTAGATTAAACTAAACTAAACTAAACAAACCTAACCTAAACTTTCCTAAATTATCTAAGCTAAACTAAACTGAACTATTAACTAAACTATAAGTTAAACTAAACTATAAACTATATACTAAACTATAAACCAAACTAAACTAACCTAACCTAACCTAACATATCCTAAACTAAACTAAACTAATATAAACTAATTTAACCGAACCTAACCTAAACTAACCTAACATTACCTAACCTAATCTAACCTAAACTAAACTAAACTAAACTATAAACTATTCTATTAACTAATCTATACACTAAACTAAACAAAATAATAATCCAAAATAAACTAAACTAAAATAATTTAACTAAACTAACTAACCCAACCTAAGCTAAACTAAACTAACCTACCCTAAAATAAAATAAACTAAACTTAATTATATCTTCTAAGTTAACTGTTAAAAAAACTATAAACTTAAGTAAATTATAAAGTAAACTAAACAACACTAAACTATCCTAGCCTAACCTAACCTAAACTATCCTAACCTAATGTAACCTAAACTAAACTAAAATAAACTGAAATAAACTAAACTATAAACTAAACTATAAACTAAACTAAACTCAACTATAAACTAAGCTATAAAATAAACTAAACTAAGGTAAACTAAACTAAAGTAAATTAACCTAACCCAACG
This sequence comes from Metallyticus violacea, assembly GCA_030762175.1. Lineage (NCBI taxonomy): Eukaryota > Metazoa > Arthropoda > Insecta > Mantodea > Metallyticidae > Metallyticus > Metallyticus violacea. Next base: position 57,785,173 of record CM060839.1, on the reverse strand, counting down.
TAAACTAAACTAAATGAAACTAAACTAAGCTAAACTATACTTACCTAACGTAACCTTTCCTAAACTAATCAAAACTAAACTTACCTATCTTAACCTAACCTAAAGTAAACTAAACTAAACTAAACTAAACGAAACTAAACTATAAACTAAACTATAAACTAAACTAAACTAAACTATAAACTTAACTAAATTAATTAAACTAAACTAAACTAACCTAACCTAATCTAACCTAACCTAACCTAAACTAAACTGAAGTAAACTAAACTAACCTAAATTAACCTAACCTAACCTAACCAAACCTAACCAAACAAAAACTAAACTAAACTAAACTTACATAATTTAAACTAACCCAAAGCAAACTAAAATCAACTAAACTAAATAAAACGAAACTAAACTATAAACTAAACTAAACTACACTAATCTATAAACTAAACTAAACTAAACCAAACTAAATAAACCTAACACAACCTAAGCGAACCTAACGTAACCTAACGTAACCTAAATTAAACTAAACTAACATAACCAAACTTAACCCAACATAAACTAATCTAAACTAACGTAACCTAACCTAACCTAAACTAAACTAAACTATAAACTAAATTAAACTAAACTATAAATAGCCCATAAACAAACTAAACTAAACTAAGCCATAAACCAAACTAAACTAAACTAAACTACACTAAACTAACCTAACCTATCCTAAGCTAACCTATACTAAACTAAACTAAACTATAAATTAACTAAACTAAATTAAATTATAAACTAAACTATAAAGTAAACTAAACTAAACTATACACTAGATTAAACTAAACTAAACTAAACTATACTAAACTAACCTAACCTAAACTCAACTAAACTAAACTAAACTAACTTAACCTAAATTAAACTAAACTGAATTAAACTAAAGTAAACTAAACTAAACTAAACTAAACGAAACTAACTAAACTAAACTAACTTAACTTAACATAACCTAACCTAACATAACCTAACCTAAACTAAATAAAAGTAAATTAAACCAAACTAAACTAATCTAACCTAACCAAACCTAAACTAAAATAAACTAAACCAACCTAACCGAACCTAACCTAAATTAAACTAAACTAAAATAAACTAACCTAACCTAACCTAACCTAAACTAAACGAAATTAAACTAAATTAAACTAAAATAACCTATAAGCTAAACTATAAACTAAACTAAACTAAACATTAAACTAATCTAAAGTATAAACTAAACTAAAATAAACTAGACTAACCTAACCTAACCTGACCTAAACTAAACTAAACAAAACTAAACTAAACTAAACTAACCTAACCTAACGTAACCTAAATTAGAGTAAACTAAACTAAACTACAATAACCTAATCAAACCTAAACTAAACTAATCTAAACTAAACTAGTTAAACTATTCTATAAACTAAACTAAACTAAACTAACCTAACCCAACCTAACCTAACCTAAACTAAACCAAACTAAACTAAATTAACTATAAACTAAACTACAAATTAAACTAAACTAAATTATAAACTAAACTATAAACTTATTTAACAAAACTATAAACTAAACTAAACTTAACTAAACTAAACTAAACTAAACTTAACTAACCTAACCTAACCTAACTTAACTTAACATAAACTTAACTAAACTAAACTAAGCTAACCTAACCTAACCTAACCTAAACTAAACTAAACTAAACCAAACTAAATTCCACTAAATTAAACTAAACTAAACTAAACTACACTAACCTAACCTAATCTAATCTAATCTTAACTAAAGTAAACTAAAACAAACCAACCTAACCTAAACTAAACTAAACTAAAGTAAACTAAATTATAAACCATACTATAAACTAATCTATAAACTAAACTAAACTAAACTATAAACTAAATAAACTGAACTAAAATAAACTAAACTAAACTAACTAACCTAACCTAACCTAACCTAACCTAAGATAAACTAAACTAACCTAACCTAACTTAAACTGAACTAAAATAAACTATATTTTAAACTAACTATAAAGAACTATAAACTAAAGAAACTATAAACTAAACTAAACTAAACTAAACTAACCTAACCTAAACTAACCTAAACTAAACTAATCTAACCTAACTTAACATAACCTAAACTAAACTAATCTAAACTAAACTAAATGTAAACTAAACTATAAACTAAACTGAACTATTAACTAAACTAAACTTATCTAAACTAAACAAAAGTAAAATCACCTTACCCAGCCTAACCTAACCTAACCTAACCTAAACTAAACTAAACTAAACTATCCTAACCTAACCTAACCTAAACTAACCTAACCTAAACTAAATTGAACTAAACTAAAATAAACTAAACTAAATCATAAACTAAACTAAACTAAACAAAACTAATCTAATATAACCTAACCTAAATTAAACTATAAATTAAACTATAAACTAAAATAAACTAAAGCATAAACAAAAGTAAATTAATCTAAACTAACATAACTTAACCTAAATTAAAATAAACTAACCTTACCTAACCTAACCTAAACAAACCTAAATTAAACTAAACAAAACTAACCTAACCTAACCTAAAATAAACTATACTAAACCAAAAAAACTAAACTAAACTAAACTAAACTGAACCATAAACTTAACTATATACTTAACTAAACTAAATTAACTAAACAAAGTATAAACTAAACAAAACCAAACTAAACTAAACTATCCTAACTAAAACATAATTAAACTTAAGTAAACTAATCTAACCTAACTTAAAATAAATTAAACTAAACGAAACGAAACTAAATTAAGCTAAACTAAACTAACCTAACCAAACCTTACCTAAACTACACTAAACTAAACTTACCTAACTTAACGTAACCTAAAGTAAACTAAACTAAACTAAACTAAACGAAACTAAAGTATAAAAATACTATAAACTAAACTAAACTAAACTAAACTATAAACTTAACTAAACTGAACTAAACTAACCTAACATAACCTAACCGAACCTAACCTAACCTAAACTAAACTAAAGTAAACTAAACTAACCTAAACTAACCTAACCTAACCTAACCAAAACTAAACTAAACTAAACTTACATAACTTAACCTAACCTAAAGTAAACTAAACTAAACTAAACTAAACGAAACTAAAGTAAAAAAATACTATAAAGTAAACCAAACTACACTAATCTATAAACTAAACTAAACTATACTAAATTAAATAAACCTAACCCAACCTAACCGTACCTAGCCTAACCTAACCGTACCCAAATTAATCTAAACTAACCTAATCTAACCTAACCCAACCTAAATTAATCTAAACTAACCTAACCTAATCTAACCTAAACTAATCCATAAACTAAACTAAACTAAACTAAGCCATAAACTAATCTACACTAAACTAAACTTCACTAAACTAAACTAACATATCTAAGCTAACCTATACTAATGTATACTAAATTAAACTTAACTATAAACTTAACTATAAATTAACTAAACTAAACTAAACTATGAACTAGATTAAACTAAACTATACTAAACTAAACTAAACTAAACTAACCTAATCTAAACTGAACTAAACTAAACTAAACTAACTTATCATAACCTAAACTAAACTGAATTAAACTAAACTAAATTCAACTAAACTAAAGTAAAGTAAACTAACTTAACTTAACCTAACCTAACATAACCTAACTTAACCTAAATTAAACTAACCTAACCTAAACTAAACTAAACTAAACTAAACAAAACTAAACTAAACTAATATAACCTAACGTAACCTAACCTAACCTAACCTAAACTAAACTAAATTAAACTAAATTTAACTAAACTAAACTAAACTATAAGCTAAACTATAAGCTAAACTGAACTTAACTAAAAACAAATCTAAAGTATAAATTAAACTAAACTAAACTAAACTAACCTAACCTAACCTAACCTAACCTAAACTTAACCAAACTAAATTAAATTAAACTATAAACTAAACTATAAACTAAACTAAACTAAACTATAAACTAAACTATAAACTAAATCAATTAACTAAACTATAAAGTAAACTAAACTTAACTAAACTAAACTTAACTAACGTAACCTAACTTAACTTAACTTAACATAAACTAAACTAAACTAAAATAAGCTAACCTAACCTAACCTAACCTAACCTAAACTAAAATAAACTAAACTAATCTAAATTAAACTAAACTAATCTAAACCAAACTAAACTAAATTAAACTAAATTCAACTAAACTAAACTAAACTACACTAACCTAACCTAACCTAACCTAATCTAATCTAAACTAAACTAAACTAAACAAAACCAAACCAGCCTATCCTAACTAACCTAAAATATCTAAACTAAACTAAACTGAACTATAAACTAAACTATAAACTAAACTAAACTAACCTCACCTAACATAACCTAAATTAAACTAAAATAAACTAATTTAAAATAACCTAACCCAACCTTACCTAACCTAATCTAACCTAAACTAAACTAAACTAAGAATGGAAAAAAAGTGATTCTAATGAAGTTTCCAACCATCGAAATAAATCTTTTCTTTTCGCGAATCTTTCTTCATTTTATGGTTTTCTATGGCCATCAAACTAGTATAACGAAAGAGAACCAGTTATCTCAAATAAGAATGGAAAAAAAGTGATTCATAAGGATATTCAAAACATCAAAAAAAAATTTTTTTTCTTTTCGAGATTGTTTCGCATAATATGCTTATCTAAGGCTATCAAACTAGTATAATGAAAGAGAACCAGTTATCTCAAAAAAGAACGGAATAAAATTGATTCTCTTGGATTTTCCAAACTTCGAAAAAAATTTTTTTTTCTTTTCGAGTTCTTTCCGCATAATATGCTTTTCTACAGCTATCAAACTTGCAAAATGAAGGAGAACCGGTTATCTCTAATATGAACGGAAAAAAAGTGATTCTAAAGAAGTTTCCAACCATGGAAATAAATCTTTTCATTTTCCGAATCTTTCTTCATTTTATGCTTTTCTATGGCTATCAAACTAGTATAATGAAAGAGAAACAGTTATCTCAAATAATAACGGAAAAAAAGTGATTCTAATGAAGTTTCCAAACATCAAAAAAAAAATGTTTTTCTTTTCGAGATTCTTTGCGCATTATATGCTTTTCTAAGGCTATCAAACTAGTATAATGAAAGAGAACCAGTTATCTCAAATAAGAATGGAAAAAAATTTATTCATAAGGATTTTCCAAACATCAAAACAAATTTTTTTTCTTTTCGGGATTCTTTACGCATAATATGCTTTTCTAAGGCTATCAAACTAGTATAATGAAAGGGAACCAGTTATCTCAAAAAAGAACGGAAAAAAATTTATACTCTTGGATTTTCCAACCTTCGAAAAATATTTTTTTTTCTTTTCGAGATTCTTTCCCCATAATATGCTTTTCTAGAGCTATCAAACTAGCAAAATTAAAGAGAACCGGTTATCTCAAATAAGAACGGAAAAAAAGTGATTCTAATAAGGTTTGCAACCATCGAAATAAATCCATTCTTTTCGCCATTTTTCTTCATTTTATGCTCTCCTAAGCCTATCAAAGTAGAATATTGAAGGAAAAATATTTATCTCCATTTGAAACGCAAAAAACCAGATGCTTTTGGTTTACAAACTTCGAAAATAATTTTCTTCCTAACTAAACTAACTAACGTAACCTAAGCGAAACTAAACTAAATTAAACTAAACTAATAAAACTAAACTTAACTAAAATAAACTAAACTAAAATAAACGAAACTAACTAAACTAAACGAAACTAACTAAACTAAACTAACCTAACCTAACCTAACCTAAACTAAACTACACTAAATTAAACTAAACTAAACTAAACTAAACTAAACTATATGCTAAATTATAAACTAACCTAAACTAAACTATACACTAATCTAAATTATAAACTAAACTAAACTAAACTAAATTAACCTAACCCAACATAACCTAAACTAAACTAAACAAACTAAACCAAACAAAACTAACCTAACCTAACATAACCTCACATAACATAACCTAACCTAACCTAACGTAAACTAAACTAAACAAAATTAAACTAACCTAATGAAACCTAAATTAATCTAATCTAAACTAAACTAAAATAAACTATTCTATAAACTAAACTAAACTAAACTAACCTAACCTAACCTAACTAAATCTAACCTAAACTAAACTAAACTAAACTAACCTAACCTAACCGAACCTAACCTAAAATAAACTAAACTAAATAACCTAACTAATCTAAACTAATCTAAACTAACCTAACCATACCTAAATTAAACTAAACTAAACTAAACTAATCTAAACTCACCTAACCTAACCTAACATAACCTAAACTAAACTAACCTAACCTAACCTAAACAAAACTAAATTAAACTAAACTAACTAAGCTAAACTACACTAAACTAACCCAACCTAACCTAACCTAATATAAACTAAACTAAACTAAACTAAGCTAAACTAACCCAACCTAACTTAAACGTAACTAAACTAAACTAAACTAAACTAAACTAATCTAAACATACTAAACGAAGCTAAACTAAATTCAACTAAACTAAACTAAACTAAACTAAACTACACTAACAAAACCTTTCCTAACCTAATCCAAAATAAACTAAACTAAACTAACATAATCCAAACTAAACTATAAACTAAAGTAAACTAATCTAAATTATACTAACCTAACCTAACCTTAACTAAACACAACTAAACTAACTTAACCTAACCTAACCTAAACTTACCTAACCTAATCTAAGCTAAACTAAACTAAACTAAACTAAATTATAAACTAAACTATAAACTAAACATAATTAAACTATAAACAAAACTATAAACTAAACTAAAATAAACTAAACTAACCTTACCTAACCTAACCTAACCTAAATTAAACTAACTAACCTAACTTAACCTAACCTAACCTTACCTAGCCTAAACTAAACTAAACTAAACTAAACTTAACTAAACAAAACTAATATAAATTTAACTATAAATTAACTATAAACTATTCCTAACTAAATTATAAACTAAACTATAAACTAAATTATATTAACTAAACTAAAATAAACTAAACTAAACTAAACTAAACTAACCTAACCTAACCTAAACTTAAGTAAACTTAACTAAATTAACATAACCTAACCTAACCTAAACTAAACTAAAATAAACTAAACGAAACTAACTAAACTAAACTAAACTGAACTTACCTAACCTAACCTTACCTAACCGAAATTTCCAACCTCCAAAAATAAATCTTTTCTTTTCCGAATCTTTCTAGATTTTATGCTTTTCTAAGGTTATCAAATTACAATAATGAAGGAGAAATGCTTAACTATATTTGAGACGCAAAAAAAGAGGATTCTTTTGGTTTCCAACCAACGAAAATAATTTTTTTACTAACTAAACTAACCTAACCTAAATTAAACTAAACTAAATTAAACTAAACTAAACTAAACTAAACTAAACGAAACTAACTAAACTAAACTAACTTTACCTAACCTAACCTAACATAACCTCACCTAAACTAAATAAAAGTAAATTAAAACAATCTTAACTAACCTAACCTAACCTAAACAAAACTAAACTATACTAAACTAAACTAAACTATCCCAATCTAACCTAAACTAAACTAAACTAACTAAACTAACCTAACATAACCTAAACTAAAATAAACTAAAATAAACTAACCTTACCTAACTAACCTAAACTAATCTAAATTAATCAAAATTAAACTAAACTAAACTAAACTATAAACTAAACTAAACTAAACTTTAAAGTAATCTAAAGTATAAACTAAAATAAAATAAACTAAACTAACCTAACCTAACCTGACCTAAACTAAACTAAAAAAAACTAAACTAAACTAAACTAACCTAACCTAACTTAACCCAAACTAAGGTAAACTAAACTAAACTACAATAACCTAATCAAACCTAAACTAAACTAAACCATAAACTAAACTAAACTAAACTAAACAAAACTAATCTAATATAACCTAACCTAACGTAACCTAAACTAAACTAAACTAACCTAACCTCACCTAACCTAACCTAATCTAAACTTACCTAAACTATAATAAATTATACCAAACTATATACTGAACTATAAACTAAACTAAACAAAGCTATAAACTGAACTATAAACTAAAATAAACTAAACTATAAACAAAACTAAAGTAAACTAAACTAACCTAACATAACCTAACCTAAACTAAACTAAATTAACCTTACCTATCCTAACCTAAACTAACCTAAACTAAACTAAACAAAACTAACCTAACCTAACCTAACCTAAACTAAACTAAACTAAACTAAACAAAACTAAACTAAACTAAACTAAATTGAACTATAAACTAAACTAAATACTTAACTAAACTAAACTATAAACTAAACTAAAATAAAGTAACCTAAGCTAAACGTAACTAAACTTAACTAAACTAATCTAACCTAACCTAAACTAATCTAAACTAAACTAAACGAAACTAAACGAAACTAAACTATACACTAAAATATAAACTGAACTAAACTAAACTATAAACTTAACTAAACTGAACTAAACTAACCTAACCTAACCGAACCTAACCTAACCTAACCTAAACTAAACTAAAGTAAACTAAACTAACCTAACCTAACCTAACCTAACCTAACGTAACCTAACCAAAACTAAACTAAACTAAACTTACATAACTTAACCTAACCCAAAGCAAACTAAATCAAGTAAACTAATCTAAACTATACATAACTAAACCATAAACTAAACTATAAACTAAACTAAACTACACTAATCTATAAACTAAACTAAACTAAAACAAACTAAATAAACCTATCCTAACCCAACCGAACTTAACGTAACCTAACGTAACCTAAATGAAACTAAATTAACCTAACCTAAACTAACCCAACCTAAACTAATCTAAATTAACCTGACCTAACCTAACCTAACCTAAACTAAACTAAACTATAACTAAATTATACTAAACTATAAATAACCTATAAACAAACTAAACTAAACTAAGCCATAAACTAAACTAAACTAAACTAATCTACACTAAACTAACCCAACCTATCCTAAGCTAACCTATATTAAACTAAACTAAACTAAACTAAACTATAAACTAAACTATAAATTAACTAACCTAAATTAAACTATAAACTAACCTATAAAGTGATCTAAACTTAACTAAACTATTAACTAGATTAAACTAAACTAAACTAAACTATAATAAACTAACCTAACTTAAACTCAACTAAACTAAACTAACCTAACTTAACCTAACCTAAACTAAACTGAATTAAATAAACTAAATTCAACTAAACTAAAATAAACTAAACTAACCAAACCTAACCTAACATAACCTAACATAACCTAAACTAAACTAAACTAAACTACACTAAACTAAACAAAACAAAACTAAACTAAACTAAACTAAACTAAATTAAAACTAAATTTAACTATAAACTAAACTATAAACTAAACTTAACTAAACTATAAACTATATTATAAACTAAATTAAATAACTAAACTATAAACTAAACTAAAATAAACTAAAATAAACTAATCTAAACTTAACTAAATTATCCTAACCTAACCTAAACTAAACGAAACTGAACTAACCTAACGTAACCTAACCTAACCTAATCGAAGTTTTCAATTTTCAAAAATAATTTTTTTCTTTTCGAGATTCTTTCCGCATAATATGCTTTTCTAAGGTTATCAAACTACAAAAATGAAAGAGAACCAGTTATCTCAAATAAGAACGGAAATAAGTGATTCTAATGAGGTTTGCAACCATCGAAATAAATCTTTTCTTTTCGCGAATCTTTCTTCATTTTGTGCTTATCTAATGCTATCAAACTAGAATAATGAATGAGAAATAGTTATCTCCATTTGAAATGCAAAAAAACGCGATTATTTTGGTTTCCAACCTTCGAAAATAATTTTCTTCCTAACTAAACTAACCTAACCTAATCTAAACCAAACTAGACTAAATTATCCTAAACTATATAAAACTAAACTAAACTAAAATAAACTAAACTAAACGAAACGAAACTAACTAAACTAAACGAAACTAACTAAATTAAACTGACCTAACCTAACCTAACCTAACATTACCTAACCTAACATAACCTAACTTAACCTAACTTAAACTAAGTAAAAATAAATTAAATCAAAATAAACTAACCTAACCTAACCTAACCTAAGCTAAAATAAACTAAACTAAACTAAACTAACCTAACCTAACCTAACCTAAACTAAACTAAACTAAATTAAACCAAACTAAACTAAACTAAATTAAACTAACCTAACCTAACCTAACCTAAACTGAACTAAACTAAACTAAACTAAACTAAACTAACCTAAACTAACCTAACCTAAACTAAACTAAATTAAACTAAACTAAACTAAACTTAACTATAAGCTAAATTATAAACTAAACTAAACTATAAACTAATCTAATTTATAAACTAAACTAAACTAAACTGAACTAACCTAACCTAAACTAACATAACCTAAACTAAACTAAACTAACCTAACCTAACCGAACCTAACCTAACCTAAACTAAACTAAATAACCACACTAATCCAAACTAACCTAAAGTAACATAACCTAACCTAAATTAAACTAAACTAAACTAATCTAAACCAAACTAAACTAACCTAACCTAACGTAACCTAAACTAAACTAACCTAACCTAACCTAAACTATACTAAATTAAACTAAACTAACAAAGCTAAACTAAAGTAAACTTAACTAATCTAAACAAAAATAAACTATAAACTAAACTATAAACTAAACTAAACTATAAACTAAACCAAACTTAACTAAACTAAACTAAATTAAACTTAAATAACCTAACCTAAACTAAGCTAACCTAAGATAAACTAAACTAAACTAAACTAAGCTAACCTAACCTAACCTAACTTAAACTTAACTGTTCTAAACTAAACTAAGCTAATCTAAACCAAACAAATCTAAACTAAACTAAATTCAACTAAATTAAACTAAACTACACTAACCTAACCTAATCTAATGTAGACTAAACTAAACTAAACTAAACAAACCTAACCTAAACTTTCCTAAACTATCTAAGCTAAAGTAAACTGAACTATAAACTAAACTATAAATTAAACTAAACTATAAACTATATACTAAACTAAACTATAAACCAAACTAAACTAACCTAACATAACCAAAACTAAACTAAACTAATATAAACTAATTTAACCTAACCTAACCTTAACTAACCTAACATTACCTAACCTAATCTAACCTAAACTAAACTAAACTACACTATAAACTATTCTATAAACTAATCTATAAACTAAACTAAACAAAACTATAATCCAAAATAAACTAAACTAAAATAAATTAACTAAACTAACTAACCTAACCTAAGCTAAACTAAACTAACCTACCCTAAAATAAAATAAAATAAACTTAATTATATATTCTAAATTAACTGTTAAAAAAACTATAAATTTAAGTAAATTATAAAGTAAACTAAACAACACTAAACTATCCTAGCCTAACCTAACCTAAACTATCCTAACCTAATGTAACCTAAACTAAACTAAAATAAACTGAACTAAACTAAACTATAAACTAAACTATAAACTAAACTATAAAATAAACTGAACTATATACTAAACTAAGGTAAACTAAACTAAAGTATATTAACCTAACCCAAACTAAACTAAACTAAATGAAACTAAACTAAGCTAAACTATACTTACCTAACGTAACCTTTCCTAAACTAATCAAAACTAAACTTACCTATCTTAACCTAAGTTAAAGTAAACTAAATTAAACTAAACTATAAACTAAACTAAACTAAACTATAAACTTAACTAAATTCATTAAACTAAACTAACCTAACCTAACCTAACCTAACCTAACCTAAACTAAACTGAAGTAAACTAAACTAACCTAAATTAACCTAACCTAACCTAACCGAACCTAACCTAACCAAAACTAAACTAAACTAAACTTACATAACTTAACCTAACCCAAAGCAAACTAAAATCAACTAAACTAAACTAAACTAAACGAAACTAAACTATAAACTAAACTAAACTACACTAATCTATAAACTAAATTAACTAAACCAAACTAAATAAACCTAACCTAAACTAACCGAACCTAACTTTACCTAAGGTAACCTAAATTAAACTAAACTAACATAACCAAACCTAACCCAACCTAACCTAATCTAAACTAACGTAACGTAACCTAACCTAAACTAAACTAAACTATAAACTAAATTAAACTAAACTATAATTAACCCATAAACAAACTAAACTAAACTAAGCCATAAACTAAACTAAACTAAACTAAACTACACTAAACTAACCTAATCTATCTTAAGCTAACCTATACTAAACTAAACTAAACTATAAATTAACTAAACTAAATTAAATTATAAATTAAACTATAAAGTAAACTAAACTAAACTAAACTATACACTAGATTAAACTAAACTAAACTAAACTATACTAAACTAACCTAACCTAAACTCAACTAAACTAAACTAAACTAACTTAACCTAAATTAAACTAAACTGAATTAAACTTAAGTAAACTAAACTAAACTAAACGAAACTAAATAAACTAAACTAACTTAACCTAACCTAACCTAACCTAACATAACCTAACCTAAACTAAATAAAAGTAAATTAAACCAAACCTAACTAATCTAACCTAACCAAACCTAAACTAAACTAAATTAAACCAACCTAACCGAACCTAACCTAAATTATACTAAACTAAAATAAACTAACCTAACCTAAACTAACCTAAACTAAACTAAATTAAACTAAATTAAACTAAAATAAACTATAGGCTAAACTATACACTAAACTAAACATAACTTTAAACTAATCTAAAGTATAAAATAAACAAAATAAACTAAACTAACCTAACCTAACCTTACCTAAACTAAACTAAACAAAACTAAACTAAACTAAACTAACCTAACCTAACTTAACCTAAATTAGAGTAAACTAAACTAAACTACAATAACCTAATCAAACCTAAACTAAACTAATCTAAAGTAAACTAATTAAACTATTCTATAAACTAAACTAAACTAACCTAACCCAACCTAACCTAACCTAAACTAAACCAAACTAAACAAAAATAAACTATAAACTAAACTACAAATTAAACTAAACTAAAGTATAAACTAAACTATAAACTAAAATAACAAAACTATAAACTAAACTTAAGTTAACTAAACTAAACTAAACTTAACTTAACTAACCTAACCTAACCTAAATTAACTTAACATAAACTAAACTAAACTAAACTAAGCTAACCTAACCTAACCTAACCTAAACTAAACTAAACTAAACCAAACTAAATTCCACTAAATTAAACTAAACTAAACTAAACTAAACTGCAGTAACTTAACCTAACCTAATCTAATCTTAACTAAAGTAAACTAAACCAAACCAACCTAGCCTAAACTAACCTAAACTATCTAAACTAAACTAAACTGAACTGTAAACTAAACTATAAATTAAACTAAACTATAAACTATAAACTAAACTAAACTAAACTAAACTATAAACTAAACTATAAACTAACCTAACCTTACCTAACCTAATCTAACCTAAACTAAACTAAACTAAAGTAAACTAAATTATAAACTATACTATAAACTAATCTATAAACTAAACTAAACTAAACTATAATCTAAATAAACTGAACTAAAATAAACTAAACTAAACTAATTAACCTAACCTAACCTAACCTAACCTAAGATAAACTAAACTAACCTAACCTAACCTAAACTGAACTAAAATAAACTATATTTTAAACTAACAATAAAAACTATAAACTAAAGGAAACTATAAACTAAACTAAACTAAACTAAACTAACCTAACCTAAACTAACCTAAAGTAAACTAATCTAACCTAACTTAACATATCCTAAACTAAACTAATCTAAACTAAACTAAATGTAAACTAAACTATAAACTAAACTGAACTATTAACTAAACTAAACTAATCTAAACTAAACTAAACTAAAATGTCCTTACCCAGCCTAACCTAACCTAAACTAAACTAAACTAAACTATCCTAACCTAACCTAACTTAACCTAAACTAACCTAACCTAAACTAAATTGAACTAAACTAAAATAAACTAAACTAAACCATAAACTAAACTAAACTAAACTAAACAAAACTAATCTAATATAACCTAACCTAAATTAAACTATAAACTAAACTATAAACTAAAATAAACTAAACTATAAACAAAACTAAATTAAACTAAACTAACATAACCTAACCTAAACTAAAATAAACTAACCTAACCAACCCTAACCTAAACTAACCTAAATTAAACTAAACAAAACTAACCTAACCTAACCTAACCTAAAATAAACTATACTAAACCAAACAAAACTAAACTAAACTAAACTAAACTGAACCATAAACTTAAATATATACTTAACTAAACTAAATTAACTAAACTAAAGTATAAACTAAACTAAACTAAACTAAATTAAACTAAACTAACCTAAGTAAAACATAAATAAACTTAAGTAAACTAATCTAACCTAACTTAAAATAAATTAAACTAAACTAAACGAAACTAAATTAAGCTAAACTAAACTAACCTAACCTAACCTAACCTTACCTAAACTACACTAAACTAAACTTACCTAACTTAACGTAACCTAAAGTTAACTAAACTAAACTAAACTAAACGAAACTATAAACTTAACTAAACTTAACTAAACTAACCTAACCTAACCTAACCGAACCTAACCTAACCTAACGTAAACTAAACTAACCTAAACTAACCTAACCTAACCAAAACTAAACTAAACTAAACTTACATAACTTAATCTAACCTAAAGTAAACTAAATTAAACTAAACTAAACTAAACTAAAGTATAAAAATACTATAAACTAAACTAAACTACACTAATCTATAAACTAAACTAAACTAAACTAAATTAAATAAACCTAACCTAACCTTACCGTACCTAGCCTAACCTAACCGTACCTAAATTAAACTAAACTAACCTAACCTAATCTAACCTAACCTAACCTAACCTAAACTAATCCATAAACTAAATTAAACTAAACTATAAATAAACTATAAACTAAACTTAACTAAACTAAGCCATAAACTAAACTAAACTAAACTAAACTACACTAAACTAAATTAACATATCTAAGCTAACCTATACTAATGTATACTAAACTAAACTTAACTATAAACTAAACTATAAATTAACTAAACTAAACTAAACTATAAACTAGATTAAACTAAACTATACTAAACTAAACTAAACTAAGCTAATCTAAACAGAACTAAACTAAACTAAACTAACTTATCATAACCTAAACTAAACTGAATTAAACTAAACTAAATTCAACTAAACTAAAGTAAAGTAAACTAACTTAACCTAACCTAACCTAACATAACCTAACTTAACCTAAATTAAACTAAATTAAACTTAACTAAACTAAACAAACCTAACCTAAACTAAACTAAACTAAACTAAACAAAACTAAACTAAACTAAACTAAACTAACCTAACCTAACCTAACCTAACCTAACCTAACCTAAACTAAACTAAACAAACTAAATAAAACTAACCTAACCTAACCTAACCTCACCTAACCTAACCTAACCAGAACTAACGTAAACTAAACTAAACAAAAGTAAACTAACCTAATGAAACCTAAACTAATCTAATCTAATCTAAACTAAAATAAACTATTCTATAAACCAAACTAAACTAAACTAACCTAACCTAACCTAATCTAATCTAACCTAAACTAAACTAAACTAAACTAAACTAACCTAACCTAACCGAATCTAACCTAAAATAAACTAAACTAAATAACCTAACTAATCTAAACTAATCTAAACTAACCTAACCTTACCTAAATTAAACTAAACTAAACTAAACTAATCTAAACTAAACTAATCTAAACTAACCTAACCTAACCTAAACTAAACTAAATTAAACTAAACTAACTAAGCTAAACTAAACTAAACTAAACTAACCGAACCTAACCTAACCTAACATAAACTAAACTAAACTAAACTAAGCTAAACTAACTCAACCTAACTTAAACGTAACTAAACTAAACTAAACTAATCTAAACCAAACTAAACTAAACTAAACTAAACTAAATTAAATTCAACTAAACTAAACTAAACTAAACTACACTAACATAACCTTTCCTAACATAATCTAAACTAAACTAAACTATCATAATCCAAACTAAACTATAAACTAAACTAAACTAATCTAAATTACACTAACGTAACCTAACCTTAACTAAACCCAACTAAACTAACTTAACCTAACCTATCCTAAACTTACCTAACCTAATCTAAGCTAAACTAAACTAAACTAAACTAAATTATAAACTAAACTATAAACTAAACTTAATTAAACTATAAACTAAACTATAAACTAAACTAAAATAAACTAAACTAACCTTACCTAACCTAACCTAACCTAAATTAAAATAACTAACCTTACTTAACCTAACCTAACCTTACCTAACCTAAACTAAACTAACCTAAACAAAACAAAACTAAAATAAATTTAACTATAAATTAACTATAAACTATACTTAACTATATTATAAACTAAATTATAAACTAAATTATATTAACTAAACTAAAATAAACTAAACTAAAGTAAACTATACTAACCTAACCTAACCTAAACTTAAGTAAACTTAACTAAATTAACATAACCAAACCTAAACTAAACTAAAATAAACTAAACGAAACTAACTAAACTAAACTAAACTGAACTTACCTAACCTAACCTAACCTAACCGCAATTTCCAACCACCAAAAATAAATGTTTTCTTTTCGAGATTCTTTCCGCATAATGTGCTTTTCTAAGGTTTTCAAACAAAAATGAAAGAGAACCAGTTATCTCAAATAAGAACGGAAAAAAGGTGATTCTAATGAGGTTTGCAACCATCGAAATAAATCTTTTCTTTTCGCGAATTTTCTTCATTTTATGGTTTTCTATGGCTATCAAAATAGCAAAATGAAAGAGAACCGGTTATCTCAAATAAGAACGGAAAAAAAGTTATTCTAATGAAGTTTCCAACCATCGAAATAAATCTTTTCTTTTCCCGAATCTTTCTTCATTTTATGGTTTTCTATGGCTATCAAACAAGTATAATGAAAGAGAACTAGTTATCTCAAATAAGAATGGAAAAAAATTGATTCATAAGTATTTTCAAAACATCAAAAAAAAATTTTTTCTTTTCGAGATTCTTTCCGCATAATATGCTTTTCTAAGAGCATTAAACTAGTATAATGAAAGAGAACCAGTTATCTCAAATAAGAACGGAAAAAAAGTGATTCTAATGAAGTTTCCAAACTTTGAAAAAAAATTTTTTTCTTTTCGAGATTATTTCACATAATATGCTTTTCTAAGGCTATCAAACTAGTATAATGAAAGAGAACCAGTTATCTCAAAAATGAACGGAAAAAATTGATTCTCTTGGATTTTCCAACCTACGAAAAAATTTTTTTTTCTTTTCGAGATTCTTTCCGCATAATATGCTTTTCTACAGCTATCAAACTAGCAAAATGAAAGAGAATCGGTTATCTCAAATAAGAACGGAAAAAAAGTGATTCTAATAAGGTTTGCAACCATCGAAATAAATCTATCTTTTTCGCGAATCTTTCTTCATTTTATGGTTTTCTAAGGTTATCAAACTAGAATAATGAAGGAGAAATAGATATTTCCATTTGAAATGCAAAAAAAAAAAAAAAAAAAAAAACCTTCTTTTGGTTTCCAACCTTAGAAAAAAATTTTTTTCTTTTCGAGATTATTTCACATAATATGCTTTTCTAAGGCTATCAAACTAGTATAATGAAAGAGAACCAGTTATCTCAAAAATGAACGGAAAAAATTGATTCTCTTGGATTTTCCAACCTTCGAAAAAATTTTTTTTTTCTTTTCGAGATTCTTTCCGCATAATATGCTTTTCTAAGGCTATCAAACTAGTATAATGAAAGAGAACCAGTTATCTCAAATAAGAACGGAAAAAAAGTGATTCTAATGAAGTTTCGAAACTTTGAAAAAAATTTTTTTTCTTTTCGAGATTCTTTCGCATATTATGCTTATCTAAGGCTATCAAACTAGTATAATGAAAGAGAACCAGTTATCTCAAAAAAAGAACGGAAAAAAATTTATTCATAAGGATTTTCCAAACATCAAAAATTTTTTTTTTCTTTTCGAGATTCTTTCCGCATAATATGCTTTTCTAAGACTATCAAATTAGTATAATGAAAGAGAACCAGTTATCTCAAATAAGAACGGAAAAAAAGTGTTTCTAATGAAGTTTCCAAACTTTGAAAAAAATTTTTTTTCTTTTCGAGATTCTTTCGCATATTATGCTTATCTAAGGCTATCAAACTAGTATAATGAAAGAGAACCAGTTATCTCAAAAAATAACGGAAAAAAATTGATTCTCTTGGATTTTCCAACCTACGAAAAAATTTTTTTTTCTTTTCGAGATTCTTTCCGCATAATATGCTTTTCTACAGCTATCAAACTAGCAAAATGAAAGAGAATCGGTTATCTCAAATAAGAACGGAAAAAAAGTGATTCTAATAAGGTTTGCAACCATCGAAATAAATCTATCTTTTTCGCGAATCTTTCTTCATTTTATGGTTTTCTAAGGTTATCAAACTACAATATTGAAGGAGAAATAGATATTTCCATTTGAAATGCAAAAAAAAAACCTTCTTTTGGTTTCCAACCTTAGAAAAAAATTTTTTTCTTTTCGAGATTCTTTCCGCATAATATGCTTTTGTAAGGCTATCAAACTAGAAAAATGAAAGAGAACCAGTTAATTCAAATAAGAATGGAAAAATAGTGATTGTATTGATGTTTCCAACCATCGAAATAAATCCTTTCTTTTCGCCATTTTTCTTCATTTTATGCTCTTCTAAGCCTATCAAACTAGAATATTGAAGGAAAAATAGTTATCTCCATTTGAAACGTAAAAAAAGCAGATGCTTTTTGTTTCCAAACTTCGAAAATAATTTTCTTCCTAACTAAACTAACTAACCAAACCTAAGCGAAACTAAACTAAATTAAACTAAACTCAATAAAACTAAACTTAACTTAAATAAACTAAACTAAAATAAACGAAACTAACTAAACTAAACGAAACTAACTAAACTAAACTAACCTAACCTAACCTAACCTAAACTAAACTACACTAAATTAAACTAAACTAAACTAAACTAAACTAAACTATAAGCTAAATTATAAACTAAACTAAACTAAACTATAAACTAATCCAAATTATAAACTAAACTAAACTAAACTAAACTAACCTAACCTAACCTAAGCTAACATAACCTAAACTAAACTTACCAAACTAAACTAAACAAAACTAACCTACCCTAACCTCACCTAACCTAACCTAACCTAAACTAAACTAAATTACCTAACTAATCCAAACTAAGCTAAACTAACATAAACTAACCTAAATTAAAATAAACTAAACTAATCTAAACCAAACTAAACTAAACTAACCTAACGTAACCTAAACTAAACTAAACTAACCTAACCTAACCTAAACTATACTAAATTAAACTAAACTAACAAATCTAAACTAAAGTAAACTAAACTAATGTAAACAAAAATAAACTATAAACTAAACTATAAACTAAACTAAATTATAAACTAAACTATAAACTAAATTATCTAAACTAAACTATAAACTAAACCAAACTTAACTAAACTAAACTAAATTAAACTTAACTAACCTAACCTAAACTAAGCTAACCTAACATAAACTAAACTAAACTAAACTAAGCTAACCTAACCTAACCAAACTTTAATGTAACTATTCTAAACTAAACTGAGCTAATCTAAACCAAACAAAACTAAACTAAACTAAATTCAACTAAATTAAACTAAACTACACTAACCTAACCTAATCTAATGTAGATTAAACTAAACTAAACTAAACAAACCTAACCTAAACTTTGCTAAACTATCTAAGCTAAACTAAACTGAACTATAAACTAAACTATAAATTAAACTAAACTATAAACTATATACTAAAATAAACTATAAACCAAACTAAACTAACCTAACATAACCTAAACTAAACTAAACTAATATAAACTAATTTAACCTAACCTAACCTAAACTAACCTTACATTACCTAACCTAATCTAACCTAAACTAAACTAAACTAAACTATAAACTATTCTATTAACTAATCTATAAACTAAACTAAACAAAACTATAATCCAAAATAAACTAAACTAAAATAATTTAACTAAACTAACTAACCTAACCTAAGCTAAACTAAACTAACCTACCCTAAATAAAATAAACTAAACTTAATTATATATTCTAAATTAACTGTTAAAAAAACCAAACTTAAGTAAATTATAAAGTAAACTAAACAACACTAAACTATCCTAGCCTAACCTAACCTAAACTATCCTATCCTAATGTAACCTAAACTAAACTAAAATAAACTGAAATAAACGAAACTATAAACTAAACTATAAACTAAACTAAACTAAACTATAAACTAAACTATAAAATGAACTAAACTAAAGTAAATTAACCTAACCCAACCTAAACTAAACTAAATAAAACTAAACTAAGCTAAACTATACTTACCTAACGTAACCTTTCCTAAACTAATCAAAACTAAACTTACCTATCTTAACCTAACGTAAAGTAAACTAAACTAAACTAAACTAAACGAAACTAAACTATAAACTAAACTATAAACTAAACTAAACTAAACTATAAACTTAACTAAATTAATTAAACTGAACTAACCTAACCTAACCTAACCTAACCCAACCGAACCTAACGTAACCTAACGTAACCTAAATTAAACTAAACTAACATAACCAAACCTAACCCAACCTAAACTAATCTAAACTAACGTAACCTAACCTAACCTAAACTAAACTAAACTATAAACTAAATTAAACTAAACGATAAATAACCCATAAACAAACTAAACTAAACTAAGCCATAAACTAAACTAAACTAAACTAAACTACACTAAACTAACCTAACCTATCCTAAGCTAACCTATACTAAACTAAACTAAACTATAAATTAACTAAACTAAATTAAATTATAAACTAAACTATAAAGTAAACTAAACTAAACTAAACTATACACTAGATTAAACTAAACTAAACTAAACTATACTAAACTAACCTAACCTAAACTCAACTAAACTAAACTAAACTAACTTAACCAAAATTAAACTAAACTGAATTAAACTTAAGTAAACTAAACTATACTAAACTAAACGAAACTAACTAAACTAAATTAACTTAACCTAACCTAACCTAACCTAACATAACATAACCTAAACTATATAAAAGTAAATTAAACCAAACTAAACTAATCTAACCTAACCAAACCTAAACTAAACTAAACTAAACCAACCTAACCGAACCTAATCTAAATTAAACTAAACTAAAATAAACTAACCTAACCTAACCTAACCTAAACTAAACTAAATTAAACTAAATTAAACTAAAATAAACTATAGGCTAAACTATAAACTAAACTAAACTAAACTTTAAACTAATCTAAAGTATAAACTAAACTAAAATAAACTAAACTAACATAACCTAACCTGACCTAAACTAAACTAAACAAAACTAAACTAAACTAAACTAACCTAACCTAACTTAACCTAAATTAGAGTAAACTAAACTAAACTACAATAACCTAATCAAACCTAAACTAAACTAATCTAAACTAAACCAATTAAACTATTCTATAAACTAAACTTTACTAAACTAACCTAACCCAACCTAACCTAACCTAAACTAAACCAAACTAAACTAAAATAAACTATAAACTAAACTACAAATTAAACTAAACTAAAGTATAAACTAAACTATAAACTAAATTAACAAAACTATAAACTAAACAAAACTTAACTAAACTAAACTAAACTAAACTTAACTAACCTAACCTAACCTAATTTAACTTAACATAAACTAAACTAAACTAAACTAAGCTAACCTAACCTAACCTAACCTAAACTAAACTAAACTAAACCAAACTAAATTCCACTAAATTAAACTAAACTAAACTAAACTACACTAACCTAACCTAACCTAATCTAATCTTAGCTAAAGTAAACTAAACCAAACCAACCTAGCCTAAACTAAACTAAACTATATAAACTAAACTAAACTAAACTGTAAACTAAACTTTAAATTAAACTAAACTATAAACTATAAACTAAACTAAACTAAACTATAAACTAAACTATAAACTAACATAACCTTACCTAACCTAATCTAACCTAAACTAAACTAAACTAAAGTAAACTAAATTATAAACTATACTATAAACTAATCTATAAACTAAACTAAACTAAACTATAAAGTAAATAAACGGAACTAAAATAAACTAAAATAAAATAACTAACCTAACCTAACCTAACCTAAGATAAACTAAACTAACCTAACCTAACCTAAACTGAACTAAAATAAACTATATTTTAAACTAACTATAAAAACCTATAAACTAAAGGAAACTATAAACTAAACTAAACTAAACTAAACTTACCTTACCTAAACTAACCTAAACTAAACTAATCTAACCTAACTTAACATAACCTAAATTAAACTAATCTAAAATAAACTAAATGTAAACTAAACTATACACTAAATTGAACTATTAACTAAACTAAACTAATCTAAACTAAACTAAAGTAAAATCACCTTACCCAGCCTAACCTAACCTAACCTAAACTAAACTAAACTAAACTATCCTAACCTAACCTAAAATAAACTAACCTAACCTAAACTAAATTGAACTAAACTAAAATAAACTAAACTAAACCATAAACTAAACTAAACTAAACAAAACTAATCTAATATGACCTAACCTAAATTAAACTATAAACTAAACTATAAACTAAAATAAAGTATAAACAAAAGTAAATTAAACTAAACTAACATAACTTAACCTAAATTAAAATAAACTAACTTTACCTAACCTAACCTAAACTAACCTAAATTAAACTAAACAAAACTAACCTAACCTAACCTAACCTAAAATAAACTATACTAAACCAAACAAAACTAAACTAAACTAAACTAAACTGAACCATAAACTTTACTATATACTTAACTAAACTAAATTAACTAAACTAAAGTATAAACTAAACAAAACCAAACTAAACTAAACTAACCTAACTAAAACATAACTAAACTTAAGTAAACTAATCTAACCTAACTTAAAATAAATTAAACTAAACTAAACGAAACTAAATTAATCTAAACTAAACTAACCTAACCTAACCTTACCTAAACTACACTAAACTAAACTTACCTAACTTAACGTAACCTAAAGTAAACTAAAATAAACTAAACTAAACGATACTAAAGTATAAAAATACTATAAACTAAACTAAACTAAACAAAACTATAAACTAAACTAACCTAACCTAACCTAACCGAACCTAACCTAACCTAACCTAAACTAAACTAAAGTAAGCTAAACTAACCTAAACTAACCTAACCTAACCTAACCAAAACTAAACTAAACTAAACTTACATAACTTAACCTAACCTAAAGTAAACTAAACTAAACTAAACTAAACGAAACTAAAGTATAAAAATACTATAAACTAAACTAAACTATACTAAATTAAATAAACCTAACATAACCTAACCGTACCTAGCCTAACCTAACCGTACCTAAATTAAACTAAACTAACCTAATCTAACCTAACCCAACCTAAATTAATCTAAACTAACCTAACCTAATCTAACCTAAACTAATCCATAAACTAAACTAAACTAAACTAAGCCATAAACTAATTTAACTAAACTAAACTTCACTAAATTAAACTAACATATCTAAGCTAACCTATACTAATGTATACTAAACTAAACTTAACTATAAACTAAACTATAAATTAACTAAACTAAACTAAACTATGAACTAGATTAAACTAAACTATACTAAACTAAACTAAACTAACCTAATCTAAACTGAACTAAACTAAATTAAACTAACTTATCATAACCTAAACTAAACTGAATTAAACTAAACTAAATTCAACTAAACTAAACTAAAGTAAACTAACTTAACCTAACCTAACCTAACATTACCTAACTTAACCTAAATTAAACTTAACTAAACTAAACTAACCTAACCTAAACTAAACTAAACTAAACTAAACTAAACAAAACTAAACTAAACTAATATAACCTAACGTAACGTAACGTAACCTAACCTAAACTAAACTAAATTAAACTAAATTAAACTAAACTAAACTAAACTATAAGCTAAACTATAAGCTAAACTGAACTAAACTAAAAACAAATCTAAAGTATAAATTAAACTAAACTAAACTAAACTAACCTAACCTAACCTAACCTAACCTAAACTTAACCAAACTAAACTAAAATAAACTATAAACTAAACTATAAACTAAACTAAACTATACTATAAACTAAACTATAAACTAAATTAATTAACTAAACTATAAAGTAAACTAAATTTAACTAAACTAAACTAAACTTAACTAACCTAACCTAACCTAACTTAACATAAATTAAACTAAACTAAAATAAGCTAACCTAACCTAACCTAACCAAACATAAACTAAACTAAACTAAACTAATCTAAATTAAACTAAACTAATCTAAACCAAACTAAACTAAATTAAGTTCAACTTTATTAAACTAAACTAAACTAAACTACACTAACCTAACCTAACCTAATCTAATCTAAACTAAACTAAACTAAACAAAACTTAACCAACCTAGCCTAACTAACCTAAAATATCTAAACTAAACTAAACTGAACTATAAACTAAACTATAAATTAAACTAAACTATAAACTATAAACTACACTAAACTAACCTCACCTAACATAACCTAAATTAAACTAAAATAAACCAATTTAAAATAACCTAACCCAACCTTACCTAACCTAATCTAACCTAAACTAAACTAAACTAATAATGGAAAAAAAGTGATTCTAATGAAGTTTCCAACCATCGAAATAAATCTTTTCTTTTCGCGAATCTTTCTCCATTTTATGGTTTTCTATGGCTATCAAACTAGTATAATGAAAGAGAATCAGTTAAATCAAATAAGAACGCAAAAAAAGTGATTCTAATGAAGTTTCCAAACTTTGAAAAAATTTTTTTTTCTTTTCGAGATTCTTTCGCATAATATGCTTATCTAAGGCTATCAAACTAGTATAATGAAAGAGAACCAGTTATCTCAAAAAAGAACGGAAAAAAATTGATTCTCTTGGATTTTCCAACCTTCGAAAAATTTTTTTTTTCTTTTCGAGATTCTTTCCGCATAATATGCTTATCTACAGCTATCAAACTAGCAAAATGAAAAGGAACCGGTTATCTCAAATAAGAACGGAAAAAAGGTGATTCTAATGAAGTTTCCAACCATCGAAATAAATCTTTTCTTTTTGCGAATCTTTCTTCATTTTATGGTTTTCTATGGCTATCAAACTAGTATAATGAAAGAGAACCAGTTATCTCAAATAAGAATGGAAAAAAAGTGATTCTAATGAAGTTTCCAAACATCAAAATACATTTTTTTTCTTTTCGAGATTCTTTGCGCATTATATGCTTTTCTAAGGCTATCAAACTAGTATAATGAAAGAGAACCAGTTATCTCAAATAAGAATGGAAAAAAATTGATTCATAAGGACTTTCCAAACATCAAAAAAAATTTTTTTTCTTTTCGAGATTCTTTCCGCATAATATGCTTTTCTAAGGCTATCAAACTAGTATAATGAAAGAGAACCAGTTATCTCAAAAAAGAACGGAAAAAAATTGATTCTCTTGGATTTTCCAACCTTCGAAAAATATTTTTTTTTCTTTTCGAAATTCTTTCCCCATAATATGCTTATATACAGCTATCAAACTAGCAAAATTAAAGAAAACCGGTTATCTCAAATAAGAACGGAAAAAAAGTGATTCTAATAAGGTTTCCAACCATCGAAATAAATCTATCTTTTTCGCGAATCTTTCTTCATTTTATGGTTTTCTAAGGTTATCAAACTAGAATAATGAAGGAGAAATAGTTATTTCCATTTGAAACGCAAAAAAAAAAAAAAAAAAAAAAAAAACATTCTTTTGGTTTCCAACCTTAGAAAAAATTTTTTCTTTTCCAGATTCTTTCCGCATAATATGCTTTTGTAAGGCTATCAAACTAGAAAAATGAAAGAGAACCAGTTAATTCAAATAAGAACGGAAAAATAGTGATTGTAATGATGTTTCCAACCATCGAAATAAATCCTTTCTTTTCGCCATTTTTCTTCATTTTATGCTCTTCTAAGCCTATCAAACTAGAATATTGAAGGAAAAATAGTTATGTCCATTTGAACCGCAAAATAAGCAGATGCTTTTGGATTCCAAACTTCGAAAATAATTTTCTTCCTAACTAAACTAACTAACCTAACCTAAGCGAAACTAAACTAAATTAAACCAAACTCAATAAAACAAAACTTAACTAAATTAAACTAAACTAAAATTAACGAAACTAACTAAACTAAACGAATCTAACTAAATTAAACTAACCTAACCTAACCTAACCTAAACTAAACTACACTAAATTTAACTAAACTAAAATAAACTAAACTAAACTATAAGCTAAATTATAAACTAAACTAAACTAAACTATAAACTAATCTAAATTATAAACTAAACTAAACTAAACTAAAATAACCTAACCTAACCTAACCTTACATAACCTAACCTAACCTAACCTAACCTAACGTAAACTAAACTAAACAAAAGTAAACTAACCTAATGAAACCTAAACTAATCTAATCTAAACTAAACTAAAATAAACTATTCTATAAACTAAACTAAACTAAACTAAACTAACCTAACCTAACCTAAATTAATCTAACCTAAACTAAACTAAACTAAACTAAACTTACCTAATCTAACCGAACCTAACCTAAAATAAACTAAACTAAATAGCCTAACTAATCTAAACTAATCTAAACTAACCTAACCATACCTAAATTAAACTAAACTAAAATAAACTAATCTAAACTAACCTAACCTAACCTAACATAACCTAAACTAAACTAACCTAACCTAACCTAAACAAAACTAAATTAAACTAAAATAACTAAGCTAAACTACACTAAACTAACCCAACCTAACCTAACCTAATATAAACTAAACTAAACTAAACTAAGCTAAACTAACCCAACCTAACTTAAACGTAACTAAACTAAACTAAACTAAACTAATCTAAACCAAACTAAACTAAACTAATCTAAATTCAACTAAACTAAACTAAACTAAACTAAACTAAACTACACTAACAAAACCTTTCCTAACCTAATCCAAACTAAACTAAACTAAACTAACATAATCCAAACTAAACTATAAACTAAACTAAACTAATCTAAATTACACTAACCTAACCTAACCTTAACTAAACACAACTAAACTAACTTAACCTAACCTAACATAAACTTACCTAACCTAATCTAAGCTAAACTAAACTAAACTAAACTAAATTATAAACTAACCTAACCTAAACTAAATTGAACTAAACTAAAATAAACTAAACTAAACCATAAACTAAACTAAACTAAACAAAACTAATCTAATATGACCTAACCTAAATTAAACTATAAACTAAAATAAAGTATAAACAAAAGTAAATTAAACTAAACTAACATAACTTAACCTAAATTAAAATAAACTAACCTTACCTAACCTAACCTAAACTAACCTAAATTAAACTAAACAAAACTAACCTAACCTAACCTAACCTAAAATAAACTATACTAAACCAAACAAAACTAAACTAAACTAAACTAAACTGAACCATAAACTTTACTATATACTTAACTAAACTAAATTAACTAAACTAAAGTATAAACTAAACAAAACCAAACTAAACTAAACTAACCTAACTAAAACATAACTAAACTTAAGTAAACTAATCTAACCTAACCTAAAATAAATTAAACTAAACTAAACGAAACTAAATTAATCTAAACTAAACTAACCTAACCTAACCTTACCTAAACTACACTAAACTAAACTTACCTAACTTAACGTAACCTTAAGTAAACTAAAATAAACTAAACTAAACGATACTAAAGTATAAAAATACTATAAACTAAACTAAACTAAACTAAACTATAAACTAAACTAACCTAACCTAATCTAACCGAACCTAACCTAACCTAACCTAAACTAAACTAAAGTAAACTAAACTAACCTAAACTAACCTAACCTAACGTAACCAAAACTAAACTAAACTAAACTTACATAACTTAACCTAACCTAAAGTAAACTAAACTAAACTAAACTAAACGAAACTAAAGTATAAAAATACTATAAACTAAACTAAACTACACTAATCTATAAACTAAACTAAACTATACTAAATTAAATAAACCTAACATAACCTAACCCTACCTAGCCTAACCTAACCGTACCGAAATTAAACTAAACTAACCTAATCTAACCTAACCCAAACTAAATTAATCTAAACTAACCTAACCTAATCTAACCTAAACTAATCCATAAACTAAACTAAACTAAACTAAGCCATAAACTAATTTAACTAAACTAAACTTCACTAAATTAAACTAACATATCTAAGCTAACATATACTAATGTATACTAAACTAAACTTAACTATAAACTAAACTATAAATTAACTAAACTAAACTAAACTATGAACTAGATTAAACTAAACTATACTAAACTAAACTAAACTAACCTAATCTAAACTGAACTAAACTAAATTAAACTAACTTATCATAACCTAAACTAAACTGAATTAAACTAAACTAAATTCAACTAAACTAAACTAAAGTAAACTAACTTAACCTAACCTAACCTAACATTACCTAACTTAACCTAAATTAAACTTAACTAAACTAAACTAACCTAACCTAAACTAAACTAAACTAAACTAAACTAAACAAAACTAAACTAAACTAATATAACCTAACCTAACGTAACGTAACCTAACCTAAACTAAACTAAATTAAACTAAATTAAACTAAACTAAACTAAACTATAAGCTAAACTATAAGCTAAACTGAACTAAACTAAAAACAAATCTAAATTATAAATTAAACTAAACTAAACTAAACTAACCTAACCTAACCTAACCTAACCTAAACTTAACCAAACTAAACTAAAATAAACTATAAACTAAACTATAAACTAAACTAAACTATACTATAAACTAAACTATAAACTAAATTAATTAACTAAACTATAAAGTAAACTAAATTTAACTAAACTAAACTAAACTTAACTAACCTAACCTAACCTAACTTAACTTAACATAAATTAAACTAAACTAAAATAAGCTAACCTAACCTAACCTAACCAAACATAAACTAAACTAAACTAAACTAATCTAAATTAAACTAAACTAATCTAAACCAAACTAAACTAAATTAAATTCAACTTTATTAAACTAAACTAAACTAAACTACACTAACCTAACCTAACCTAATCTAATCTAAACTAAACTAAACTAAACAAAACCAAACCAACCTAGCCTAACTAACCTAAAATATCTAAACTAAACTAAACTGAACTATAAACTAAACTATAAATTAAACTAAACTATAAACTATAAACTACACTAAACTAACCTCACCTAACATAACCTAAATTAAACTAAAATAAACCAATTTAAAATAACCTAACCCAACCTTACCTAACCTAATCTAACCTAAACTAAACTAAACTAATAATGGAAAAAAAGTGATTCTAATGAAGTTTCCAACCATCGAAATAAATCTTTTCTTTTCGCGAATCTTTCTCCATTTTATGGTTTTCTATGGCTATCAAACTAGTATAATGAAAGAGAATCAGCTAAATCAAATAAGAATGGAAAAATAGTGATTCATAAGGATTTTCAAAACATCAAAAAAAATTTTTTTTTTCTTTTCGAGATTCTTTCCGCATAATATGCTTTTCTAAGACTATCAAATTAGTATAATGAAAGAGAACCAGTTATCTCAAATAAGAACGCAAAAAAAGTGATTCTAATGAAGTTTCCAAACTTTGAAAAAAATTTTTTTTCTTTTCGAGATTCTTTCGCATAATATGCTTATCTAAGGCTATCAAACTAGTATAATGAAAGAGAACCAGTTATCTCAAAAAAGAACGGAATAAAATTGATTCTCTTGGATTTTCCAAACTTCGAAAAAATTTTTTTTTTCTTTTCCAGATTCTTTCCGCATAATATGCTTTTCTACAGCTATCAAACTAGTATAATGAAAGAGAACCAGTTATCTCAAAAAAGAACGGAAAAAAATTGATTCTCTTGGATTTTCCAACCTTCGAAAAAATTTTTTTTTCTTTTCGAGATTCTTTCCGCATAATATGCTTCTCTACAGCTATCAAACTAGCAAAATGAAAAGGAACCGGTTATCTCAAATAAGAACGGAAAAAAGGTGATTCTAATGAAGTTTCCAACCATCGAAATAAATCTTTTCTTTTTGCGAATCTTTCTTCATTTTATGGTTTTCTATGGCTATCAAACTAGTATAATGAAAGAGAACCAGTTATCTCAAATAAGAATGGAAAAAAAGTGATTCTAATGAAGTTTCCAAACATCAAAATACATTTTTTTTCTTTTCGAGATTCTTTGCGCATTATATGCTTTTCTAAGGCTATCAAACTAGTATAATGAAAGAGAACCAGTTATCTCAAATAAGAATGGAAAAAAATTGATTCATAAGGACTTTCCAAACATCAAAAAAAATTTTATTTCTTTTCGAGATTCTTTCCGCATAATATGCTTTTCTAAGGCTATCAAACTAGTATAATGAAAGAGAACCAGTTATCTCAAAAAAGAACGGAAAAAAATTGATTCTCTTGGATTTTCCAACCTTCGAAAAATATTTTTTTTTCTTTTCGAAATTCTTTCCCCATAATATGCTTATATACAGCTATCAAACTAGCAAAATTAAAGAAAACCGGTTATCTCAAATAAGAACGGAAAAAAAGTGATTCTAATAAGGTTTCCAACCATCGAAATAAATCTATCTTTTTCGCGAATCTTTCTTCATTTTATGGTTTTCTAAGGTTATCAAACTAGAATAATGAAGGAGAAATAGTTATTTCCATTTGAAACGCAAAAAAAAAAAAAAAAAAAAAAACATTCTTTTGGTTTCCAACCTTAGAAAAAATTTTTTCTTTTCCAGATTCTTTCCGCATAATATGCTTTTGTAAGGCTATCAAACTAGAAAAATGAAAGAGAACCAGTTAATTCAAATAAGAACGGAAAAATAGTGATTGTAATGATGTTTCCAACCATCGAAATAAATCCTTTCTTTTCGCCATTTTTCTTCATTTTATGCTCTTCTAAGCCTATCAAACTAGAATATTGAAGGAAAAATAGTTATGTCCATTTGAACCGCAAAATAAGCAGATGCTTTTGGTTTCCAAACTTCGAAAATAATTTTCTTCCTAACTAAACTAACTAACCTAACCTAAGCGAAACTAAACTAAATTAAACCAAACTCAATAAAACAAAACTTAACTAAATTAAACTAAACTAAAATAAACGAAACTAACTAAACTAAACGAATCTAACTAAATTAAACTAACCTAACCTAACCTAACCTAAACTAAACTACACTAAATTAAACTAAACTAAACTAAACTAAACTATAAGCTAAATTATAAACTAAACTAAACTAAACTATAAACTAATCTAAATTATAAACTAAACTAAACTAAACTAAAATAACCTAACCTAACCTAACCTCACATAACCTAACCTAACCTAACCTAACGTAAACTAAACTAAACAAAAGTAAACTAACCTAATGAAAGCTAAACTAATCTAATCTAAACTAAACTAAAATAAACTATTCTATAAACTAAACTAAACTAAACTATACTAACCTAAACTAACCTAACCTAATCTAACCTAAACTAAACTAAACTAAACTAAACTTACCTAATCTAACCGAACCTAACCTAAAATAAACTAAACTAAATAACCTAACTAATCTAAACTAATCTAAACTAACCTAACCATACCTAAATTAAACTAAACTAAAATAAACTAATCTAAACTAACCTAACCTAACCTAACATAACCCAAACTAAACTAACCTAACCTAACCTAAACAAAACTAAATTAAACTAAACTAACTAAGCTAAACTACACTAAACTAACCGAACCTAACCTAACCTAATATAAACTAAACTAAACTAAACTAAGCTAAACTAACCCAACCTAACTTAAACGTAACTAAACTAAACTAAACTAAACTAATCTAAACCAAACTAAACTAAACTAATCTAAATTCAACTAAACTAAACTAAACTAAACTAAACTAAACTACACTAACAAAACCTTTCCTAACCTAATCCAAACTAAACTAAACTAAACTAACATAATCCAAACTAAATTATAAACTAAACTAAACTAATCTAAATTACACTAACCTAACCTAACCTTAACTAAACACAACTAAACTAACTTAACCTAACCTAACATAAACTTACCTAACCTAATCTAAGCTAAACTAAACTAAACTAAATTATAAACTAAACTATAAACTAAACTTAATTAAACTATAAACTAAACTAACCTTACCTAACCTAACCTAACCTAAATTAAACTAACTAACCTAACTTAACCTATCCTAACCTTACCTAGCCTAAACTAAAATAAACTAAACTAAACTAACCTTAACTAAACAAAACTAAAATAAATTTAACTATAAATTAACTATAAACTATTCTTAACTAAATTATAAACTAAACTATAAACTAAATTATATTAACTAAACTAAAATAAACTAAACTAAACTAAACTAAACTAACCTAACCTAACCTAAACTTAAGTAAACTTAACTAAATTAACATAACCTAACCTAACCTAAACTAAACTAAAATAAACTAAACGAAACTAACTAAACTAAACTAAACTGAACTTACCTAACCTAACCTTACCTAACCGAAATTTCCAACCTTTAAAAATAAATCTTTTCTTTTCCGAATCTTTCTAGATTTTATGCTTTTCTAAGGCTATCAAATTAGAATAATGAAGGAGAAATGCTTAACTATATTTGAGACGCAAAAAAAGAAGATTCTTTTGGTTTCCAACCATCGAAAATAATTTATTTACTAACTAAACTAACCTAACCTAAATTAAACTAAACTAAATTAAACTAAACTAAACTAAACTAAACTAAACTAAACGAAACTAACTAAACTAAACTAACTTTACCTAACCTAACCTAACATAACCTAACCTAAACTAAATAAAAGTAAATTAAAACAATCTTAACTAACCTAACCTAACCTAAACAAAACTAAACTAACTAAACTAACCTAACATAACCTAAACTAAAATAAACTAAAATAAACTAACCTTACCTAACTAACCTAAACTAATCTAAATTAATCAAAATTAAACTAAACTAAACTATAAACTAAACTAAACTAAACTTTAAAGTAATCTAAAGTATAAACTAAAATAAAATAAACTAAACTAACCTAACCTAACCTGACCTAAACTAAACTAAAAAAAACTAAACTAAACTAAACTAACCTAACCTAACTTAACCTAAACTAAGGTAAACTAAACTAAACTACAATAACCTAATCAAACCTAAACTAACCTAAACCATAAACTAAACTAAACTAAACTAATCTACACTAAACTAACCTAACCTATCCTAAGCTAACCTATATTATACTAAACTAAATTAAACTAAACTATAAACTAAACTATAAATTAACTAAACTAAATTAAACTATAAACTAAACTATAAAGTAATCTAAAGTTAATCAAACTATAAACTAGATTAAACTAAACTAAACTAAACTATACTAAACTAACCTAACCTAAACTCAACTAAACTAAACTAACCTAACTTAACCTAACCTAAACTAAACTGAATTAAATAAACTAAATTCAACTAAACTAAAATAAACTAAACTAACCAAACCTAACCTAACATAAAAAAAACATAACCTAAACTAAACTAAACTAAACTACACTAAACTAAACAAAACAAAACTAAACTAAACTAAACTAAACTAAATTAAAACTTAATTTAACTATAAACTAAACTATAAATTAAACTTAACTAAACTATAAACTATACTATAAACTAAATTAATTAACTAAACTATAAACTAAACTAAAATAAACTAAACTAAACTAATCTAAACTTAACTAAATTATCCAGACCTAACCTAACCTAATCGAAGTTTTCAACTTTCAAAATAAATTTTTTCTTTTCGAGTTTCATTCCGCATAATATGCTTTTCTAAGGTTATCAAACTACAAAAATGAAAGAGAACCAGTTATCTCAAATAAGAACGGAAATAAGTGATTCTAATGAGGTTTGCAACCATCGAAATAAATCTTTTCTTTTCGCGAATCTTTCTTCACTTTATGCTTATCTAATGCTATCAAACTAGAATAATGAATGAGAAATAGTTATCTCCATTTGAAATGCAAAAAAACGCGATTCTTTTGGTTTCCAACCTTCGAAAATAATTTTCTTCCTAACTAAACTAACCTAACCTAATCTAAACCAAACTAAACTAAATTATACTAAACTATATAAAACTAAACTAAACTAAAATAAACTAAACTAAACCAAACGAAACTAACTAAACTAAACGAAACTAACTAAATTAAACTGACCTAACCTAACCTAACCTAACATTACCTATTCTAACATAACCTAACTTAACCTAACCTAAACTAAATAAAAATAAATTAAATCAAAATAAACTAACCTAACCTAACCTAACATAAGCTAAAATAAACTAAACTAAACTAAACTAAACTAAACTAACCTAACCTAACCTAACCTAAACTAACTAAACTAAATTAAACCAAACTAAACTAAACTAAATTAAACTAACCTAACCTAACCTAATCTAACCTAACCTAAACCGAACTAAACTAAACTAAACTAAACTAACCTAAACTAACCTAAACTAAACTAAACTAAACTAAATTAAACTAAACTAAACTAAACTAAACTTAACTATAAGCTAAATTATAAACTAAACTAAACTAAACTATAAACTAATCTAAATTATAAACTAAACTAAACTAAAATAAACTAACCTAACCTGACCTAAACCAAACTAAACTTAACTAAACTAAAGTAACCTAACCTAACATAACCTAACCTAACCTAAACTAACCTAAATTAAACTAAACTAAACTAAAGTAAACTAACCTAATGAAACCTAAACTAAACTAATCTAAACTAAACTAAAATGAACTATTCTATAAACTAAACTAAACTAAACTAAACTGAACTAACCTAACCTAACCTAAACTAACGTAACCTAAACTAAACTAAACTAACCTAACCTAACCGAACCTAACCTAACCTAAACTAAACTAAATAACCTAACTAATTCAAACTAACCTAAACTAACATAGCCTAACTTAAATTAAACTAAGCTAAACTAAACTAAACTAATCTAAACCAAACTAAACTAACCTAACCTAACGTAACCTAAACTAAACTAACCTAACCTAACCTAACCTAAACTATACTAAATTAAACTAAACTAACAAAGCTAAACTAAAGTAAAC
This sequence comes from Metallyticus violacea, assembly GCA_030762175.1. Taxonomy (NCBI): domain Eukaryota; kingdom Metazoa; phylum Arthropoda; class Insecta; order Mantodea; family Metallyticidae; genus Metallyticus; species Metallyticus violacea. Next base: position 57,749,576 of record CM060839.1, on the reverse strand, counting down.
TAAACTAATCTAAACAAAAATAAACTATAAACTAAACTATAAACTAAACTAAACTATAAACTAAACCAAACTTAACTAAACTAAACTAAATTAAACTTAAATAACCTAACCTAAACTAAGCTAACCTAAGATAAACTAAACTAAACTAAACTAAGCTAACCTAACCTAACCTAACTTAAACGTAACTATTCTAAACAAAACTAAGCTAATCTATACCAAACAAAACTAAACTAAACTAAATTCAACTAAATCAAAATAAACTACACTAGCCTAACCTAATCTAATGAAGACTAAACTAAACTAAACTAAACAAACCTAACCTAAACTTTCCTAAACTATCTAAGCTAAACTAAACTGAACTATAAACTAAACTATAAATTAAACTAAACTATAAACTATATACTAAACTATAAACCAAACTAAACTAACCTAACATAACCTAAACTAAACTAAACTAATATAAACTAATTTAACCTAACCTAAACTAATCTAACATTACCTAACCTAATCTAACCTAAACTAAACTAAACTAAACTACACTATAAACTATTCTATAAACTAATCTATAAACTAAACTAAACAAAACTATAATCCAAAATAAACTAAACTAAAATAAATTAACTAAACTAACTAACCTAACCTAAGCTAAACTAAACTAACCTACCCTAAAATAAAATAAACTAAACTTAATTATATATTCTAAATTAACTGTTAAAAAAACTATAAACTTAAGTAAATTATAAAGTAAACTAAACAACACTAAACTATCCTAGCCTAACCTAACCTAAACTATCCTAACTTAATGTAACCTAAACTAAACTAAAATAAACTGAACTAAACTAAACTATAAACTAAACTATAAACTAAACTAAACTAAACTATAAACTATACTATAAAATAAACTAAACTATAAACTAAACTAAGGTAAACTAAACTAAAGTAAATTAACCTAACCCAACCTAAACTAAACTAAATCCAACTAAACTAAGCTAAACTATACTTACCTAACGTAACCTTTCCTTACTAATCAAAACTAAACTTACCTATCTTAACCTAACTTAAAGTAAACTAAATTAAACTAAACTAAACGAAACTAAACTATAAACTAATTTATAAACTAAACTAAACTAAACTATAAACTTAACTAAATTAATTAAACTAAACTAACCTAACCTAACCTAACCTAAACTAAACTGAAGTAAACTAAACTAACCTAAATTAACCTAACCTAACCTAACTGAACCTAACCTAACCAAAACTAAACTAAACTAAACTTACATAACTTAACCTAACCCAAAGCAAACTGAAATCAACTAAACTAAACTAAACTAAGCGAAACTAAACTAAAAACTAAACTAAACTACACTAATCTATAAACTAAACTAAACTAAACCAAACTAAATAAACCTAACCTAACCTAACCGAACCTAACGTAACCTAACGTAACCTAAATTAAACTAAACTAACATAACCAAACCTAACCCAACCTAAACTAATCTAAACTAACGTAACCTAACCTAACCTAAACTAAACTAAACTATAAACTAAATTAAACTAAACTATAAATAACCCATAAACAAACTAAACTAAACTAATCCATAAACTAAACTAAACTAAACTACACTAAACTAACCTAACCTATCCTAAGCTAACCTATACTAAACTAAACTAAACTATAAATTAACTAAACTAAATTAAATTATAAATTAAACTATAAAGTAAACTAAACTAAACTAAACTATACTAAACTAACCTAACCTAAACTCAACTAAACTAAACTAAACTAACTTAACCTATATTAAACTAAACTGAATTAAACTAAAGTAAACTAAACTAAACTAAACTAAACGAAACTAACTAAACTAAACTAACTTAACCTAACCTAACCTAACCTAACCTAACATAACCTAACCTAAACTAAATAAAAGTAAATTAAACCAAAATAAAATCATCTAACCTAACCAAACCTAAACTAAACTAAACCAACCTAACCGAACCTCACCTAAATTAAACTAAACTAAAATAAACTAACCTAACCTAACCTAACCTAACCTAAACTAAATTAAATTAAACTAAATTAAACTAAAATAAACTATAGGCTAAACTATAAACTAAACTAAACTAAACTTTAAACTAATCTAAAGTATAAACTAAACTAAAATAATCTAAACTAACCTAACCTAACCTAACATAACCTAAACTAAACTAACCTAATCTAACCTAAACTAAACTAAATTAAACTAACTAACTAAGCTAAACTAAACTAAACTAAACTAACCGAACCTAACCTAACCTAACATAAACTAAACTAAACTAAACTAAGCTAAACTAACCCAACCTAACTAAACTAACTAACTAACGTAACTAACGTAACGTAACTAAACTAAACTAAACTAATCTAAACCAAACTAAACTAAACTAAACTAAATTCAACTAAACTAAACTAAACTAAACTAAACTACACTAACATAACCTTTCCTAACCTAATCTAAACTAAACTAAACTAAACTAAACTAACATAATCCAAACTAAACTATAAACTAAACTAAACTAATCTAAATTACACTAACCTAACCTAACCTTAACTAAACCCAACTAAACTAACTTAACCTAACCTATCCTAAACTTACCTAACCTAATCTAAGCTAAATTAAACTAAACTAAACTAAATTATAAACTAAACTATAAACTAAACTTAATTAAACTATAAACTAAACTATAAACTAAACTAAAATAAACTAAACTAACCTTACCTAACCTAACCTAACCTAAATTAAACTAACTAACCTTACTTAACATAACCTTACCTTTCCTAACCTAAACTAAACTAACCTAAACTAAACAAAACTAAAATAAATTTAACTATAAATTAACTATAAACTATACTTAACTAAATTTTAAACTAAACTATAAACTAAATTATATTAACTAAACTAAAATAAACTAAACTAAAGTAAACTATACTAAACTAACCTAACCTAAACTTAAGTAAACTTAACTATATTAACATAACCTAACCTAAAGTAAACTAAAATAAACTAAACGAAACTAACTAAACTAAAATAAACTGAACTTACCTAACCTAACCTAACCTAACCCACATTTCCAACCCCCAAAAATAAATGTTTTCTTTTCGAGATTCTTTCCGCATAATATGCTTTTCTAAGGTTTTCAAACAAAAAGGAAAGAGAACCAGTTATCTCAAATAAGAACGGAAAAAAGGTGATTCTAATGACGTTTGCAACCATCGAAATAAATCTTTTCTTTTCGCGAATCTTTCTTCATTTTATGGTTTTCTATGGCTATCAAAATAGCAAAATGAAAGAGAACCGGTTATCTCAAATAAGAACGGAAAAAAAGTGATTCTAATGAAGTTTCCAACCATCGAAATAAATCTTTTCTTTTCCCGAATATTTCTTCATTTTATGGTTTTTAATGGCTATCAAACTAGTATAATGAAAGAGAACTAGTTATCTCAAATAAGAATGGAAAAAAATTGATTCATAAGTATTTTCAAAACATCAAAAAAAAATTTTTTCTTTTCGAGATTCTTTCCGCATAATATGCTTCTCTAAGAGTATCAAACTAGTATAATGAAAGAGAACCAGTTATCTGAAATAAGAACGGAAAAAAGTGATTCTAATGAAGTTTCCAAACTTTGAAAAAAATTTTTTTTCTTTTCGAGATTATTTCGCATAATATGCTTTTCTAAGGCTATCAAACTAGTATAAAGAAAGAGAACCAGTTAATCAAAAAAGAACGGAAAAAAATTGATTCCCTTGGAATTTCCAACATTAGCAAAAAAATTTTTTTTTCTTTTCATGATTCTTTCCGCATAATATGCTCATCTACAGCTATCAAACTATCAAAATGAAAGAGAACCAGTATCTCAAATAAGAAAGGAAAAAAAGTGATTCTAATGAAGTTCCCAACCATCGAAATAAATCTTTTCTTTTCGCGCATCTTTCTTCATTTTATGGTTTTCTATGGCTATCAAACTAGCAAAATGAAAGAGAACCGTTTATCTCAAATAAGAACGGAAAAAAAGTGATTCTAATGAAGTTTCCAACCATTGAAATAAATCTTTTCTTTTCGCGAATATTTCTTCATTTTATGGTTTTCTATGGCTATCAAACTAGTATAATGAAAGAGAACTAGTTATCTCAAATAAGAACGGAAAAAAAAGTGATTCTCTTGGATTTTCCAACCTTCGAAAATTTTTTTTTTTTTTTTTCGATATTCTTTCCGCATAATATGCTTTTCTACAGCTATCAAACTAGCAAAATGAAGGAGAATCGGTTATCTCAAATAAGAACGGAAAAAAAGTGATTCTAATGAAGTTTCCAACCATCGAAATAAATCTTTTCTTTTCGCGAATCTTTCTTCATTTTCTGGTTTTCTATGGCTATCAAACTAGTATAATGAAAGAGAAACAGTTATCTCAAATAAGAACGGAAAAAAAGTGATTCTAATAAAGTTTCCAAACATCAAAAGAAATTTTTTTTCTTTTCGAGATTCTTTCCGCATAATATGCTTTTCTACAGCTATCAAACTAGCAAAATGAAAGAGAACCGGTTATCTCAAATAAGAACGGAATAAAAGTGATTCCAATAAGGTTTGCAACAATCGAAATAAATCTATCTTTTTCGCGAATCTTTATTTTTTTTATGGTTTTCTAAGGTTATCAAACTAGAATAATGAAGGAGAAATAGTTATCTCCATTTGAAACGCAAAAAAAAAAAAAAAAAAAAAAAAAAACATTCTTTTTGTTTCCAACCTTAGAAAAAATTTTTTTTCTTTTTGAGATTCTTTCCGCATAATATGCTTTTGTAAGGCTATCAAACTAGAAAAATGAAAGAGAACCAGTTAATTCAAATAAGAACGGAAAAATAGTGATTGTAATGATGTTTCCAACCATCGAAATAAATCCTTCTTTTCGCCATTTTTCTTCATTTTATGCTCTTCTAAGCCTATCAAACTAGAATATTGAAGGAAAAATAGTTATCTCCATTTGAAACGCAAGAAAAGCAGATGCTTTTGGTTTCCAAACTTCGAAAATAATTTTCTTCCTAACTAAACTAACTAACCTAACCTAAACGAAACTAAATTAAACTAAACTAAACTCAATAAACTAAACTTAACTAAAATAAACTAAACTAAAATAAACAACACTAACTAAACTAAACGAAACTAACTAAACTAAACTAACCTAACCTAAACTAACCTAAACTAAACTACACTAAATTAAACTAAACTAAACTAAACTAAACTAAACTATAAGCTAAATTATAAACTAAACTAAACTAAACTATAAACTAATCCAAATTATAAACTAAACTAAACTAAACTAAACTAACCTAACCTAACCTAAGCTAACATAACCTAAACTAAACTTACCAAACTAAACTAAACAAAACTAACCTAACCTAACCTCACCTAACCTAACCTAACCTAAACTAAACTAAATAACCTAACTAATCCAAACTAAGCTAAACTAACATAACCTAACCTAAATTAAACTAAACTAAACTAATCTAAACCAAACTAAACTAAACTAACCTAACGTAACCTAAACTAAACTAACCTAACCTAACCTAACCTAAACTATACTAAATTAAACTAAACTAACAAAGCTAAACTAAAGTAAACTAAACTAATCTAAACAAAAATAAACTATAAACTAAACTATAAACTAAACTAAATTATAAACTAAACTATAAACTAAATTATCTAAACTAAACTATAAACTAAACCAAACTTAACTAAACTAAACTAAATTAAACTTAACTAACCTAACCTAAACTAAGCTAACCTAACATAAACTAAACTAAACTAAGCTAACCTAACCTAACCAAACTTTAATGTAACTATTCTAAACTAAACTGAGCTAATCTAAACCAAACAAAACTAAACTAAACTAAATTCAACTAAATTAAACTAAACTACACTAATCTAACCTAATCTAATGTAGATTAAACTAAACTAAACTAAACAAACCTAACCTAAACTTTGCTAAACTATCTAAGCTAAACTAAACTGAACTATAAACTAAACTATAAATTAAACTAAACTATAAACTATATACTAAAATAAAATATAAACCAAACTAAACTAACCTAACATAACCTAAACTAAACTAAACTAATATAAACTAATTTAACCTAACCTAACCTAAACTAACCTTACATTACCTAACCTAATCTAACCTAAACTAAACTAAACTAAACTATAAACTATTCTATTAACTAATCTATAAACTAAACTAAACAAAACTATAATCCAAAATAAACTAAACTAAAATAATTTAACTAAACTAACTAACCTAACCTAAGCTAAACTAAACTAACCTACCCTAAATAAAATAAACTAAACTTAATTATATATTCTAAATTAACTGTTAAAAAAACTATAAACTTAAGTAAATTATAAAGTAAACTAAACAACACTAAACTATCCTAGCCTAACCTAACCCAAACTATCCTAACCTAATGTAACCTAAACTAAACTAAAATAAACTGAAATAAACTAAACTATAAACTAAACTATAAACTAAACTAAATTAAACTATAAACTAAACTATAAAATAAACTAAACTATAAACTAAACTAAGGTAAACTAAACTAAAGTAAATTAACCTAACCCAACCTAAACTAAACTAAATAAAACTAAACTAAGCTAAACTATACTTACCTAACGTAACCTTTCCTAAACTAATCAAAACTAAATTTACCTATCTTAACCTAACCTAAAGTAAACTAAACTAAACTAAACTAAACGAAACTAAACTATAAACTAAACTATAAACTAAACTAAACTAAACTATAAACTTAACTAAATTAATTAAACTGAACTAACCTAACCTAACCTAACCTAACCTAAACTAAACTGAAGTAAACTAAACTAACCTAAATTAACCTAACCTAACCTAACCGAACCTAACCAAACCAAAACTAAACTAAACTAAACTTACATAACTTAACCTAACCCAAAGCAAACTAAAATCAACTAAACTAAACTAAATTAAAAGAAACTAAACTATAAACTAAACTAGACCACACTAATCTATAAACTAAACTAAACTAAACCGAACTAAATAAACCTAACCTAACCTAACCGAACCTAACGTAACCTAACGTAACCTAAATTAAACTAAACTAACATAACCAAACCTAACCCAACCTAAATTAATCTAAACTAACGTAACGTAACCTAACCTAAACTAAACTAAACTATAAACTAAATTAAACTAAACTATAAATAACCCATAAACAAACTAAACTAAACTAAGCCATAAACTAAACTAAACTAAACTACACTAAACTAACCTAACCTATCCTAAGCTAACCTATACTAAACTAAACTAAACTATAAATTAACTAAACTAAATTAAATTATAAACTAAACTATAAAGTAAACTAAACTAAACTAAACTATACACTAGATTAAACTAAACTAAACTAAACTATACAAAACTAACCTAACCTAAACTCAACTAAACTAAACTAACTTAACCTAAATTAAACTAAACTGAATTAAACTTAAGTAAACTAAACTAAACTAAACTAAACGAAACTAACTAAATTAATTAACTTAACCTAACCTAACCTAACCTAACATAACATAACCCAAACTAAATAAAAGTAAATTAAACCAAACTAAACTAATCTAACCTAACCAAACCTAAACTAAACTAAACTAAACCAACCTAACCGAAACTAACCTAAAATAAACTAACCTAACCTAACCTAACCTAAACTAAACTAAATTAAACTAAATTAAACTAAAATAAACTATAGGCTAAACTATAAACTAAACTAAACTAAACTTTAAACTAATCTAAAGTATAAACTAAACTAAAATAAACTAAACTAACCTAACCTAACCTGACCTAAACCAAACTAAACAAAACTAAACTAAACTAAACTAACCTAACCTAACTTAACCTAAATTAGAGTAAACTAAACTAAACTACAATAACCTAATCAAACCTAAACTAAACTAATCTAAACTAAACTAATTAAACTATTCTATAAACTAAACTTAACTAAACAAACCTAACCCAACCTAACCTAACCTAAACTAAACCAAACTAAACTAAAATAAACTATAAACTAAACTACAAATTAAACTAAACTAAAGTATAAACTAAACTATAAACTAAATTAACAAAACTATAAACTAAACAAAACTTAACTAAACTAAACTAAACTAAACTTAACTAACCTAACCTAACCTAATTTAACTTAACATAAACTAAACTAAACTAAACTAAGCTAACCTAACCTAACCTAACCTAAACTAAACTAAACTAAACCAAACTAAATTCCACTAAATTAAACTAAACTAAACTAAACTACACTAACCTAACCTAACCTAATCTAATCTTAACTAAAGTAAACTAAACCAAACCAACCTAGCCCAAACTAAACTAAACTATATAAACTAAACTAAACTGAACTGTAAACTAAACTTTAAATTAAACTAAACTATAAACTATAAACTAAACTAAACTAAACTATAAACTAAACTATAAACTAACATAACCTTACCTAACCTAAGTTAAACTAAACTAACCTAACCTAACTTAACATAACCTAAATTAAACTAATCTAAACTAAACTAAATGTAAACTAAACTAAAAACTAAACTGAACTATTAACTAAACTAAACTAATCTAAACTAAACTAAAGTAAAATCACCTTACCTAGCCTAACCTAACCTAACCTAAACTAAACTAAACTAAACTATCCTAACCTAACCTAAATTAAACTAACCTAACCTAAACTAAATTGAACTAAACTAAAATAAACTAAACTAAACCATAAACTAAACTAAACTAAACAAAACTAATCTAATATGACCTAACCTAAATTAAACTATAAACTAAACTATAAACTAAAATAAAGTATAAACAAAAGTAAATTAAACTAAACTAACATAACTTAACCTAAATTAAAATAAACAAACCTTACCTAACCAAACTAAACTAACCTAAATTAAACTAAACAAAACTAACTTAACCTAACCTAACCTAAAATAAACTATACTAAACCAAACAAAACTAAACTAAACTAAACTAAACTGAACCATAAACTTTACTATATACTTAACTAAACTAAATTAACTAAACTAAAGTATAAACTAAACAAAACCAAACTAAACTAAACTAACCTAACTAAAACATAACTAAACTTAAGTAAACTAATCTAACCTAACTTAAAATAAATTAAACTAAACTAAACGAAACTAAATTAACCTAAACTAAACTAACCTAACCTAACCTTACCTAAACTACACTAAACTAAACTTACCTAACTTAACGTAACCTAAAGTAAACTAAAATAAACTAAACTAAACGATACTAAAGTATAAAAATACTATAAACTAAACTAAACTAAACTAAACTATAAACTAAACTAACCTAACCTAACCTCACCGAACCTAACCTAACCTAACCTAAACTAAACTAAAGTAAACTAAACTAACCTAAACTAACCTAACCTAACCTAACCAAAACTAAACTAAACTAAACTTACATAACTTAACCTAACCTAAAGTAAACTAAACTAAACTAAACTAAACGAAAATAAAGTATAAAAATACTATAAACTAAACTAAACTACACTAATCCATAAACTAAACTAAACTATACTAAATTAAATAAACCTAACATAACCTAACCGTACCTAGCCTAACCTAACCGTACCTAAATTAAACTAAACTAACCTAATCTAACCTAACCCAACCTAAATTAATCTAAACTAACCTAACCTAATCTAACCTAAACTAATCCATAAACTAAACTAAACTAAACTAAGCCATAAACTAATTTAACTAAACTAAATTTCACTAAATTAAACTAACATATCTAAGCTAACCTATACTAATGTATACTAAACTAAACTTAACTATAAACTAAACTATAAATTAACTAAACTAAACTAAACTATGAACTAGATTAAATTAAACTATACTAAACTAAACTAAACTAACCTAATCTAAACTGAACTAAACTAAAATAAACTAACTTATCATAACCTAAACTAAACTGAATTAAACTAAACTAAATTCAACTAAACTAAACTAAAGTAAACTAACTTAACCTAACCTAACCTAACCTAACATTACCTAACTTAACCTAAATTAAACTTAACTAAACTAAACTAACCTAACCTAAACTAAACTAAACTAAACTAAACTAAACAAAACTAAACTAAACTAATATAACCTAACGTAACGTAACCTAACCTAACCTAAACTAAACTAAATTAAACTAAATTAAACTAAACTAAACTAAACTATAAGCTAAACTATAAGCTAAACTGAACTAAACTAAAAACAAATCTAAATTATAAATTAAACTAAACTAAACTAAACTAACCTAACCTAACCTAACCTAACCTAAACTTAACCAAACTAAACTAAAATAAACTATAAACTAAACTATAAACTAAACTAAACTAAACTATAAACTAAACTATAAAATAAATTAATTAATTAAACTATAAAGTAAACTAAATTTAACTAAACTAAACTAAACTTAACTAACCTAACCTAACCTAACTTAACTTAACATAAATTAAACTAAACTAAAATAAGCTAACCTAACCTAACCTAACCTAACATAAACTAAACTAAACTAAACTAATCTAAATTAAACTAAACTAATCTAAACCAAACTAAACTAAATTAAATTCAACTTTATTAAACTAAACTAAACTAAACTACACTAACCTAACCTAACCTAATCTAATCTAAACTAAACTAAACTAAACAAAACCAAACCAACCTAGCCTAACTAACCTAAAATATCTAAACTAAACTAAACTGAACTATAAACTAAACTATAAATTAAACTAAACTATAAACTATAAACTACACTAAACTAACCTCACCTAACATAACCTAAATTAAACTAAAATAAACCAATTTAAAATAACCTAACCCAACCTTACCTAACCTAGTCTAACCTAAACTAAACTAAACTAATAATGGAAAAAAAGTGATTCTAATGAAGTTTCCAACCATCGAAATAAATCTTTTCTTTTCGCGAATCTTTCTCCATTTTATGGTTTTCTATGGCTATCAAACTAGTATAATGAAAGAGAATCAGTTAAATCAAATTAGAATGGAAAAAAAGTGATTCATAAGGATTTTCAAAACATCAAAAAAAAATTTTTTTTCTTTTCGAGATTCTTTCCGCATAATATGCTTTTCTAAGACTATCAAACTAGTATAATGAAAGAGAACCAGTTATCTCAAATAAGAACGCAAAAAAAGTGATTCTAATGAAGTTTCCAAACTTTGAAAAAATTTTTTTTTCTTTTCGAGATTCTTTCGCATAATATGCTTATCTAAGGCTATCAAACTAGTATAATCAAATAGAACCAGTTATCTCAAAAAAGAACGGAATAAAATTGATTCTCTTGGATTTTCCAAACTTCGAAAAATTTTTTTTTTTCTTTTCGAGATTCTTTCCGCATAATATGCTTTTCTACAGCTATCAAATTAGTATAATGAAAGAGAACCAGTTATCTCAAAATAGAACGGAAAAAAATTGATTCTCTTGGATTTTCCAACCTTCGAAAAAATTTTTTTTTCTTTTCGAGATTCTTTCCGCATAATATGCTTATCTACAGCTATCAAACTAGCAAAATGAAAAGGAACCGGTTATCTCAAATAAGAACGGAAAAAAGGTGATTCTAATGAAGTTTCCAACCATCGAAATAAATCTTTTCTTTTTGCGAATCTTTCTTCATTTTATGGTTTTCTATGGCTATCAAACTAGTATAATGAAAGAGAACCAGTTATCTCAAATAAGAATGGAAAAAAAGTGATTCTAATGAAGTTTCCAAACATCAAAATACATTTTTTTTCTTTTCGAGATTCTTTGCGCATTATATGCTTTTCTAAGGCTATCAAACTAGTATAATGAAAGAGAACCAGTTATCTCAAAAAAGAACGGAAAAAAATTGATTCCCTTGGATTTTCCAACCTTCGAAAAATATTTTTTTTTTCTTTTCGAAATTCTTTTCCCATAATATGCTTATATACAGCTATCAAACTAGCAAAATTAAAGAGAACCGGTTATCTCAAATAAGAACGGAAAAAAAGTGATTCTAATAAGGTTTCCAACCATCGAAATAAATCTATCTTTTTCGCGAATCTTTCTTCATTTTATGGTTTTCTAAGGTTATCAAACTAGAATAATGAAGGAGAAATAGTTATTTCCATTTGAAACGCAAAAAAAAAAAAAAAAAAAAAAAAAAAACATTCTTTTGGTTTCCAATCTTAGAAAAAATTTTTTCTTTTCCAGATTCTTTCCGCATAATATGCTTTTGTAAGGCTATCAAACTAGAAAAATGAAAGAGAACCAGTTAATTCAAATAAGAACGGAAAAATAGTGATTGTAATGATGTTTCCAACCATCGAAATAAATCCTTTCTTTTCGCCATTTTTCTTCATTTTATGCTCTTCTAAGCCTATCAAACTAGAATATTGAAGGAAAAATAGTTATGTCCATTTGAACCGCAAAATAAGCAGATGCTTTTGGTTTCCAAACTTCGAAAATAATTTTCTTCCTAACTAAACTAACTAACCTAACCTAAGCGAAACTAAACTAAATTAAACCAAACTCAATAAAACAAAACTTAACTAAATTAAACTAAACTAAAATAAACGAAACTAACTAAACTAACCGAATCTAACTAAATTAAACTAACCTAACCTAACCTAACCTAAACTAAACTACACTAAATTAAACTAAACTAAACTAAACTAAACTAAACTATAAGCTAAATTATAAACTAAACTAAACTAAACTATAAACTAATCTAAATTATAAACTAAACTAAACTAAACTAAAATAACCTAACCTAACCTAACCTAACATAACCTAAACTAAACTAAACAAACTAAACTAAACAAAACTAACCTAACCTAACATAACCTCACATAACCTAACCTAACCTAACCTAACGTAAACTAAACTAAACAAAAGTAGACTAACCTAATGAAAGCTAAACTAATCTAATCTAAACTAAACTAAAGTAAACTATTCTATAAACTAAACTAAACTAAACTAAACTAACCTAACCTAACCTAACTTAATCTAACCTAAACTAAACTAAACTAAACTAAACTTACCTAATCTAACCGAACCTAACCTAAAATAAACTAAACTAAATAACCTAACTAATCTAAACTAATCTAAACTAACCTAACCATACCTAAATTAAACTAAACTAAAATAAACTAATCTAAACTAACCTAACCTAACCTAACATAACCTAAACTAAACTAACCTAACCTAACCTAAACAAAACTAAATTAAACTAAACTAACTAAGCTAAACTACACTAAACTAACCGAACCTAACCTAACCTAATATAAACTAAACTAAACTAAACTAAGCTAAACTAACCCAACCTAACTTAAACGTAACTAAACTAAACTAAACTAAACTAATCTAAACTAAACTAAACTAAACTAAACTACACTAACAAAACCTTTCCTAACCTAATCCAAACTAAACTAAACTAACCTAATCCAAACTAAACTATAAACTAAACTAAACTAATCTAAATTACACTAACCTAACCTTAACTAAACACAACTAAACTAACTTAACCTAACCTAACATAAACTTATCTAACCTAATCTAAGCTAAACTAAACTAAACTAAACTAAATTATAAACTAAACTATAAACTAAACTTAATTAAACTATAAACTAAACTAACCTTACCTAACCTAACCTAACCTAAATTAAACTAACTAACCTAACTTAACCTATCCTAACCTTACCTAGCCTAAACTAAACTAAACTAAACTAAACTAACCTTAACTAAACAAAACTAAAATAAATTTAACTATAAATTAACTATAAACTATTCTTAACTAAATTATAAACTAAACTATAAACTAAATTATATTAACTAAACTAAAATAAACTAAACTAAATAAACTAAACTAACCTAACCTAAACTTAAGTAAACTTAACTAAATTAACATAACCTAACCTAACCTAAACTAAACTAAAATAAACTAAACGAAACTAACTAAACTAAACTAAACTGAACTTACCTAACCTAACCTTACCTAACCGAAATTTCCAACCTTTAAAAATAAATCTTTTCTTTTCCGAATCTTTCTACATTTTATGCTTTTCTAAGGCTATCAAATTAGAATAATGAAGGAGAAATGCTTAACTATATTTGAGACGCAAAAAAAGAAGATTCTTTTGGTTTCCAACCATCGAAAATTATTTTTTTACTAACTAAACTAACCTAACCTAAATTAAACTAAACTAAATTAAACTAAACTAAACTAAACTAAACTAAACGAAACTAACTAAACTAACTTTACCTAACCTAACCTAACATAACCTAACCTAAACTAAATAAAAGTAAATTAAAACAATCTTAACTAATCTAACCTAACCTAAACAAAACTAAACTAACTAAACTAACCTAACATAACCTAAACTAAAATAAACTAAAATAAACTAACCTTACCTAACTAACCTAAACTAATCTAAATTAATCAAAATTAAACTAAACTAAACTAAACTATAAACTAAACTAAACTAAACTTTAAAGTAAGCTAAAGTATAAACTAAAATAAAATAAACTAAACTAACCTAACCTAACCTGACCTAAACTAAACTAAAAAAAACTAAACTAAACTAAACTAACCTAACCTAACTTAACCTAAACTAAGGTAAACTAAACTAAACTACAATAACCTAATCAAACCTAAACTAACCTAAACCATAAACTAAACTAAACTAAACTAATCTACACTAAACTAACCTAACCTATCCTAAGCTAACCTATATTAAACTAAACTAAATTAAACTAAACTATAAACTAAACTATAAATTAACTAAACTAAATTAAACTATAAACTAAACTATAAAGTAATCTAAAGTTAACTAAACTATAAACTAGATTAAACTAAACTAAACTAAACTGTACTAAACTAACCTAACCTAAACTCAACTAAACTAAACTAACCTAACTTAACCTAACCTAAACTAAACTGAATTAAATAAACTAAATTCAACTAAACTAAAATAAACTAAACTAACCAAACCTAACCTAACATAACCTAACATAACCTAAACTAAACTAAACTAAACTACACTAAACTAAACAAAACAAAACTAAACTAAACTAAACTAATCTAAATTAAAACTAAATTTAACTATAAACTAAACTATAAACTAAACTTAACTAAACTATAAACTATACTATAAACTAAATTAATTAACTAAACTATAAACTAAACTAAAATAAACTAAACTAAACTAATCTAAACTTAACTAAATTATCCAGACCTAACCTAACCTAATCGAAGTTTTCAACTTTCAAAATAAATTTTTTCTTTTCGAGTTTCATTCCGCATAATATGCTTTTCTAAGGTTATCAAACTACAAAAATGAAAGAGAACCAGTTATCTCAAATAAGAACGGAAATAAGTGATTCTAATGAGGTTTGCAACCATCGAAATAAATCTTTTCTTTTCGCGAATCTTTCTTCACTTTATGCTTATCTAATGCTATCAAACTAGAATAATGAATGAGAAATAGTTATCTCCATTTGAAATGCAAAAAAACGCGATTCTTTTGGTTTCCAACCTTCGAAAATAATTTTCTTCCTAACTAAACTAACCTAACCTAATCTAAACCAAACTAAACTAAATTATACTAAACTATATAAAACTAAACTAAACTAAAATAAACTAAACTAAACGAAACGAAACTAACTAAACTAAACGAAACTAACTAAATTAAACTGACCTAACCTAACCTAACCTAAGCTAAAATAAACTAAACTAAACTAAACTAAACTAAACTAACATAACCTAACTTAACCTAACCTAAACTAAATAAAAATAAATTAAATCAAAATAAACTAACCTAACCTAACCTAACCTAAGCTAAAATAAACTAAACTAAACTAAACTAAACTAAACTAACCTAACCTAACCTAACCTAAACTAACTAAACTAAATTCAACCAAACTAATCTAAATTAAACTAACCTAACCTAACCTAATCTAAACTAACCTAAACTGAACTAAACTAAACTAAACTAAACTAACCTAAACTAACCTAAACTAAACTAAACTAAATTAAACTAAACTAAACTAAACTAAACTTAACTATAAGCTAAATTATAAACTAAACTAAACTAAACTATAAACTAATCTAAATTATAAACTAAACTAAACTAAAATAAACTAACCTAACCTGACCTAAACCAAACTAAACTTAACTAAACTAAAGTAACCTAAACTAACATAACCTAACCTAACCTAAACTAACCTAAATTAAACTAAACTAAACTATAGTAAACTGAACTAACCTAACCTAATGAAACCTAAACTAAACTAATCTAAACTAAACTAAAATGAACTCTTCTATAACCTAAACTAACATAACCTAAACTAAACTAAACTAACCTAACCTAACCGAACCTAACCTAACCTAAACTAAACTAAATAACCTAACTAATCCAAACTAACCTAAACTAACATAACCTAACCTAAATTAAACTAAACTAAACTAAACTAAACTAATCTAAACCAAACTAAACTAACCTAACCTAACGTAACCTAAACTAAACTAACCTAACCTAACCTAACCTAAACTATACTAAATTAAACTAAACTAACAAAGCTAAACTAAAGTAAACTAAACTAATCTAAACAAAAATAAACTATAAACTAAACTATAAACTAAACTAAACTATAAACTAAACCAAACTTAACTAAACTAAACTAAATTAAACTTAAATAACCTAACCTAAACTAAGCTAACCTAAGATAAACTAAACTAAACTAAGCTAACCTAACCTAACCTAACTTAAACGTAACTATTCTAAACAAAACTAAGCTAATCTATACCAAACAATACTAAACTAAACTAAATTCAACTAAATCAAACTAAACTACACTAGCCTAACCTAATCTAATGTAGACTAAACTAAACTAAACTAAACAAACCAAACCTAAACTTTCCTAAACTATCTAAGCTAAACTAAACTGAACTATAAACTAAACTATAAATTAAACTAAACTATAAACTATATACTAAACTAAACTATAAACCAAACTAAACTAACCTAACATAACCTAAACTAAACTAAACTAATATAAACTAATTTAACCTAACCTAACCTAAACTAACCTAACATTACCTAACCTAATCTAACCTAAACTAAATTAAACTAAACTACACTATAAACTATTCTATAAACTAATCTATAAACTAAACTAAACTAAACTATAATCCAAAATAAACTAAACTAAAATAAATTAACTAAACTAACTAACCTAACCTAAGCTAAACTAAACTAACCTACCCTAAAATAAAATAAACTAAACTTAATTGTATATTCTAAATTAACTGTTAAAAAAACTATAAACTTAAGTAAATTATAAAGTAAACTAAACAACACTAAACTATCCTAGCCTAACCTAACCTAAACTATCCTAACCTAATGTAACCTAAACTAAACTAAAATAAACTGAACTAAACTAAACTATAAACTAAACTATAAACTAAACTAAACTAAACTATAAACTATACTATAAAATAAACTAAACTATAAACTAAACTAAGGTAAACTAAACTAAAGTAAATTAACCTAACCCAACCTAAACTAAACTAAATGCAACTAAACTAAGCTAAACTATACTTACCTAACGTAACCTTTCCTAAACTAATCAAAACTAAACTTACCTATCTTAACCTAACTTAAAGTAAACTAAATTAAACTAAACTAAACGAAACTAAACTATAAACTAATTTATAAACTAAACTAAACTAAACTATAAACTTAACTAAATTAATTAAACTAAACTAACCTAACCTAACCTAACCAAAACTAAACTAAACTAAACTTACATAACTTAACCTAACCCAAAGCAAACTGAAATCAACTAAACTAAACTAAACTAAACGAAACTAAACTAAAAACTAAACTAAACTACACTAATCTATAAACTAAACTAAACTAAACCAAACTAAATAAACCTAACCTAACCTAACCGAACCTAACGTAACCTAACGTAACCTATATTAAACTAAACTAACATAACCAAACCTAACCCAACCTAAACTAATCTAAACTAACGTAACCTAACCTAACCTAAACTAAACTAAACTATAAACTAAATTAAACTAAACTATAAATAACCCATAAACAAACTAAACTAAACTAAGCCATAAACTAAACTAAACTAAACTAAACTACACTAAACTAACCTAACCTATCCTAAGCTAACCTATACTAAACTAAACTAAACTATAAATTAACTAAACTAAATTAAATTATAAATTAAACTATAAAGTAAACTAAACTAAACTAAACTATACTAAACTAACCTAACCTAAACTCAATTAAACTAAACTAAACTAACTTAACCTAAACTAAACTAAACTGAATTAAACTAAAGTAAACTAAACTAAACTAAACTAAACGAAACTAACTAAACTAAACTAACTTAACCTAACCTAACATAACCTAACCTAAACTAAATAAAAGTAAATTAAACCAAAATAAAATAATCTAACCTAACCAAACCTAAACTAAACTAAACTAAACCAACCTAACCGAACCTCACCTAAATTAAACTAAACTAAAATAAACTAACCAAACCTAACCTAACCTAACCTAAACTAAATTAAATTAAACTAAATTAAACTAAAATAAATTATAGGCTAAACTATAAACTAAACTGAACTAAACTTTAAACTAATCTAAAGTATAAACTAAACTAAAATAAACTAAACTAACCTAACCTAACCTGACCTAAACTAAACTAAACAAAACTAAACTAAACTAAACTAAACTAACCTAACCTACCTTAACCTAAATTAGAGTAAACTAATCTAAACTACAATAACCTTTAAAACCTAAACTAAACTAATCTAAACTAAACTAATTAAACTATTCTATAAAATAAAATAAACTAAACTAACCTAACCCAAACTAACCTAACCTAAACTACAAATGAAACTAAACTAAAGTATAAACTAAACTATAAACTAAATTAACAAAACTATAAACTAAACTAAACTTAACTAAACTAAACTTAACTTAACTAACCTAACCTATCCTAAATTAACTTAACATAAACTAAACTAAACTAAACTAAGATAACCTAACCTAACCTAACCTAATCTAAACTAAACTAAACCAAACTAAATTCCACTAAATTAAACTAATCCAAACTAAACTACACTAATATAACCTAACCTAATCTAATCTTAACTAAAGTAAACTAAACCAAACCAACCTAGCCTAAACTAACCTAAACTATCTAAACTAAACTAAACTGAACTGTAAACTAAACTATAAATTAAACTTAACTATAAACTATAAACTAAACTAAACTAAACTATAAACTAAACTATAAACTAACCTAACTTTACCTAACCTAATCTAACCTAAACTAAACTAAACTAAAGTAAACTAAATTAAAAACTATACTATAAACTAATCTATAAACTAAACTAAACTAAACTATAATCTAAATAAACTGAACCAAATAAGCTAAACTAAACTAACTAACCTAACCTAACTTAACCTAACCTAAGATAAACTATACTAACCTAACCTAACCTAAACTGAAATAAAATAAACTATATTTTAAACTAACTATAAAAAACTATAAACTAAAGGAAACTATAAACTAAACTAAACTAAACTAAACTAACCTAACCTAAACTAACCTAAACTAAACTAATCTAACCTAACTTAACATAACCTAAACTAAACTAATCTAAACTATACTAAATGTAAACTAAATTATAAACTAAACTGAACTATTAACTAAACTAAACTAATATAAACTAAACTAAACTAAGATCACCTGACCCAGCCTAACCTAACCAAACTAAAATAAACTAAACTATCCTAACCTAACCTAACTAAACCTAAACTAACCTAACCTAAACTAAATTAAACTAAACTAAAATAAACAAAACTAAACCATAAACTAAACTAAACTAAACTAAAAAAACCAATCTAATATAGCCTAACCTAAATTAAACTATAAACTAAACTATAAACTAAAATAAACTAAACTATAAACAAAACTAAATTAAACTAAACTAACATAACCTAACCTAAACTAAAATAAACTAACCTTACCTAACCTAACCTAAACTAACCGAAATTAAACTAAACAAAACTAACTTAACCTAACCTAACCTAAAATAAACTATACTAAACCAAACAAAACTAAACTAAACTAAACTGAACCATAAACTTAAGTATATACTTAACTAAACTAAATTAACTAAACTAAAGTATAAACTAAATTAAACTAAACTAAACTAAATTAAACTAACCTAACTAAAACATAACTAAACTTAAGTAAACTAATCTAACCTAACTTAAAATAAATTAAACTAAACTAAACGAAACTAAATTAAGCTAAACTAAACTAACCTGACCTAACCTTACCTAAACTACACTAAACTAAACTTACCTAACTTAACGTAACCTAAAGTAAACTAAACTATACTAAACTAAACGAAACTAAAGTATAAAAATACTATAAACTAAACTAAACTAACCTAACCTAACGTAACCGAACCTAACCTAACCTAACTTAAACTAAACTAAAGTAAACTAAACTAACCTAAACTAACCGAACCTAACCTAACCAAAACTAAACTAAACTAAACTTACATAACTTAACCTAACCTAAAGTAAACTAAACTAAACTAAACTAAACGAAACTAAAGTATAAAAATACTATAAACTAAACTAAACTACACTAATCTATAAATAAACTAAACTATACTAAATTAAATAAACCTAACCTAACCTAACCGTACCTAGCCTAACCTAAAAGTACCTAAATTAAACTAAACTAACCTAATCTAACCTAACCCAACCTAAATTAATCTAAACTAACCTAACCTAATCTAACCTAAACTAATCCATAAACTAAACTAAATTAAACTAAGCCATAAAGTAATCTAAACTAAACTAAACTTCACTAAACTAAACTAACATATCTAAGCTAACCTATACTAATGTATACTAAACTTAACTTAACTATAAACTAAACTATAAATTAACTAAACTAAACTAAACTATGAACTAGATTAAACTAAACTATACTAAAATAAACTAAACTAACCTAATCTAAACTGAACTAAACTAAACTAAACTAACTTACCATAACCTAAACTAAACTGAATTAAACTAAACTAAATTCAACTAAACTAAAGTAAAGTAAACTAACTTAACCTAACCTAACCTAACATAACCTAACTTAATCTAAATTAAACTTAACTAAACTAAACTAACCTAACCTAAACTAAACTAAACTAAACTAAACAAAACTAAACTAAACTAATACAACCTAACGTAACCTAACCTAACCTAAACTAAACTAAATTAAACTAAATTAAACTAAACTAAACTAAACTATAAGCTAAACTATAAGCTAAACTGAACTAAACTAAATACAAATCTAAAGTAGAAATTAAACTAAACTAAACTAAACAAACCTAACCTAACGTAACCTAAACTTAACCAAACTAAACTAAAATAAACTATAAACTAAACTATAAACTAAACTATAAACTAAATTAATTAACTAAACTATAAAGTAAACTAAACTTAACTAAACTAAACTAAACTTAACTAACCTAACCCAACCTAACTTAACTTAACATAAATTAAACTAAACTAAAATAAGCTAACCTAACCTAACCTAACCTATCCTAAACTAAACTAAACTAAACTAAACTAATCTAAATTAAACTAAACTAATAGAAACCAAACTAAACTAAACTAAACTAAATTCAACCTTATTAAACTAAACTAAACTAAACTACACTACCCTAACCTAACCTAATCTAATCTAAACTAAACTAAACTAAACAAAACCAAACCAACCTAGCCTAACTAACCTAAAATATCTAAACTAAACTAGACTGACCTATAAACTAAATAAATTATACTAAGCTATAAACTATAAACTAAACTAAACTAACCTCACCTAACATAACCTAAATTAAACTAATTTAAAATAACCTAACCCAACCTTACCTAACCTAATCTAACCTAAACTAAACTAAACTAAGAATGGAAAAAAAGTGATTCTAATGAAGTTTCCAACCATCGAAATAAATCTTTTCTTTTCGCGAATCTTTCTTCATTTTATGGTTTTCTATGGCTATCAAACTAGTATAATGAAAGAGAACCAGTTATCTCAAATAAGAACGGAAAAAAAGTGATTCTAATGAAGTTTCCAAACTTTGAAAAATTTTTTTTTTCTTTTCGAGATTCTTTCGCATAATATGCTTATCTAAGGCTATCAAACTAGTATAATGAAAGAGAACCAGTTATCTCAAAAAAGAACGGAATAAAATTGATTCTCTTGGATTTTCCAAATTCGAAAAAAATTTTTTTTTCTTTTCGAGATTCTTTCCACATAATATTCTTTTCTACAGCTATCAAACTAGCAAAATGAAGGAGAACCGGTTATCTCAAATAAGAACGGAAAAAAAGTGATTCTAATGAAGTTTCCAACCATCGAAATAAATCTTTTCTTTTCGCGAATCTTTCTTCATTTTCTGGTTTTCTATGGCTATCAAACTAGTATAATGAAAGAGAACCAGTTATCTCAAATAAGAACGGAAAAAAAGTGATTCTAATGAAGTTTCCAAACATCAAAAAAAATTTTTTTTCTTTTCGAGATTCTTTGCGCATTATATGCTTTCCTAAGGATATCAAACTAGTATAATGAAAGAGAACCAATTATCTCAAATAAGAATGGAAAAAAATTGATTCATAAGGATTTTCCAAACATCAAAAAAAAATTTTTTTCTTTTCGAGATTCTTTCCGGATAATATGCTTTTCTAAGCCTATCAAACTAGTATAATGAAAGAGAACCAGTTATCTCAAAAAAGATCGGAAAAAAATTGATTCTCTTGGATTTTCCAACCTTCGAAAAAATTTTTTTTTCTTTTCGAGATTCTTTCCGCATAATATGCTTATCTACAGCTATCAAACTAGCAAAATGAAAAGGAACCGGTTATCTCAAATAAGAACGGAAAAAAGGTGATTCTAATGAAGTTTCCAACCATCGAAATAAATCTTTTCTTTTTGCGAATCTTTCTTCATTTTATGGTTTTCTATGGCTATCAAACTAGTATAATGAAAGAGAACCAGTTATCTCAAATAAGAATGGAAAAAAAGTGATTCTAATGAAGTTTCCAAACATCAAAATACATTTTTTTTTTCTTTTCGAGATTCTTTGCGCATTATATGCTTTTCTAAGGCTATCAAACTAGTATAATGAAAGAGAACCAGTTATCTCAAATAAGAATGGAAAAAAATTGATTCATAAGGATTTTCCAAACATCAAAAGAAATTTTTTTTCTTTTCGAGATTCTTTCCGCATAATATGCTTATCTACAGCTATCAAACTAGCAAAATGAAAAGGAACCGGTTATCTCAAATAAGAACGGAAAAAAGGTGATTCTAATGAAGTTTCCAACCATCGAAATAAATCTTTTCTTTTTGCGAATCTTTCTTCATTTTATGGTTTTCTATGGCTATCAAACTAGTATAATGAAAGAGAACCAGTTATCTCAAATAAGAATGGAAAAAAAGTGATTCTAATGAAGTTTCCAAACATCAAAATACATTTTTTTTTCTTTTCGAGATTCTTTGCGCATTATATGCTTTTCTAAGGCTATCCAACTAGTATAATGAAAGAGAACCAGTTATCTCAAATAAGAATGGAAAAAAATTGATTCATAAGGATTTTCCAAACATCAAAAGAAATTTTTTTTCTTTTCGAGATTCTTTCCGCATAATATGCTTTTCTAAGGCTATCAAACTAGTATAATGAAAGAGAACCAGTTATCTCAAAAAAGAACGGGAAAAAATTGATTCTCTTGGATTTTCCAACCTTCGAAAAATATTTTTTTTTCTTTTCGAAATTCTTTCCCCATAATATGCTTTTCTACAGCTATCAAACTAGCAAAATTACTAGAACCGGTTATCTCAAATAAGAACGGAAAAAAAGTGATTTTTATAAGGTTTGCAACCATCGAAATAAATCTATGTTTTTCGCGAATCTTTCTTCATTTTATGGTTTTCTAAGGTTATCAAACTAGAATAATGAAGGAGAAATAGTTATTTCCATTTGAAACGCAAAAAAAAAAAAAAAAAAAAAAAAAAAAAACATTCTTTTGGTTGCCAACCTTAGAAAAAATTTTTTTCTTTTCGAGATTCTTTCCGCATAATATGCTTTTGTAAGGCTATCAAACTAGAAAAATGAAAGAGAACCAGTTAATTCAAATAAGAACGGAAAAATAGTGATTGTAATGATGTTTCCAACCATCGAAATAAATCCTTTCTTTTCGCCATTTTTCTTCATTTTATGCTCTTCTAAGCCTATCAAACTAGAATATTGAAGGAAAAATAGTTATCTCCATTTGAAACGCAAAAAAAGCAGATGCTTTTGGTTTCCTTACTTCGAAAATAATTTTCTTCCTAACTAAACTAACTAACCTAACCTAAGCGTAACTAAACTAAATTAAACTAAACTCAATAAAACTAAACTTAACTAAAATAAACTAAACTAAAATAAACGAAACTAACTAAACTAAACGAAACTAACTAAACTAAACTAACCTAACCTAACCTAACCTAAACTAAACTACACTAAATTAAACTAAACTAAACTAAACTAAACTAAACTATAAGCTAAATTATAAATTAAACTAAACTAAACTATAAACTCATCTAAATTACAAACTAAACTAAACTAAACTAAAATAACCTAACCTAACCTAACCTAACATAACCTAAACTAAACTAAACAAACTAAACTAAACAAAACTAACCTAACCTAACCTAACCTCACATAACCTAACCTAGCCTAACCTAACGTAAACTAAACTAAACAAAAGTAAACTAACCTAATGAAACCTAAACTAATCTAATCTAAACTAAACTAAAATAAAATATTCTATAAACTAAACTAAACTAAACTAAACTAACCTAACCTAACATAACCTAATCTAACCTAAACTAAACTAAACTAAACTAAACTAAACTAAACTAACCTAACCTAACCAAACCTAACCTAAAATAAACTAAACTAAATAACCTAACTAATCTAAACTAATCTAAACTAACCTAACCATACCTAAATTAAACTAAACTAAACTAAACTAATCTAAACTAACCTTACCTAACCTAACATAACCTAAACTAAACTAACCTAACCTAACCTAAACAAAACTAAATTAAACTAAACTAACTAAGCTAAACTACACTAAACTAACCGAACCTAACCTAACCTAATATAAACTAAACTAAACTAAACTAAGCTAAACTAACCCAACCTAACTTAAACGTAACTAAATTAAACTAAACTAATCTAATCTAAACCAAACTAAACTAAACTAAACTAAATTCAACTAAACTAAACTAAACTAAACTATACTACACTAACAAAACCTTTCCTAACCTAATCCAAACTAAACTAAACTAAACTAACATAATCCAAACTAAACTATAAACTAAACTAAACTAATCTAAATTACACTAACCTAACCTAACCTTAACTAAACACAACTAAACTAACTTAACCTAACCTAACCTAAACTTACCTAACCTAATCTAAGCTAAACTAAACTAAACTAAACTAAATTATAAACTAAACTATAAACTAAACTTAATTAAACTATAAACAAAACTATAAACTAAACTAAAATAAACTAAACTAACCTTACCTAACCTAACCTAACCTAAAGTAAACTAACTAACCTAACTTAACCTAACCTAACCTTACCTAGCCTAAACTAAACTAAACAAAACTAACCTTAACTAAACAAAACTAAAATAAATTTAACTATAAATTAACTATAAACTATTCTTAACTAAATTATAAACTAAACTATAAACTAAATTATATTAACTAAACTAAAATAAACTAAACTAAACTAACCTAACCTAACCTAAACTTAAGTAAACTTAACTAAATTAACATAACCTAACCTAACCTAAACTAAACTAAAGTAAACTAAACGAATCTAACTAAACTAAACTAAACTGAACTTACCTAACCTAAACTTACCTAACCGAAATTTCCAACCTCCAAAAATAAATCTTTTCTTTTCCGAATCATTCTAGATTTTATGCTTTTCTAAGGCTATCAAATTAGAATAATGAAGGAGAAATGCTTAACTATATTTGAGACGCAAAAAAAGAAGATTCTTTTGGTTTCCAACCATCGAAAATAATTTTTTTACTAACTAAACTAACCTAACCTAAATTAAACTAAACTAAATTAAACTAAACTAAACTAAACTAATCTAAACGAAACTAACTAAACTAAACTAACTTTACCTAACCTAACCTAACATAACCTAACCTAAACTAAATAAAAGTAAATTAAAACAATCTTAACTAACCTAACCTAGCCTAAACAAAACTAAACTATACTAAACTAAACTAAACTATCCCAATCTAACCTAAACTAAACTAAACTAACTAAACTAACCTAACATAACCTAAACTAAAATAAACTAAAATAAACTAACCTTACCTAACTAACCTAAACTAATCTAAATTAATCAAAATTAAACTAAACTAAACTAAACTATAAACTAAACTAAACTAAACTTTAAAGTAATCTAAAGTATAAACTAAAATAAAATAAACTAAACTAACCTAACCTAACCTGACCTAAACTAAACTAAAAAAAACTAAACTAAACTAAACTAACCTAACCTAACTTAACCTAAACTAAGGTAAACTAAACTAAACTACAATAACCTAATCAAACCTAAACTAAACTAAACCATAAACTAAACTAAACTAAACTAAACTAAACAAAACTAATCTAATATAACCTAACCTAACGTAACCTAAACTAAACTAAACTAACCTAACCTCACCTAACCTAACCTAATCTAAATTTATCTAAACTATAATAAATTATACTAAACTATATACTAAACTATAAACTAAACTAAAGTAAACTAATCTAACCTAACATAACCTAACCTAAACTAAACTAAATGAACCTTACCTATCCTAACTTAAACTAACCTAAACTAAACTAAACAAAACTAACCTAACCTAACCTAACCTAAACTAAACTAAACTAAACTAAACAAACTAAACTAAACTAAACTAAATTGAACTATAAACTAAACTATATACTTAACTAAACTAAATTAACTAAACTAAACTATAAACTAAACTAAACTAAAATAAAGTAACCTAAGCTAAACGTAACTAAACTTAACTAAACTAATCTAACCTAACCTAAACTATTCTAAACTAAACTAAACGAAACTAAACGAAACCAAACTATAAACTAAAATATAAACTGACTAAACTAAACTATAAACTTAACTAAACTGAACTTACCTAACCTAACCTTACCTAACCGAAATTTCCAACCTCCAAAAATAAATCTTTTCTTTTCCGAATCATTCTAGATTTTATGCTTTTCTAAGGCTATCAAATTAGAATAATGAAGGAGAAATGCTTAACTATATTTGAGACGCAAAAAAAGAAGATTCTTTTGGTTTCCAACCATCGAAAATAATTTTTTTACTAACTAAACTAACCTAACCTAAATTAAACTAAACTAAATTAAACTAAACTAAACTAAACTAATCTAAACGAAACTAACTAAACTAAACTAACTTTACCTAACCTAACCTAACATAACCTAACCTAAACTAAATAAAAGTAAATTAAAACAATCTTAACTAACCTAACCTAACCTAAACAAAACTAAACTATACTAAACTAAACTAAACTATCCCAATCTAACCTAAACTAAACTAAACTAACTAAACTAACCTAACATAACCTAAACTAAAATAAACTAAAATAAACTAACCTTACATAACTAACCTAAACTAATCTAAATTAATCAAAATTAAACTAAACTAAACTAAACTATAAACTAAACTAAACTAAACTTTAAAGTAATCTAAAGTATAAACTAAAATAAAATAAACTAAACTAACCTAACCTAACCTGACCTAAACTAAACTAAAAAAAACTAAACTAAACTAAACTAACCTAACCTAACTTAACCTAAACTAAGGTAAACTAAACTAAACTACAATAACCTAATCAAACCTAAACCAAACTAAACCATAAACTAAACTAAACTAAACTAAACAAAAGTAATCTAATATAACCTAACCTAACGTAACCTAAACTAAACTAAACTAACCTAACCTCACCTAACCTAACCTAATCTAAACTTATCTAAACTATAATAAATTATACTAAACTATATACTAAACTATAAACTAAACTAAAGTAAACTAATCTAACCTAACATAACCTAACCTAAACTAAACTAAATTAACCTTACCTATCCTAACCTAAACTAACCTAAACTAAACTAAACAAAACTAACCTAACCTAACCTAACCTAAACTAAACTAAACTAAGCTAAATAAAACTAAACTAAACTAAACTAAATTGAACTATAAACTAAACTATATACTTAACTAAACTAAATTAACTAAACTAAACTATAAACTAAACTAAACTAAAATAAAGTAACCTAAGCTAAACGTAACTAAACTTAACTAAACTAATCTAACCTAACCTAAACTATTCTAAACTAAACTAAACGAAACTAAACGAAACCAAACTATAAACTAAAATATAAACTGACTAAACTAAACTATAAACTTAACTAAACTGAACTAAACTAACCTAACCAAACCTAAACTAAAATAAACTAAAGTAAACTAAACTAACCTAACCTAACCTAACCTAACGTAACCTAACCAAAACTAAACTAAACTAAACTTACATATCTTAACCTAACCCAAAGAAAACTAAACTCAAGTAAACTAATCTAAACTAAACCAAACTAAACCATAAACTAAACTATAAACTAAACTAAACTACTCTAATCTATAAACTAAACTAAACTAAAACAAATTAAATAAACCTATCCTAACCCAACCATACCTAACGTAACCTAACGTAACCTAAATTAAACTAAACTAACCTAACTTAACCTAACCCAACCTAAACTAATCTAAATTAACCTGACCTAACCTAACCTAACCTAAACTAAACTAAACTATAACTAAATTATACTATACTATAAATAACCTATAAACAAACTAAACTAAACTAAGCCATAAACTAAACTAAACTAAACTAATCTACACTAAACTAACCTAACCTATCCTAAGCTAACCTATATTAAACTAAACTAAACTAAACTAAACTATAAACTAAACTATAAATTAACTAAACTAAATTAAACTATAAACTAAACTATATAGTAATCTAAACTTAACTAAACTATAAACTAGATTATACTAAAATAACCAAACTATACTAAACTAACCTAACCTAAACTCAACTAAACTAAACTAACCTAACTTAACCTAACCTAAACTAAACTGAATTAAATAAACTAAATTCAACTAAACTAAAATAAACTAAACTAACCAAACCTAACCTAACATAACCTAACATAACCTAAACTAAACTAAACTAAACTACACTAAACTAAACAAAACAAAACTAAACTAAACTAAACTAAATTAAAACTAAATTTAACTATAAACTAAACTATAAACTAAACTTAACTAAACTATAAACTATACTATAAACTAAATTAAATTAACTAAACTATAAACTAAACTATAATAAACTAAATTAAACTAATCTAAACTTAACTAAATTATCCTAACCTAACCTAAACTAAACGAAACTGAACTAACCTAACGTAACCTAACCTAACCTAATCGAAGTTTTCAACTTTCAAAAATAAATTTTTTCTTTTCGAGATTCTTTCCGCATAATATGCTTTTCTAAGGTTATCAAACTACAAAAATGAAAGAGAACCAGTTATCTCAAATAAGAACGGAAATAAGTGATTCTAATGAGGTTTTCAACCATCGAAATAAATCTTTTCTTTTCGCGAATCTTTCTTCATTTTATGCTTATCTAATACTATCAAACTAGAATAATGAATGAGAAATAGTTATCTCCATTTGAAATGCAAAAAAAACGCGATTCTTTTGGTTTCCAACCTTCGAAAATAATTTTCTTCCTAACTAAACTAACCTAACCTAATCTAAACCAAACAAAACTAAATTATACTAAACTATATAAAACTAAACTAAACTAAAATAAACTAAACTAAACGAAACGAAACTAACTAAACTAAACGAAACTAACTAAATTAAACTGACCTAACCTAACCTAACCTAACATTACCTAACCTAACATAACCTAACTTAACCTAACCTAAACTAAATAAAAATAAATTAAATCAAAATAAACTAACCTAACCTAACCTAACCTAAGCTAAAATAAACTAAACTAAACTAAACTAAACTAAACTAACCTAACCTAACCTAACCTAAACTAACTAAACTAAATTAAACCAAACTAAACTAAACTAAATTACACTAACCTAACCTAACCTAACCTAACCTAAACTGAACTAAACTAAACTAAACTAAACTAACCTAAACTAACCTAAACTAAACTAAACTAAATTAAACTAAACTAAACAAAACTAAACTAAACTTAACTATAAGCTAAATTATAAACTAAACTAAACTAAAATATAAACTAATCTAAATTATAAACTAAACTAAACAAAAATAAACTAACCTAACCTGACCTAAACCAAACTAAACTTAACTAAACTAAAGTAACCTAACCTAACATAACCTAACCTAACCTAAACTAACCTAAATTAAACTAAACTAAACTAAAGTAAACTAACCTAATGAAACCTAAACTAAACTAATCTAAACCAAACTAAAATGAACTATTCTATAAACTAAACTAAACTAAACTAAACTGAACTAACCTAACCTAACCTAAACTAACATAACCTAAACTAAACTAAACTAACCTAACCTAACCGAACCTAACCTAACCTAAACTAAACTAAATAACCTAACTAATCCAAACTAACCTAAACTAACATAACCTAACCTAAATTAAACTAAACTAAACTAAACTAAACTAATCTAAAACAAACTAAACTAACCTAACCTAACGTAACCTAAACTAAACTAACCTAACCTAACCTAACCTAAACTATACTAAATTAAACTAAACTAACAAAGCTAAACTAAAGTAAACTAAACTAATCTACCAAAAATAAACTATAAACTAAACTATAAACTAAACTAACCTATAAACTAAACAAAACTTAACTAAACTAAACTCAATTAAACTTAAATAACCTAACCTAAACTAAGCTAACCTAAGATAAACTAAACTAAACTAAACTAAGCTAACCTAACCTAACCTAACTTAAACGTAACTATTCTAAACAAAACTAAGCTAATCTAAAACAAACAAAACTAAACTAAACTAAATTCAACTAAATTAAACTAAACTACACTAGCCTAACCTAATCTAATGTAGACTAAACTAAACTAAACTAAACAAACCTAACCTAAACTTTCCTAAACTATCTAAGCTAAACTAAACTGAACTATAAACTAAACTATAAATTAAACTAAACTATAAACTATATACTAAACTAAACTATAAACCAAACTACTCTAACCTAACATAACCTAAACTAAACTAAACTAATATAAAATAATTTAACCTAACCTAACCTAAACTAACCTAAAATTACCTAACCTAATCTAACCTAAACTAAACTAAACTACACTATAAACTATTCTATAAACTAATCTATAAACTAAACTAAACAAAACTATAATCCAAAATAAACTAAACTAAAATAAATTAACTAAACTAACTAACCTAACCTAAGCTAAACTAAACTAACCTACCCTAAAAGAAAATAAACTAAACTTAATTATATATTCTAAATTAACTGTTAAAAAAACTATAAACTTAAGTAAATTATAAAGTAAACTAAACAACACTAAACTATCCTAGCCTAACCTTACCTCAACTATCCTAACCTAATGTAACCTAAACTAAACTAAACTAAACTGAACTAAACTAAACTATAAACTAAACTATAAACTAAACTAAACTAAACTATAAACTAAACTATAAAATAAACTAAACTATAAACTAAACTAAGGTAAACTAAACTATAGTAAATTAACCTAACCCAACCTAAACTTAACTAAATGAAACTAAACTAAGCTAAACTATACTTACCTAACGTAACCTTTCCTAAACTAATCAAAACTAAACTTACCTATCTTAACCTAACTTAAAGTAAACTAAATTAAACTAAACTAAACGAAACTAAAATATAAACTAATTTATAAACTAAACTAAACTAAACTATAAACTTAACTAAATTAATTAAACTAAACTAACCTAACCTAACCTAACCTAACCTAAACTAAACTGAAGTAAACTAAACTAACCTACATTAACCTAACCTAACCTAACCGAACCTAACCTAACCAAAACTAAACTAAACTAAACTTACATAACTTAACCTAACCCAAAGCAAAATAAAATCAACTAAACTAAACTAAACTAAACGAAACTAAACTATAAACTAAACTAAACTACACTAATTTATAAACTAAACTAAACTAAACTAATTTTTAAAGTAATCTAAAGTATAAACTAAAATAAAATAAACTAAACTAACCTAACCTAACCTGACCTAAACTAAACTAAAAAAACTACACTAAACTAAAGTAACCTAACCTATCTTAACCTAAACTAAGGTAAACTAAACTAAACTACAATAACCTAATCAAACCTAAACTAAACTAAACCATAAACTAACCTAAACTAAACTAAACAAAACTAACCTAACCTAACCTAACCTAAACTAAACTAAACTAAACTAAACAAAACTAAACTAAACTAAACTAAATTGAACTATAAACTTAACTATATACTTAACTAAACTAAATTAACTAAACTAAACTATAAACTAAACCAAACTAAAATAAAGTAACCTAAGCTAAACGTAACTAAACTTAACTAAACTAATCTAACCTAACCTAAACTAATCTAAACTAAACTAAACGAAACTAAACGAAACCAAACTATAAACTAAAATATAAACTGAACTAAACTAAACTATAAACTTAACTAAACTGAACTAAACTAACCTAACCTAACCGAACCTAACCTAACCTAACCTAAGCTAAACTAAACTAAACTAAACTAACCTAACCTAACATAACCTAACGTAACCTAACCAAAACTAAACTAAACTAAACTTACATAACTTAACCTAACCCAAAGCAAACTAAACTCAAGTAAACTAATCTAAACTAAACCAAACTAAACCATAAACTAAACTATAAACTAAACTAAACTACACTAATCTATAAACTAAACTAAACTAAAACAAACTAAATAAACCTATCCTAACCCAACCGAACCTAACGTAACCTAACGTAACCTAAATTAAACTAAACTGACCTAACTTAACCTAACCCAACCTAAACTAATCTAAATTAACCTGACCTAACCTAACCTAACCTAAACTAAACTAAACTATAACTAAATTATACTAAACTATAAATTACCTATAAACAAACTAAACTAAACTAAGCCATAAACTAAACTAAACTAAACTAATCTACACTAAACTAACCTAACCTATCATAAGCTAACCTATATTAAACTAAACTAAACTAAACTAAACTATAAACTAAACTATAAATTAACTAAACTAAATTAAACTATAAACTAAACTATAAAGTAATCTAAACTTAACTAAACTATAAACTAGATTAAACTAAACTAAACTAAACTATACTAAACTAACCTAACCTAAACTCAACTAAACTAAACTAACCTAACTTAACCTAACCTAAACTAAACTGAATTAAATAAACTAAATTCAACTAAACTAAAATAAACTAAACTAAACTAACCTAACCTAACCTAAATTATACTAAATTAAACTAAACTAACAAAGCTAAACTAATGTAAACTAAACTAATCTAAACAAAAATAAACTATAAACTAAACTATAAACTAAACTAAACTATAAACTAAACCAAACTTAACTAAACCAAACTAAATTAAACCTAAATAACCTAACCTAAACTAAGCTAACCTAAGATAAAATAAACTAAACTAAACTAAGCTAAGCTAACCTAACCTAACTTAAACGTAACCATTCTAAACAAAACTAAGCTAATCTAAACCAAACAAAACTAAACTAAACTAAATTCAACTAAATTAAACTAAACTACACTAGCCTAACCTAATCTTATGTAGACTAAACTAAACTAAACTAAACAAACCTAACCTAAAACTTCCTAAACTATCTAAGCTAAACTAAACTGAACTATAAACTAAACTATAAATTAAACTTAACTATAAACTATATACTATAATAAACTATAAACCAAACTAAACTAACCTAACATAACCTAAACTAAACTAAACTAATATAAACTAATTTAACCTAACCTAACCTAAACTAACCTAACATTACCTAACCTAATCTAACCTAAACTAAACTAAACTAAAATACACTATAAACTATTCTATAAACTAATCTATAAACTAAACTAAACAAAACTATAATCCAAAATAAACTAAACTAAAATAAATTAACTAAACTAACTAACCTTACATAAGCTAAACTAAACTAACCTACCCTAAAATAAAATAAACTAAACTTCATTATATATTCTAAATTAACTGTTAAAAAAACTATAAACTTAAGTAAATTATAAAGTAAACTAAACAACACTAAACTATCCTAGCCTAACCTAACCTAAACTATCCTAACCTAATGTAACCTAAACTAAACTAAAATAAACTGAACTAAACTAAACTATAAACTAAACTATAAACTAAACTAAACTAAACTATAAACTAAACTATAAAATAAACTAAACTATAAACTAAACTAAGGTAAACTAAACTAAAGTACATTAACCTAACCCAACCTAAACTAAACTAAATGAAACTAAACTAAGCTGAACTATACTTACCTAACGTAACCTTTCCTAAACTAATCAAAACTAAGCTTACCTATCTTAACCTAACTTAAAATAAACAAAATAAATTAAACTAAACGAAACTAAACTATAAACTAATTTATAAACTAAAGTAAACTAAACTATAAACTTAACTAAATTAATTAAACTAAACTAACCTAACCTAACCTAAACTAAACTGAAGTAAACTAAACTAACCTAAATTAACCTAACCTAACCTAACCGAACCTAACCTAACCAAAACTAAACTAAACTAAACTTACATAACTTAACCTAACCCAAAGCAAACTAAAATCAACTAAACTAAACTAAACTAAACGAAA
This sequence comes from Metallyticus violacea, assembly GCA_030762175.1. Lineage (NCBI taxonomy): Eukaryota > Metazoa > Arthropoda > Insecta > Mantodea > Metallyticidae > Metallyticus > Metallyticus violacea. The sequence continues at coordinate 57,714,315 of CM060839.1, read as the reverse complement.
CTAAACTATAAACTAAACTAAACTACACTAATCTATAAACTAAACTAAACTAAACCAAACTAAATAAACCTAACCTAACCTAACCGAACTTAACGTAACCTAACGTAACCTAAATTAAACTAAACTAACATAACCAAACCTAACCCAACCTAAACTAATCTAAACTAACGTAACCTAACCTAACCAAACCTAAACTAAACTATAAACTAAATTAAACTAAACTATAAATAACCAATAAACAAACTAAACTAAACTAAGGCATAAACTAAACTAAACTAAACTAAACTACACTAAACTAACGTAACCTATCCTTAATTAACCTATACTAAACTAAACTAAACTATAAATTAACTAAACTAAATTAAATTATAAATTAAACTATAAAGTAAACTAAACTAAACTAAACTATACACTAGATTAAAATAAACTAAACTAAACTATACTAAACTAACCTAACCTAAACTCAACCAAACTAAACTAAACTAACTTAACCTAAATTAAACTAAACTGAATTAAACTAAAGTAAAATAAACTAAACTAAACTAAACGAAACTAACTAAACTAAACTAACTTAACCTAACCTAACCTAACCTAATATAACATAACCTAAACTAAATAAAAGTAAATTAAACCAAACTAAACTAATCTAACCTAACCAAACCTAAACTAAACTAAACCAACCTAACCGAACCTAACCTAAATTAAACTAAACTAAAATAAACTAACCTAACCTAACCTAACCTAACCTAAACTAAACTAAATTAAACTAAATTAAACTAAAATAAACTATAGGCTAAACTATAAACTAAACTAAACTTTAAACTAATCTAAAGTATAAACTAAACTAAAATAAACTAAACTAACCTAACCTAACCTGACCTAAACTAAACTAAATAAAACTAAACTAAACTAAACTAACCTAACCTAACTTAACCTAATTTAGAGTAAACTAAACTAAACTACAATAACCTAATCAAACCTAAACTAAACTAATCTAAACTAAACTAATAAAACTATTCTATAAACTAAACTAAACTAAACTAACCTAACCCAACCTAACCTAAACTAAATCAAACTAAACAAAAATAAACTATAAACTAAACTATAAATTAAACTAAACTAAAGTATAAACTAAACTATAAACTAAATTAACAAAACTATAAACTAAACTAAACTTAACTAAACTAAACTAAACTTCACTTAACTAACCTAACCTAACCTAAATTAACTTAACATAAACTAAACTAAACTAAACTAAGATAACCTAACCTAACCTAACCTAAACTAAACTAAACTAAACCATGCTAAATTCCACTAAATTAAACTAAACTAAACTAAACTACACTAATCTAACCTAACCTAATCTAATCTTAACTAAAGTAAACTAAACCAAACCAACCTAGCCTAAACTAACCTAAACTATCTAAACTAAACTAAACTGAACTGTAAACTAAACTATAAATTAAACTTAACTATAAACTATAAACTAAACTAAACTAAACTATAAACTAAACTATAAACTAACCTAACCTTACCTAACCTAATCTAACCTAAACTAAACTAAACTAAAGTAAACTAAATAATAAACTATACTATAAACTAATCTATAAACTAAACTAAACTAAACTATAATCTAAATAAACTGAACCAAGTAAACTAAACTAACCTAACCTAACCTAACCTAACCTAAGATAAACTAAACTAACCTAACCTAACCTAAACTGAACTAAAATAAACCTTATTATAAACTAACTATAAAAAACTATAAACTAAAGGAAACTATAAACTAAAATAAACTAAACTAACCTAACCTAAACTAACCTAAACTAAACTAATCTAACCTAACTTAAAATAACCTAAACTAAACTAATCTAAACTATACTAAATGTAAACTAAACTATAAACTAAACTGAACTATTAACTAAACTAAACTAATCTAAAATAATCTAAACTAAAATCACCTTACCCAACCTAACCTAACCTAACCTAAACTAAACTAAACTAAATTATCCTAACCTAACCTAACTTAACCTAAACTAACCTAACCAAAACTAAATTGAACTAAACTAAAATAAACTAAACTAAACCATAAACTAAACTAAACTAAACTAAACATAACTAAACTAATATAACCTAACCTAAATTAAACTATAAACTGAACTATAAACTAAAATAAACTAAACTATAAACAAAACTAAATTAAACTAAACTAAACAAAACTAATCTAATATAACCTAACCTAAATTAAACTATAAACTAAACTATAAACTAAAATAAACTAAACTATAAACAAAACTAAATTAAACTAAACTAACATAACCTAACCTAAACTAAAATAAACTAACCTTACCTAACCTAACCTAAACTAACCTAAATTAAACTAAACAAAACTAACCTAACCTAACCTAACCTAAAATAAACTATACTAAACCAAACAAAACTAAACTAAACTAAACTAAACTGAACCATAAACTTAAGTATATACTTAACTAAACTAAATTAACTAAACTAAAGTACAAACTAAACTAAACTAAACTAAACTAAACTAAACTAAACTAACCTAACTAAAACATAACTAAACTTAAGTAAACTTATCTAACCTAACTTAAAATAAATTAAACTAAACTAAACGAAACTAAATTAAGCTAAACTAAACTAACCTAACCTAACCTTACCTAAACTACACTAAACTAAACTTACCTAACTTAACGTAACCTAAAGTAAACTAAACTAAACTAAACTAAACGAAACTAAAGTATAAAAATACCAGAAACTAAACTAAACTAAACTAAACTATAAACTTAACTAAACTAAACTAAACTAACCTAACCTAACCTAACCGAACCTAACCTAAACTAAACTAAAGTAAACTAAACTAACCTAAACTAACCTAACCTAACCTAACCAAAACTAAACTAAACTAAACTTACATCACTTAACCTAACCTAAAGTAAACTAAACTAAACGAAACTAAAGTATAAAAATACTATAAACTAAACTAAACTACACTAATCTATAAACTAAACTAAACTAAACTAAATTAAATAAACCTAACCTAACCTAACCGTACCTAGCCTAACCTAACCGTACCTAAATTAAACTAAACTAACCTAATCTAACCTAACCCAACCTAAATTAATCTAAACTAACCTAACCTAATCTAACCTAACCTAACCTAACCTAAACTAATCCATAAACTAAATTAAACTAAACTATAAATAAACTATAAACTAAACTAAACTAAACTAAGCCATAAACTAAACTAAACTAAACTACACTAAACTAAATTAACATATCTAAGCTAACCTATACTAATGTATACTAAACTAAACTTAATTATAAATTAAACTATAAATTAACTAAACTAAACTAAACTATAAACTAGATTAAACTAAACTATACTAAACTAAACTAAACTAACCTAATATAAACTGAACTAAACTAAACTAAACTAACTTATCATAACCTAAACTAAACTGAATTATACTAAACTAAATTCAACTAAACTAAAGTAAAGTAACCTAACTTAACCTAACCTAACATAACCTAACTTAACCTAAACTAAACTAAATTAAACTTAACTAAACTAAACTAACCTAACCTAAAATAAACTAAACTAAACAAAACTAAACTAAACTAACCTAATCTAACGTAACCTAAACTGAAATAAACTAAAATAATCTAACCTAACCTAACCTAACCTAAACTAAACTAAATTAAACTAAATTAAACTAAACTAATATAAACTATATGCTAAACTATAAGCTAAACTAAACTAAACTAAAAACAAATCTAAATTATAAATTAAACTAAACTAAACTAAACTAACCTAACCTAACCTAACTTGACCTAAACTAAACTAAACTAAACTAAACTCAACTAAACTTACCTAACCTAACCTAACCTAACTTAACCTAAACTGAACTAAAGTAAACTAAAGTACACTAACCTAATCAAACCTAAACTAAACTAAATTAAACTATTCTATAAACTAAACTAAACTAACCTAACCTAACCTAACCTAACCTAAACTTAACCAAATTAAACTAAAATAAACTATAAACTAAACTATAAACTAAACAAAACTAAACTATAAACAAAATAATTAACTAAACTATAAAGTAAACTAAACTTAACTAAACTAAACTAAACTTAACTAACCTAACCTAACCTAACCTAACTTAACTTAACATAAACTAAACTAAACTAAAATAAGCTAAGCTAAGCTAACCTAACCTAACCTAAACTAAACTAAACTAATCTAAATTAAACTAAACTAATCTAAACCAAACTAAACTAAATTCAACTTTATTAAACTAAAGTAAACTAAACTACACTAACCTAACCTAACCTAATCTAATCTAAACTAAACTAAACTAAACAAAACCAAACCAACCTAGCCTAACTAACCTAAAATATCTAAACTAAACTAAACTGAACTATAAACTAAACTATAAATTAAACTAAACTATAAACTATAAACTAAACTAAACTAACCTAACCTAACATAACCTAAATTAAACTAAAATAAACTAATTTAAAAAAACCTAACCCAACCTTACCTAACCTAATCTAACCTAAACTAAACTAAACTAAGAATAGAAAAAAAGTGATTCTAATGAAGTTTCCAACCATCGAAATAAATCTTTTCTTTTGGCGAATCTTTCTTCATTTTATGGTTTTCTATGGCTATCAAACTAGTATAATGAAAGAGAACCAGATATCTCAAATAAGAATGGAAAAAAAGTGATTCTAATGAAGTTTCCAAACATCAAAAAACATTTTTTTTCTTTTCGAGATTCTTTGCGCATTATATGCTTTTCTAAGGCTATCAAACTAGTATAATGAAAGAGAACCAGTTATCTCAAATAAGAATGGAAAAAAATTGATTCATAAGGATTTTCCAAACATCAAAATTTTTTTTTTTTTCTTTTCGAGATTCTTTCCGCATAATATGCTATTCTAAGGCTATCAAACTAGTATAATGAAAGAGAACCAGTTATCTCAAAAAAGAACGGAAAAAAAATTATTCTCTTGGATTTTCCAAACTTCGAAAAAAATTTTTTTTCTTTTCGAGATTCTTTCCGCATAATATGCTTTTCTACAGCTATCAAACTAGCAAAATGAAAGAGAACCGGTTATCTCAAATAAGAACGGAAAAAAAGTTATTCTAATAAGGTTTGCAACCATCGAAATAAATCTATCTTTTTCGCGAACCTTTCTTCATTTTATGGTTTTCTAAGGTTATCAAACCAGAATAATGAAGGAGAAATAGTTATCTCCATTTGAAACGAAAAAAAAGCAGATGCTTTTTGTTTCCAAACTTCGAAAATAATTTTCTTCCTAACTAAACTAACTAACCTAACCTAAGCGAAACGAAACTAAATTAAACTAAACTCAATAAAATTAAACTTAACTAAAATAAACTAAACTAAAATAAACGAAACTAACTAAACTAAACTAACCTAACCGACCCTAACCTAAACTAAACTACACTACATTAAACTAAACAAAACTAAACTAAACTAAACTATAAGCTAAATTATAAACTAAACTAAACTAAACTATAAACTAATCTAAAATATAAACTAAACTAAACTAAACTAACCTAACCTAACCTAACCTAACATAACCTAAACTAAACTAAACAAACTAAACAAAACTAACCTAACCTAACCTCACCTAACCTATTCTAACCTAATCTAACGTAAACTAAACTAAACAAATGTAAACTAACCTAATGAAACCTAAACTAATCTAATATAAACTAAACTAAAATAAACTATTTAATAAACTAAACTAAACTAAACTAAACTAACCTACCCTAACCTAATCTAATCCTACCTAAACTAAACTAAACTAAACTAAACTAAACTAACCTAACCTAACCGAACTTACCCTAAAATAAAATAAACTAACTAACCTAACTAATCTAAACTAATCTAAACTAACCTAACCTTAACTAAATTAAACTAAACTATACTAAACTAATCTAAACTAAACTAACCTAACCTAACCTAAACTAAATTAAATTAAACTAAACTAACTAAGCTAAATTAAACAAAACAATAAACAAACCGAACCTAACCTAACCTAACATAAACTAAACTAAACTAAACTAAGCTAAACTAACCCAACCTAACTTAAACGTAACTAAACTAAACTAAACTAATCTAAACCTAACTAAACTAAACTAAACTAAATTCAAATAAACTAAACTAAACTAAACTAAACTACACTAACATAATTTTTCCTAACCTAATCTAAACTAAACTAAACTAAACTAAACTAACATAATCCAAACTAAACTATAAACTAAACTAAACTAATCTAAATTACACTAACCTAACCTAACCTTAAGTAAACCCAACTAAACTAACTTAACCTAACCTATCCTAAACTTACCTAACCTAATCTATGCTGAACTAAACTAAACTAAACTAAATTATAAACTAAACTATAAACTAAACTTAATTAAACTATAAACTAAACTATAAACTAAACTAAAATAAACTAAACTAACCTTACTTAACCTAACCTAACATAAATTAAACTAACTAACCTTATTTAACCTAACCTAACCTTACCTAACCTAAACTAAACTAAACTAACCTAAACTAAACAAAACTAAAATAAATTTAAATATAAATTAACTATAAACTATACTAAACTAAATTATAAAGTAAACTATAAACTAAATTATATTAACTAAAATAAAATAAACTAAACTAAAGTAAACTATACTAACCTAACCTAAGCTAAACTTAAGTAAACTTTACTAAATTAACATAACCTAACCTAAACTAAACTAAAATAAACTAAACGGAACTAACTAAACTAAACTAAACTGAACTTACCTAACCTAACCTAACCTAACCGAAATTTCCAACCTCCAAAAACAAATGTTTTCTTTTCGAGATTCTTTCCGTATAATATGCTTTTCTTAGGTTTTCAAACAAAAATGAAAGAGAACCAGTTATCTCAAATAAGAACGGAAAAAAGGTGATTCTAATGAGGTTTGCAACCATCGAAATAAATCTTTTCTTTTCGCGAATCTTTCTTCATTTTATGGTTTTCTATGGCTATCAAAATAGCAAAATGAAAGAGAGCCGGTTATCTAAAATAAGAACGGAAAAAAAGTGATTCTAATGAAGTTTCCAACCATCGAAATAAATCTTTTCTTTTCCCGAATCTTTCTTCATTTTATGGTTTTCTATGGCTATCAAACTAGTATAATGAAAGAGAACTAGTTATCTCAAATAAGAATGGAAAAAAACTGATTCATAAGTATTTTCAAAACATCAAAAAAAAAAAATTTCTTTCTTTTCGAGATTCTTTCCGCATAATATGCTTTTCTAAGAGTATCAAACTAGTATAATGAAAGAGAACCAGTTATCCCAAATAAGAACGGAAAAAAAGTGATTCTAATAAAGTTTCCAAACTTTGAAAAACATTTTTTTTCTTTTCGAGATTATTTCGCATAATATGCTTTTCTAAGGCTATCAAACTAGTATAATGAAAGAGAACCAGTTATCTCAAAAAAGAACGGAAAAAATTGATTCTCTTGGAATTTCCAACCTTAGAAAAAATTTTTTTTTTCTTTTCATGATTCTTTCCGCATAATATGCTTTTTTTTCTACAGCTATCAAACTATCAAAATGAAAGAGAACCAGTATCTCCAATAAGAAAGGAAAAAAAGTGATTCTAATGAAGTTTCCAACCATCGAAATAAATCTTTTCTTTTCGCGAATCTTTCTTCATTTTATGGTTTTCTATGGCTATCAAACTACTATAATAAAAGAGAAGTAGTTATCTCAAATAAGAATGGAAAAAAAGTGATTCTAATGAAGTTTCCAAACATCAAAAAATTTTTTTTTTCTTTTCGAGATTCTTTGCGCATTATATGCTTTTCTAAGGCTATCAAACTAGTATAATGAAAGAGAACTAGTTATCTCTAATAAGAATGGAAAAAAATTGATTCATAAGGATTTTCAAAACATCAAAAAAAATTTTTTTTCTTTTCGAGATTCTTTCCGCATAATATGCTTTTCTAAGACTATCAAACTAGTATAATGAAAGAGAATCAGTTATCTCAAATAAGAACGGAAAAAAAGTGATTCTAATGAAGTTTCCAAACTTTGAAAAAAATTTTTTTTCTTTTCGAGATTCTTTCGCATAATATGCTTATCTAAGGCTATCAAAATAGTATAATGAAAGAGAACAAGTTATCTCAAAAAAGAACGGAAAAAAATTGATTCATAAGGATTTTCCAAACATCAAAAAAATTTTTTTTTCTTTTCGAGATTCTTTCCGCATAATATGCTTTTCTAAGGCTAACAAACTAGTATAATGAAAGAGAACTAGTTATCTCAAAAAAGAACGGAAAAAAAGTGATTCTAATAAGGTTTGCAACCATCGAAATATATCTATCTTTTTCGCGAATTTTTCTTCATTTTATGGTTTTCTAAGGTTATCAAACTAGAATAATGAAGGAGAAATAGTTATTTCCATTTGAAACGCTAAAAAAAAAAAAAAAAAAAAAAAAAAAACATTCTTTTGGTTTCCAACCTTAGAAAAAATTTTTTTTCTTTTCGAGATTCTTTCCGCATAATATGCTTTTGTAAGGCTATCAAACTAGAAAAATGAAAGAGAACCAGTTAATTCAAATAAGAACGGAAAAATAGTGATTGTAATGATGTTTCCAACCATCGAAATAAATCCTTTCTTTTCGCCATTTTTTTTCATTTTATGCTCTTCTAAGCCTATCAAACTAGAATATTGAAGGAAAAATAGTTATCTCCATTTGAAACGCAAAAAAAGCAAATGCTTTTTGTTTCCAAACTTCGAAAATAATTTTCTTCCTAACTAAACTAACTAACCTAACCTAAGCGAAACTAAACTAAATTAAACTAAACTCAATAAAACTAAACTTAACTAAAATAAACTAAACTAAAATAAATGAAACTAACTAAACTAAACGAAACTAACTAAACTAAACTAACCTAACCTAACCTAACCTAAACTAAACTATACTACATTAAACTAAACTAAACTAAACTAAACTAAACTATAAGCTAAATTATACACTAAACTAAACTAAACTATAAACTAATCTAAATTTTAAACTAAACTAAACTAAACTAAACTAACCTAACCTAACCTAACCTAACCTAACATAACCTAAACTAAACTAAACAAACTAAACAAAACTAACCTAACCTAACCTAACCTCACCTAACCTAACCTAACCTAACCTAACGTAAACTAAACTAAACAAAAGTAAAATAACCTAATGAAACCTAAACTAATCTAATCTAAACTAAACTAAAATAAAATATTCTATAAACTAAACTAAACTAAACTAAACTAACCTAACCTAACCTAATCTAATCTAACCTAAACTAAACTAAACTAAACTAAACTAACATAACCTAACCGAACCCAACCTAAAATAAACTAAACTAAATAACCTAAATAATCTAAACTAATCTAAACTAACCTAACCTTACCTAAATTAAACTAAACTAAACTAAACTAATCTAAACTAAACTAATCTAAACTAACCTAACCTAACCTAAACTAACCTAAACTAAACTAACCTAACCTAACCTAAACTAAACTAAATTAAATTAAACTAACTAAGCTAAACTAAACTAAACTAAACTAACCAAACCTAACCTAACCTAACATAAACTAAACTAAACTAAACTAACCTAAACTAACCCAACCTAACTTAAACGTAACTAAACTAAACTAAACTAATCTAAACCAAACTAAACTAACTAAATTAAACTAAACTAAACTAAACTAAACTAAACTAAACTACACTAACATAACCTTTCCTAACCTAATCTAAACTAAACTAACATAATCCAAACTAAACTATAAACTAAACTAAACTAATCTAAATTACACTAACCTAACCTAACCTTAACTAAACCCATCTAAACTAACTTAACCTAACCTATCCTAAACTTACCTAACCTAATCTAAGCTAAACTAAACTAAACTAAATTAAATTATAAACTAAACTATAAACTAAACTTAATTAAACTATAAACTAAACTATAAACTAAACTAAAATAAACTAAACTAACCTTATTTAAACTAACCTAACCTAAATTAAACTAACTAACCTTACTAACCTAACCTAACCTTACCTAACCTAAACTAAACTAACCTAAACTAAACAAATCTAAAATAAGTTTAACTATAAATTAACTATAAACTATATTTAACTAAATTATAAACTAATCTATAAACTAAATTATATTAACTAAACTAAAATAAACTAAACTAAACTAAACTATACTAACCTAACCTAACCTAAACTTATGTAAACTTAACTAAATTAACATAACCTAACCTAACCTAAACTAAACTAAAATAAACTAAACGAAACTAACTAAACTAAATTAAACTGAACTTACCTAACCTAACCTAACCTAACCGAAATTTCCAACCTCCAAAAATAAATGTTTACTTTTCGAGATTCTTTCCGCATAATATGCTTTTCTAAGGTTTTCAAACAAAAATGAAAGAGAACCAGTTATCTCAAATAAGAACGGAAAAAAGGTGATTTTAATGAGGTTTGCAACCATCGAAATAAATCTTTTCTTTTCGCGAATATTTCTTCATTTTATGGTTTTCTATGGCTATCAAAATAGCAAAATGAAAGAGAACCGGTTATCTCAAATAAGAACGGAAAGAAAGTGATTCTAATGAAGTTTCCAACCATCGAAATAAATCTTTTCTTTTCCCGAATCTTTCTTCATTTTATGGTTTTCTATGGCTATCAAACTAGTATAGTGAAAGAGAACCAGTTATCTCAAAAAAAGAACGGAAAAAAATTGATTCTCTTGGATTTTCCAACCTTCGAAAAGATTTTTTTTTTCTTTTCGAGATTCTTTCCGCATAATATGCTTTTCTAAGGCTATCAAACTAGTATAATGAAAGAGAACCAGTTATCTCAAAAAAGAACGGAAAAAAATTGATTCTCTTGGAATTTCCAACCTGAGAAAAATTTTTTTTTTCTTTTCATGATTCTTTCCGCATAATATGCTTTTCTACAGCTATGAAACTATGAAAATGAAAGAGAACCAGTATCTCAAATAAGAAAGGAAAAAAAGTGATTCTAATGAAGTTTCCAACCATCGAAATAAATCTTTTCTTTTCGCGAATCTTTATTCATTTTATGGTTTTCTATGGCTATCAAACTAGTATAATGAAAGAGAACCAGTTATCTCAAATAAGAATGGAAAAAAATTGATTCATAAGGATTTTCAAAACATCAAAAAAAAAAAAATTTTTCTTTTCGAGATTCTTTCCGCATAATATGCTTTTTAATACTGTCAAACTACTATAATGAAGGAGAACCAGTTATCTCAAATAAGAATGGAAAAAAAGTGATTCTAATGAAGTTTCCAAGAATCAAAAAAATTTTTTTTTCTTTTCGAGATTCTTTCCGCATAATATGCTTTTCTAAGGCTATCAAACTAGTATAATGAAAGAGTTATCTCAAATAAGAATGTTAAAAAAGTGATTCATAAGGATTTTGCAAACATAAAAAAAAATCCTTTTTGATTCGAGATTCTTTCCGCATAATATGCTTTTCTAAGGCTATCAAACTAGTATAATGAAAGAGAACCAGTTATCTCAAATAAAAACGGAAAAAAAGTGATTCTAATGAAGTTTCCAAACTTTGAAAAAATTTTTTTTTCTTTTCGAGATTCTTTCGCATAATCTGCTTATCTAAGGCTATGAAAATAGTATAATGAAAGAGAACCAGTTATCTCAAAAAAGAACGGGAAAAAATTGATTCTCTTGGATTTTCTAACCTTCGAAAAAAATTTTTTTTTTATTTTCGATATTCTTTCCGCATAATATGCTTTTCTACAGCTATCAAACTATCAAAATGAAAGACAACCAGTATCTCAAATAAGAAAGGAAAAAAAGTGATTCTAATGAAGTATCCAACCATCGAAATAAATCTTTTCTTTTCGCGAATATTTCTTCATTTTATGGTTTTCTATGGCTGTCAAACTAGTATAATGGAAGAGAACCAGTTATCTCAAATAAGAATGGAAAAAAAAGTGATTCTAATGAAGTTTCCAAACATCAAAAAAATTTTTTTTCTTTTCGAGATTCTTTGCGCATTATATGCTTTTCTAAGGCTATCAAAATAGTATAATGAGAGAGAACTAGTTATCTCAAATAAGAATGGAAAAAAATTGATTCATAAGGATTTTCAAAACATCAAAAAAAATTTTTTTCCATTCGAGATTCTTTAAGCATAATATGCTTTTCTAAGACTATCAAACTAGTATAATGAAAGAGAACCAGTTATCCCAAATAAGAAGGGAAAAAAGTGATTCTAATGAAGTTTCCAAACTTTGAAAAAAATTTTTGTTCTTTTCGAGATTCTTTCGCATAATATGCTTATCTAAGGCTATCAAACTAGTATGATGAAAGAGAACCAGTTATCTCAAAAAAGAACGGAAAAAAATTATTCTCTTGGATTTTCCAACCTTCGAAAAAATTTTTTTTTTCTTTTCGATATTCTTTCGGCATAATATGCTTATCTACAGCTATCAAACTAGCAAAATGAAACAGAACCGGTTATCTCAAATAAGAACGGAAAAAAAGTGATTCTAATGAAGTTTCCAACCATCGAAATAAATCTTTTCTTTTGGCGAATCTTTCTTCATTTTATGGTTTTCTATGGCTATCAAACTAGTATAATGAAAGAGAACCAGTTATCTCAAATAAGAATGGAAAAAAAGGTGATTCTAATGAAGTTTCCAAACATCAAAAAACATTTTTTTTCTTTTCGAGATTCTTTGCGCATTATATGCTTTTCTAAGGCTATCAAACTAGTATAATGAAAGAGAACCAGTTATCTCAAATAAGAATGGAAAAAAATTGATTCATAAGGATTTTCCAAACATCAAAAAATGTTTTTTTTCTTTTCGAGATTCTTTCCGCATAATATTATTTTCTAAGGCTATCAAACAAGTATAATGAAAGAGAACCAGTTATCTCAAAAAAGAACGGAAAAAAAATTATTCTCTTGGATTTTCCAAACTTCGAAAAAAATTTTTTTTCTTTTCGAGATTCTTTCCGCATAATATGCTTTTCTACAGCTATCAAACCAGCAAAATGAAAGAGAACCGGTTATCTCAAATAAGAACGGAAAAAAAGTGATTCTAATAAGGTTTGCAACCATCGAAATAAATCTATCTTTTTCGCGAATCTTTCTTCATTTTATGGTTTTCTAAGGTTATCAAACCAGAATAATGAAGGAGAAATAGTTATCTCCATTTGAAACGAAAAAAAAGCAGATGCTTTTTGTTTCCAAACTTCGAAAATAATTTTCTTCCTAACTAAACTAACTAACCTAACCTAAGCGAAACTAAACTAAATTAAACTAAACTCAATAAAATTAAACTTAACTAAAATAAACTAAACTAAAATAAACGAAACTAACTAAACTAAACGAAACTAACTAAACTAAACTAACCTAACCGAACCTAACCTAAACTAAACTACACTACATTAAACTAAACTAAACTAAACTATACTAAACTATAAGCTAAATTATAAACTAAACTCAACTAAACTATAAACTAATCTAAATTATAAACTAAACTAAACTAAACTAACCTAACCTAACCTAACCTAACATAACCTAAACTAAACTAAACAAACTAAACAAAACTAACCTAACCTAACCTCACCTAACCTATTCTAACCTAATCTAACGTAAACTAAACTAAACAAATGTAAACTAACCTAATGAAACCTAAACTAATCTAATATAAACTAAACTAAATTAAACCATTCTATAAACTAAACTAAACTAAACTAAACTAACTTAACCTAACCTAATCTAATCCTACCTAAACTAAGCTAAACAAAACTAAACTAAACTAACCTAACCTAACCGAACCTACCCTAAAATAAAATAAACTAAATAACCTAACTAATCTAAACTAATCTAAACTAACCTAACCTTACCTAAATTAAACTAAACTATACTAAACTAATCTAAACTAAACTAATCTAAACTAACCTAACCTAACCTAACATAACCTAAACTAAACTAACCTAACCTAACCTAAACTAAATTAAATTAAACTAAACTAACTAAGCTAAATTAAACAAAACAATAAACAAACCGAACCTAACCTAACCTAACATAAACTAAACTAAACTAAACTAAGCTAAACTAACCCAACCTAACTTAAACGTAACTAAACTAAACTAAACTAATCTAAACCTAACTAAACTAAACTAAACTAAATTCAACTAAACTAAACTAAACTAAACTAAACTACACTAACATAATTTTTCCTAACGTAATCTAAACTTAACTAAACTAAACTAAACTAATATAATCCAAACTAAACTATAAACTAAACTAAACTAATCTAAATTACACTAACCTAACCTAACCTTAACTAAACCCAACTAAACTAACTTAACCTAACCTATCCTAAACTTACCTAACCTAATCTAAGCTAAACTAAACTAAACTAAACTAAATTATAAACTAAACTATAAACTAAACTTAATTAAACTATAAACTAAACTATAAACTAAACTAAAATAAACTAAACTAACCTTACCTAACCTAACGTAACCTAAATTAAACTAACTAACCTTACTTAACCTAAACTAACCTTACCTAACCTAAACTAAACTAACCTAAACAAAACAAAACTAAAATAAATTTAACTATAAATTAACTATAAACTATACGTAACTAAATTATAAACTAAACTATAAACTAAATTATATTAACTAAACTAAAATAAACTAAACTAAAGTAAACTATACTAACCTAACCTAAGCTAAACTTAAGTAAACTTAACTAAATTAACATAACCTAACCTAAACTAAACTAAAATAAATTAAACGGAACTAACTAAACTAAACTAAACTGAACTTACCTAACCTAACCTAACCTAACCGAAATTTCCAACCTCCAAAAACAAATGTTTTCTTTTCGAGATTCTTTCCGTATAATATGCTTTTCTTAGGTTTTCAAACAAAAATGAAAGAGAACCAGTTATCTCAAATAAGAACGGAAAAAAGGTGATTCTAATGAGGTTTGCAACCATCGAAATAAATCTTTTCTTTTCGCGAATCTTTCTTCATTTTATGGTTTTCTATGGCTATCAAAATAGCAAAATGAAAGAGAGCCGGTTATCTAAAATAAGACCGGGAAAAAAGTGATTCTAATGAAGTTTCCAACCATAGAAATAAATCTTTTCTTTTCCCGAATGTTTCTTCATTTTATGGTTTTCTATGGCTATCAAACTAGTATAATGAAAGAGAACTAGTTATCTCAAATAAGAATGGAAAAAAACTGATTCATAAGTATTTTCAAAACATCAAAAAAAAAAATTTCTTTCTTTTCGAGATTCTTTCCGCATAATATGCTTTTCTAAGAGTATCAAACTAGTATAATGAAAGAGAACCAGTTATCCCAAATAAGAACGGAAAAAAAGTGATTCTAATAAAGTTTCCAAGCTTTGAAAAAAATTTTTTTTCTTTTCGAGATTATTTCGCATAATATGCTTTTCTAAGGCTATCAAACTAGTATAATGAAAGAGAACCAGTTATCTCAAAAAAGAACGGAAAAAAATTGATTCTCTTGGATTTTCCAACCTTCGAAAATTTTTTTTTTTTTTTTCGAGATTCTTTCCGCATAATATGCTTTTCTAAGGCTATCAAACTAGTATAATGAAAGAGAACCAGTTATCTCAAAAAAGAACGGAAAAAATTGATTCTCTTGGAATTTCCAACCTTAGAAAAAATTTTTTTTTTCTTTTCATGATTCTTTCCGCATATTATGCTTTTCTACAGCTATCAAACTATCAAAATGAAAGAGAACCAGTATCTCCAATAAGAAAGGAAAAAAAGTGATTCTAATGAAGTTTCCAACCATCGAAATAAATCTTTTCTTTTCGCGAATCTTTCTTCATTTTATGGTTTTCTATGGCTATCAAACTAGTATAATAAAAGAGAAGTAGTTATGTCAAATAAGAATGGAAAAAAAGTGATTCTAATGAAGTTTCCAAACATCAAAAAATTTTTTTTTCTTTTCGAGATTCTTTGCGCATTATATGCTTTTCTAAGGCTATCAAACTAGTATAATGAAAGAGAACTAGTTATCTCAAATAAGAATGGAAAAAAATTGATTCATAAGGATTTTCAAAACATCAAAAAAAATTTTTTTTCTTTTCGAGATTCTTTCCGCATAATATGCTTTTCTAAGACTATCAAACTAGTATAATGAAAGAGAATCAGTTATCTCAAATAAGAACGGAAAAAAAGTGATTCTAATGAAGTTTCCAAACTTTGAAAAAAATTTTTTTTCTTTTCGAGATTCTTTCGCATAATATGCTTATCTAAGGCTATCAAACTAGTATAATGAAAGAGAACCAGTTATCTCAAAAAAGAACGGAAAAAATTGATTCATAAGGATTTTCCAAACATCAAAAAAATTTTTTTTTCTTTTCGAGATTCTTTCCGCATAATATGCTTTTCTAAGGCTATCAAACTAGTATAATGAAAGAGAACCAGTTATCTCAAAAAAGAACGGAAAAAAAGTGATTCTAATAAGGTTTGCAACCATCGAAATAAATCTATCTTTTTCGCGAATTTTTCTTCATTTTATGGTTTTCTAAGGTTATCAAACTAGAATAATGAAGGAGAAATAGTTATTTCCATTTGAAACGCAAAAAAAAAAAAAAAAAAAAAAAACATTCCTTTGGTTTCCAACCTTAGAAAAAAATTTTTTTCTTTTCGAGATTCTTTCCGCATAATATGCTTTTGTAAGGCTATCAAACTAGAAAAATGAAAGAGAACCAGTTAATTCAAATAAGAACGGAAAAATAGTGATTGTAATGATGTTTCCAACCATCGAAATAAATCCTTTCTTTTCGCCATTTTTCTTCATTTTATGCTCTTCTAAGCCTATCAAACTAGAATATTGAAGGAAAAATAGTTATCTCCATTTGAAACGCAAAAAAAGCAGATGCTTTTTGTTTCCAAACTTCGAAAATAATTTTCTTCCTAACTAAACTAACTAACCTAACCTAAGCGAAACTTAACTAAATTAAACTAAACTCAATAAAACTACACTTAACTAAAATAAACTAAACTAAAATAAAAGAAACTAACTAAACTAAACGAAACTAACTAAACTAAACTAACCTAACCGAACCGAACCTAAACTAAACTATACTACATTAAACTAAACGAAACTAAACTAAACTATAACCTAAATTATACACTAAACTAAACTAAACTATAAACTAATCTAAATTATAAATTTAACTAAACTAAACTAAACTAACCTAACCTAACCTAACCTAACCTAACATAACCTAAACTAAACTAAACAAACTAAAAAAAACTAACCTAACCTAACCAAACCTCACCTAACCTAACCTAACCTAACCTAACGTAAACTAAACTAAACAAAAATAAACTAACCTAATGAAACCTAAACTAATCTAATCTAAACTAAACTAAAATAAAATATTCTATAAACTAAACTAAACTAAACTAAACTAACCTAACCTAATCTAATCTAACCTAAACTAAACTAAACTAAACAAAACTAACATAACCTAACCGAACCTAACCTAAAATAAACTAAACTAAATAACCTAAATAATCTAAACTAATCTAAATTAACCTAACCTTACCTAAATTAAACTAAACTAAACTAAACTAATCTAAACTAAACTAATCTAAACTAACCTAACCTAACCTAAACTAACCTAAACTAAACTAACCTAACCTAACCTAAACTAAACTAAATTAAATTAAACTAACTAAGCTAAACTAAATTAAACTAAACTAACCAAACCTAACCTAACCTAACATAAACTAAACTAAACTAAACTAACCTAAACTAACCCAACCTAACTTAAACGTAACTAAACTAAACTAAACTAATCTAAACCAAAATAAACTAAACTAAATTAAACTAAACTAAACTAAACTAAACTAAACTAAACTACACTAACATAACCTTTCCTAACCCAATCTAAACTAAACTAACATAATCCAAACTAAACTATAAACTAAACTAAACTAATCTAAATTACACTAACCTAACCTAACCTTAACTAAACCCATCTAAACTAACTTAACCTAACCTATCCTAAACTTACCTACCCTAATCTAAGCTAAACTAAACTAAACTAAACTAAATTATAAACTAAACTATAAACTAAACTTAATTAAACTATAAACTAAACTATAAACTAAAATAAAATAAACTAAACTAACCTTATCAAAACTAACCTAACCTAAATTAAACTAGCTAACCTTATTAACCTAACCTAACCTTACCTAACCTAAACTAAACTAACCTAAACTAAACAAATCTAAAATAAGTTTAACTATAAATTAACTATAAACTATACTTAACTAAATTATAAACTAATCTATAAACTAAATTATATTAACTAAACTAAAATAAACTAAACTAAACTAAACTATACTAACCTAACCTAACCTAAACTTATGTAAACTTAACTAAATTAACATAACCTAACCTAACCTAAACTAAACTAAAATAAACTAAACGAAACTAACTAAACTAAATTAAACTGAACTTACCTAAACTAACCGAAATTTCCAACCTCCAAAAATAAATGTTTACTTTTCGAGATTCTTTCTGCATAATATGCTTTTCTAAGGTTTTCAAACAAAAATGAAAGAGAACCAGTTATCTCAAATAAGAACGGAAAAAAGGTGATTTTAATGAGGTTTGCAACCATCGAAATAAATATTTTCTTTTCGCGAATATTTCTTCATTTTATGGTTTTCTATGGCTATCAAAATAGCAAAATGAAAGAGAACCGGTTATCTCAAATAAGAACGGAAAAAAAGTGATTCTAATTAAGTTTCCAACCATCGAAATAAATCTTTTCTTTTCCCGAATCTTTCTTCATTTTATGGTTTTCTGTGGCTATCAAACTAGTATAATGAAAGAGAACCAGTTATCTCAAAAAAGAACGGAAAAAAATTGATTCTCTTGGATTTTCCAACCTTCGAAAAGATTTTTTTTTTCTTTTCGAGATTCTTTCCGCATAATATGCTTTTTAATACTGTCAAACTACTATAATGAAGGAGAACCAGTTATCTCAAATAAGAATGGAAAAAAAGTGATTCTAATGAAGTTTCCAAGAATCAAAAAAAATTTTTTTTCTTTTCGAGATTCTTTCCGCATATTATGCTTTTCTAAGGCTATCAAACTAGTATAATGAAAGAGAACCAGTTATCTCAAATAAGAATGGAAAAAATTGATTCATAAGGATTTTCCAAACATCAAAAAAAAAATTTTTTTCTTTTCGAGATTCTTTCCGCATATTATGCTTTTCTAAGGCTATCAAACTAGTATAATGAAAGAGTTATCTCAAATAAGAATGTTAAAAAAGTGATTCATAAGGATTTTGCAAACATCAAAAAAAAATCCTTTTTGATTCGAGATTTTTTCCGCATAATATGCTTTTCTAAGGCTATCAAACTAGTATAATGAAAGAGAACCAGTTATGTCAAATAAAAACGGAAAAAAAGTGATTCTAATGAAGTTTCCAAACTTTGAAAAAAATTTTTTTTCTTTTCGAGATTCTTTCGCATAATCTGCTTATCTAAGGCTATGAAAATAGTATAATGAAAGAGAACCAGTTATCTCAAAAAAGAACGGAAAAAAATTGATTCCCTTGGATTTTCTAACCTTCGAAAAATTTTTTTTTTTATTTTCGATATTCTTTCCGCATAATATGCTTTTCTACAGCTATCAAACTATCAAAATGAAAGAGAACCAGTATCTCAAATAAGAAAGGAAAAAAAGTGATTCTAATGAAGTTTCCAACCATCGAAATAAATCTTCTCTTCGCGAATCTTTCTTCATTTTATGGTCTTCTATGGCTATCAAACTAGCAAAATGACAGAGAACCGGTTATCTCAAATAAGAATGGAAAAAAAAGTGATTCTAATGAAGTTTCCAAACATCAAAAAAATTTTTTTCTTTTCGAGATTCTTTGCGCATTATATGCTTTTCTAAGGCTATCAAAATAGTATAATGAAAGAGAACTAGTTATCTCAAATAAGAATGGAAAAAAATTGATTCATAAGGATTTTCAAAACATCAAAAAAAATTTTTTTCTTTTCGAGATTCTTTAAGCATAATATGCTTTTCTAAGACTATCAAACTAGTATAATGAAAGAGAACCAGTTATCTCAAATAAGAACGGAAAAAAAGTGATTCTAATGAGGTTTCAAAACTTTGAAAAAAAATTTTTTCTTTTCGAGATTCTTTCGCATAATATGCTTATCTAAGGATATCAAACTAGTATAATGAAAGAGAACCAGTTATCTCAAAAAAGAACGGAAAAAAGTTGATTCTCTTGGATTTTCCAACCTTCGAAAAAAAATTTTTTTTCTTTTCGAGATTCTTTCGGCATAATATGCTTATCTACAGCTATCAAACTAGCAAAATGAAACAGAAACGGTTATCTCAAATAGGAACGGAAAAAAGTGATTGTAATGAAGATTCCAACCATCGAAATAAATCTTTTCTTTTCGCGAATCTTTCTTCATTTTATGGTTTTCTATGGCTATCAAACTAGTATAATGAAACAGAACCAGTTATCTCAAATAAGAATGGAAAAAAAGTGATTCTAATGAAGTTTCCAAACATCAAAAAAAATTTTTTTTTCTTTTCCAGATTCTTTGCGCATTATATGCTTTTCTAAGGCTATCAAACTAGTATAATGAAAGAGAACTAGTTATCTCAAATAAGAATGGAAAAAAATTGATTCATAAGGATTTTCAAAACATCAAAAAAAAATTTTTTTCTTTTCGAGATTCTTTCCGCATAATATGCTTTTCTAAGACTATCAAACTGGTATAATGAGAGAGAACCAGTTATCTCAAATAAGAAGGGAAAAAAAGTGATTCTAATGAAGTTTCCAAACTTTGAAAAAAATTTTTGTTCTTTTCGAGATTCTTTCGCATAATATGCTTATCTACAGCTATCAAACTAGCAAAATAAAACAGAACCGGTTATCTCAAATAAGAACGGAAAAAAAGTGATTCTAATGAAGTTTCCAAACATCGAAATAAATCTTTTCTTTTCGCGAATCTTTCTTCATTTTATGGTTTTCTATGGCTATCAAATTAGTATAATGAAAGACAACCAGTTATCTCAAATAAGAATGGAAAAAAAGTGAATCTAATGAAGTTTCCAAACATTAAAAAACATTTTTTTTCTTTTCGAGATTCTTTGCGCATTGTATGCTTTTCTAAGGCTATCAAACTAGTATAATGAAAGAGAACCAGTTATCTCAAATAAGAATGGAAAAAAATTGATTCATAAGGAATTTCCAAACATCAAAAAAAATTTTTTTTCTTTTCAGGAATCTTTCCGCATAATATGCTTTTCTAAGGCTATCAAACTAGCAAAATGAAAGATAACCGGTTATCTCAAATAAGAACGGAAAAAAAGTGATTCTAATAAGGCTTGCAACCATCGAAATAAATCTATCTTTTTCGCGAATCTTTCTTCATTTTATGGTTTTCTAAGGTTATCAAATTAGAATAATGAAGGAGAAATAGTTATCTCCATTTGAAACTCAAAAAAAAAAAAAAAAAAAAAAACATTCTTTTGGTTTCCAACCTTAGAAAAAAAATTTTTTCTTTTCGAGATTCTTTCCGCATAATATGCTTTTGTAAGGCTATCAAACTAGAAAAATGAAAGAGAACCAGTTAATTCAAATAAGAACGGAAAAATAGTGATTGTAATGATGTTTCCAACCATCGAAATAAATCCTTTCTTTTCGCCATTTTTCTTCATTTTATGCTCTTCTAAGCCTATCAAACTAGAATATTGAAGCAAAAATAGTTATCTCCATTTGAAACGCAGAAAAAGCAGATGCTTTTGGTTTCCAAACTTCGAAAATAATTTTCTTCCTAACTAAACTAACTAACCTAACCTAAGCGAAACTAAACTAAATTAAACTAAACTCAATAAAACTAAACTTAACTAAAATAAACCTAACTAAAATAAACGAAACTAACTAAACTAAACTAAACTAACTAAACTAACCTAACCTAACCTAACCTAAACTAAACTACACTAAATTAAACTAAACTAAACTAAACTAAACTATAAGCAAAATTATAAACTAAACTAAACTAAACTATAAACTAATCTAAATTATAAACTAAACTAAACTAAACTAAACTAACCTAACCTAACCTAACCTAACCTAACATAACCTAAACTAAACTAAACGAACTAACAAAGCTAACCTAACCTAACCTAACCTCACCTAACCTAACCTAACCTAACCTAACGTAAACTAAACTAAACAAAAGTAAACTAACCTAATGAAACCTAAACTAATCCAATCTAAACTAAACTAAAATAAACTATTCTATAAACTAAACTAAACTAAACTAACCTAATCTAACCTAATCTAATCTAACCTAAACTAAACTAAACTAAAATAAACTAACCTAGCCTAACCGCACCTAACCTAAAATAAACTAAACTAAATAACCTAAATAATCTAAACTAATCTAAACTAACCTAACCTTACCTAAATTAAACTAAACTAAACTAAACTAATCTAAACTAATCTAATCAAAACTATGCTAACCTAACCTAACATAACCTAAACTAAACTAACCTAACCTAACTTAAACTAAACTAAATTAAACTAAACTAACTAAGCTAAAGTAAACTAAACTAAACTAACCGAACCTAACCTAACCTAAAATAAACTAAACTAAATTAAGCTAAACTAACCCAACCTAACTTAAACGTAAATAAACTAAACTAAACTAATCTAAACCAAACTAAATTAAACTAAACTAAATTAAACTAAACTAAACTAAACTAAACTAAACTACACTAACATAACCTTTCCTAACCTAATCTAAACTAAACTAAACTAAACTAAACTAACATAATCCAAACTAAACTATAAACTAAACTAAACTAATCTAAATTACACTAACCTAAAATAACCTTAACTAAACCCAACTAAACTAACTTAACTTAATATAACCTAAACCTACTTAACCTAATCTAAGCTAAACTAAACTAAACTAAACTAAATTATAAACTAAACTATAAACTAAACTAAATTAAACTATAAACTAAACTATAAACTAAACAAAAATAAACTAAACTAACCTTACCTAACCTAACCTAACCTAAATTAAACTAAACTAAACTAAACTAACCTAAACTAAAAAAACTAAAATAAATTTAACTATAAATTAACTATAAACTATACTTAACTAAATTATAAACCAAACTATAAACTAAATTATATTAACTAAACTAAAATAAACTAAACTAAACTAAACTATACTAACCTAACCTAACCTAAACTTAAGTAAACTTAACTAAATTAACATAACCTAACCTAAACTAAACTAAAATAAACTAAACGAAACTAACTAAGTTAAACTAAACTGAACTTACCTAACCTAACCTACTAACCGAAATTTCCAACCTCCAAAAATAAATGTGTTCTTTTCGAGATTCTTTCCGCATAATATGCTTTTCTAAGGTTTTCAAACAAAAATGAATGAGAACCAGTTATCTCAAATAAGAACGGAAAAAAGGTGATTCTAATGAGGTTTGCAACCATCGAAATAAATCTTTTCTTTTCGGGAATCTTTCTTCATTTTATGGTTTTCTATGGCTATCAAACTAGCAAAATGAAAGAGAACCGGTTATCGCAAATAAGAACGGAAAAAAAGTGATTATAATGAAGTTTCCAACCATCGAAATAAATCTTTTCTTTTCGCGAATCTTTTTTCATTTTATGGTTTTCTATGGCTATCAAACTAGTATAATGAAAGAGAACCAGTTATCTCAAATAAGAATGGAAAAAAAGTGATTCTATTGAAGTTTCCAAACATCAAAAAAAACTTTTTTTCTTTTCGAGATTCTTTGCGCATTATATGCTTTTCTAAGGCTATCAAACTAGTATAATGAAAGAGAACTAGTTATCTCAAATAAGAATGGAAAAAAATTGATTCATAATTATTTTCAAAACATCAAAAAAAAAGTTTTTCTTTTCGAGATTCTTTCCGCAAAATATGCTTTTCTAAAACTATCAAACTAGTATAATGAAAGAGAACCAGTTATCTCAAATAAGAACGGAAAATAAGTGATTCTAATGAAGTTTCCAAACTTTGAAAAAAATTTTTGTTCTTTTCGAGATTATTTCGCATAATATGCTTTTCTAAGGCTATCAAACTAGTATAATGAAAGAGAACCAGTTATCTCAAAAAAGAACGAAAAAAATTGATTCTCTTGGATTTTCCAACCTTCGAAAAAAATTTTTTTTCTTTTCATGATTCTTTCCGCATAATATGATTTTCTACAGCTATCAAACTATCAAAATGAAAGAGAACCAGTATCTCAAATAAGAAAGGAAAAAAAGTGATTCTAATGAAGTTTCCAACCATTGAAATAAATCTTTTCTTTTCGCGAATCTTTCTTCATTTTATGGTTTTCTATTGCTATCAAACTAGTATAATGAAAGAGAACCAGTTATCTCAAATAAGAATGGAAAAAAGTGATTCTAATGAAGTTTCCAAGCATCAAAAAAATTTTTTTTTTTCTTTTCGAGATTCTTTGCGCATTATATGCTTTTCTAAGGCTATCAAACTAGTATAATGAAAGATAACTAGTTATCTCAAATAAGAATGGAAAAAAATTGATTCATAAGGATTATCCAAACATCAAAAAAAATTTTTTTTCTTTTCGAGATTCTTTCCGCATAATATGCTTTTGCTACAGCTATCAAACTAGCAAAATGAAAGAGAACCGGTTATCTCAAATAAGAACGGAAAAAAAGTGATTCTCTTGGATTTTCCAACCTTCGAAAAAAATTTTTTTTTCTTTTCGAGATTCTTTCGGCATAATATGCTTATCTACAGCTATCAAAAACTAGCAAAATGAAACAGAAACGGTTATTTAAATAGGAACGCAAAAAAAGTGATTCTAATGAAGATTCCAACCATCGAAATAAATCTTTTCTTTTCGCGAATCTTTCTTCATTTTATGGTTTTCTATGGCTATCAAACTAGTATAATGAAACAGAACCAGTTATCTCAAATAAGAATGGAAAAAAAGTGATTCTAATGAAGTTTCCAAACACCAAAAAAAATTTTTTTTCTTTTCCAGATTCTTTGCGCATTATATGCTTTTCTAAGGCTATCAAACTAGTATAATGAAAGAGAACTAGTTATCTCAAATAAGAATGGAAAAAAATTGATTCATAAGGATTTTCAAAACATCAAAAAAAAATTTTTTTCTTTTCGAGATTCTTTCCGCATAATATGCTTTTCTAAGACTATCAAACTAGTATAATGAGAGAGAACCAGTTATCTCAAATAAGAAGGGAAAAAAAGTGATTCTAATGAAGTTTCCAAACTTTGAAAAAAATTTTTGTTCTTTTCGAGATTCTTTCGCATAATATGCTTATCTAAGGCTATCAAACTAGTATAATGAAAGAGAACCAGTTATCTCAAAAAAGAACGGAAAAAAATTTATTCTCTTGGATTTTCCAACCTTCCGAAAAAATTTTTTTTCTTTTCGAGATTCTTTCGGCATAATATGAATATCTACAGCTATCAAACTAGCAAAATGAAACAGAACCGGTTATCTCAAATAAGAACAGAAAAAAAGTGATTCTAATGAAGTTTCCAACCATCGAAATAAATCTTTTCTTTTCGCGAATCTTTCTTCATGTTATGGTTTTCTATGGCTATCAAACTAGTATAATGAAAGACAACCAGTTATCTCAAATAGGAATGGAAAAAAAGTGAATCTAATGAAGTTTCCAAACATTAAAAAACATTTTTTTTCTTTTCGAGATTCTTTGCGCATTGTATGCTTATCTAAGGCTATCAAACTAGTATAATGAAAGAGAACCAGTTATCTCAAATAAGAATGGAAAAAAATTGATTCATAAGGAATTTCCAAACATCAAAAAAAATTTTTTTTCTTTTCAGGAATCTTTCCGCATAATATGCTTTTCTAAGGCTATCAAACTAGCAAAATGAAAGATAACCGGTTATCTCAAATAAGAACGGAAAAAAAGTGATTCTAATAAGGCTTGCAACCATCGAAATAAATCTATCTTTTTCACGAATCTTTCTTCATTTTATGGTTTTCTAAGGTTATCAAATTAGAATAATGAAGGAGAAATAGTTATCTCCATTTGAAACTCAAAAAAAAAAAAAAAAAAAAACATTCTTTTGGTATCCAACCTTAAAAAAAATTTTTTTCTTTTCGAGATTCTTTCCGCATAATATGCTTTTGTAAGGCTATCAAACTAGAAAAATGAAAGAGAACCAGTTAATTCAAATAAGAACGGAAAAATAGTGATTGTAATGATGTTTCCAACCATCGATATAAATCCTTTCTTTTCGCCATTTTTCTTCATTTTATGCTCTTCAAAGCCTATCAAACTAGAATATTGAAGCAAAAACAGTTATCTCCATTTGAAACGCAGAAAAAGCAGATGCTTTTGGTTCCCAACCTTAGAAAAAAATTTTTTTCTTTTCGAGATTCTTTGCGCATTATATGCTTTTCTAAGGCTATCAAACTAGTATAATGAAAGAGAACCAGTTATCTCAAAAAAGAACGGAAAAAAATTGATTCTCTTGGATTTTCTAACCTTCGAAAAAAATTTTTTTTCTTTTCGATATTCTTTCCGCATAATATGCTTTTCTACAGCTATCAAACTATCAAAATGAAAGAGAACCACTATCACAAATAAGAAAGGAAAAAAAGTGATTCTAATGTAGTTTCCAAACATCGAAATAAATCTTTTCTTTTCGCGAATCTTTCTTCATTTTATGGTTTTCTATGGCTATCAAACTAGCAAAATGACAGAGAACCGTTTATCTCAAATAAGAACGGAAAAAAAGTGATTCTAATGAAGTTTCCAACCATTGAAATAAATCTTATCTTTTCGCGAATCTTTCTTCATTTTATGGTTTTCTATGGCTATCAAACTAGTATAATGAAAGACAACCAGTTGTCTCAAATAAGAATGGAAAAAAAAGTGATTCTAATGAAGTTTCCAAACATCAAAAAAATTTTTTTTCCTTTTCGAGATTCTTTGCGCATTATATGCTTTTCTAAGGCTATCAAACTAGTATAATGAAAGAGTTATCTCAAATAAGAATGGAAAAAAAGTGATTCATAAGGATTTTCCAAACATCAAAAAAAAATCCTTTTTGATTCGAGATTCTTTCCGCATAATATGCTTTTCTAAGGCAATCAAACTAGTATAATGA
This sequence comes from Metallyticus violacea, assembly GCA_030762175.1. NCBI lineage: Eukaryota > Metazoa > Arthropoda > Insecta > Mantodea > Metallyticidae > Metallyticus > Metallyticus violacea. Next base: position 57,686,952 of record CM060839.1, on the reverse strand, counting down.
AAGAGAACCACTTATCTCAAATAAAAACGGAAAAAAAGTGATTCTAATGAAGTTTCCAAACTTTGAGAGAAATTTTTTTTCTTTTCGAGATTCTTTCGCATAATATGCTTATCTAAGGCTATCAAAATAGTATAATGAAGGAGAACCAGTTATCTCAAAAAAGAACGGAAAAAAATTGATTCTCTTGGATTTTCCAAACTTCGAAAAATTTTTTTTTTTCTTTTTGAGATTCTTTCCGCATAATATGCTTTTCTAAGGCTATCAAACTAGTATAATGAAAGAGAACCAGTTATCTCAAATAAAAACGGAAAAAAAGTGATTCTAATGAAGTTTCCAAACTTTGAAAAAAAATTTTTTTTTTTCGAGATTCTTTCGCATAATATGCTTATCTAAGGCTATGTAAATAGTATAATGAAAGAGAACCAGTTATCTCAAAAAAGAACGCAAAAAATTGATTCTCTTGGATTTTCTAACCTTCAAAAAAAATTTTTTTTTTCTTTTCGATATTCTTTCCGCATAATATGCTTTTCTACAACTATCAAACTATCAAAATGAAAGAGAACCAGTATCTCAAATAAGAAAGGAAAAAAAGTGATTCTAATGAAATTTCCAACCATCGAAATAAATCTTTTCTTTTCGTGAATCTTTCTTCATTTTATGGTTTTCTATGGCTATCAAATTAGTATAATGAAAGAGAACTAGTTATCTCAAATAAGAATGGAAAAAAATTGATTCATAAGGATTTTCAAAACATCAAAAAAATTTTTTTTTCTTTTCGAGATTCTTTCCGCATAATATGCTTTTCTACATCTATCAAACTGTCAAAATGATAGAGAACCAGTATCTCAAATAAGAAAGGAAAAAAAGTGATTCTAATGAAGTTTCCAACCATCGAAATAAATAAATCCTTTCTTAACCTAACTAATCTAAACTAATCTAAACTAACCTAACCTTACCTAAATTAAACTAAACTAAACTAAACTAATCTAAACTAACCTAACCTAACCTAACATAACCTAAACTAAACTAACCTAACCTAACCTAAACTAAATTAAATTAAACTAAACTAACTAAGCTAAATTAAACAAAACAATAAACAAACCGAACCTAACCTAACCTAACATAAACTAAACTAAACTAAACTAAGCTAAACTAACCCAACCTAACTTAAACGTAACTAAACTAAACTAATCTAAACCTACATAAACTAAACTAAACTAAACTAAACTACACTAAACTAACCTAACCTATCCTAAGCTAACCTATACTAAACTAAACTAAACTATAAATCAACTAAACTAAATTAAATTATAAACTAAACTATAAAGTAAACTAAACTAAACTAAACTATACACTAGATTAAACTAAACTAAACTAAACTATACTAAACTAACCTAACCTAAACTCAACTAAACTAAACTAAACTAACTTAGGCTAAATTAAACTAAACTGAATTAAACTAAAGTAAACTAAACTAAACTAAACTAAACGAAACTAACTAAACTAAACTAACTTAACCTAACCTAACCTAACCTAACAGAACCTAACCTAAACCAAATAAAAGTAAATTAAACCAAAATAAACTAATCTAACCTAACCAAACCTAAACTAAACTAAACTAAACCAACCTAACCGAACCTAACCTAAATTAAACTAAACTAAAATAAACTAACCTAACCTAACCTAACCTAAACTAAACTAAATTAAACTAAATTAAACTAAAATAAACTATAAGCTAAACTATAAACTAATCTAAACTAAACTTTAAACTAATCTAAAGTATGAACTAAAATAAACTAAACTAACCTAACCTAACCTGACCTAAACTAAACTAAACAAAACTAAACTAAACTAAACTAACCTAACCTAACTTAACCTAAATTAGAGTAAACTAAACTAAACTACAATAACCTAATCAAACCTAAACTAAACTAATCTAAACTAAACTAATTAAACTATTCTATAAAGTAAACTAAACTAAACTAACCTAACCTAACCTAACCTAACCTGACCTAAACTAAACTAAACAAAACTAAACTAAACCAAACTAACCTGACCTAACTTAACCTAAATTAAAGTAAACTAAACTAAACTACAATAACCTAATCAAACCTAAACTAAACTAATCTAAACTAAACTGATTAAACTATTCTATAAACTAAACTAAACTAAACTAACCTAACCCAACCTAACCTAACCTAAACTAAACTAAACTAAACTAAAATAAACTATATACTAAACTACAAATTAAACTAAACTAAAGTATAAACTAAACTATAAACTAAATTAACAAAACTATAAACTAAACTAAACTTAACTAAACTAAACTAAACAAAACTTAACTAACCTAACCTAACCTAACTTAACTTAACATAAACTACACTAAACTAAACTAAGCCAACCTAACCTAACCTAACCTAAACTAAACTAAACTAAACCAAACTAAATTCCACTAAATTAAACTAAACTAAACTAAACTACACTAACCTAACCTAACCTAACCTAACCCAACCTATCCTAACCTAAACTAAACCAAACTAAACTAAAATAAACTGTAAACTAAACTATAAATTAAACTAAACTATAAACTATAAACTAAACTAAACTATAAACTAAACTATAAACTAATCTAACCTAAACTAAACTAAACTAAAGTAAACTAAATTATAAACTATACTATAAACTAATCTATAAACTAATCTAAACTAAACTATAAACTAAATAAACTGAACTAAAATAAACTAAACTAAACTAACTAACCTAACCTAACCTAACCTAACCTAAGATAAACTAGATTAACCTAACCTAACCTAAACTGAACTAAAATAAACTATATTTTAAACTAACTATAAAAAACTATAAACTAAAGGAAACTATAAACTAAACTAAACTAAACTATACTAACCTAACCTAAACTATCCTAAACTAAACTAATCTAACCTAACTTAACATAACCTAAACTAAACTAATCTAAACTAAACTAAATGTAAACTAAACTATAAACTAAACTGAACTATTAACTAAACTAAACTAATCTAAACTAAACTTAATTAAAATCACCTTACCCAGCCTAACCTAACGTAACCTAAACTAAACTATCCTAATCTAACCTAAACTAACCTAACCTAAACTAAATTGAACTAAACTAAAATAAACTAAACTAAACCATAAACTAAACTAAACTAAACAAAACTAAACTAATATAACCTAACCTAAATTAAACTATAAACTAAACTATAAACTAAAATAAACTAAACTATAAACAAAACTAAATTAAACTAAACTAACATAACCTAACCTAAATTAAAATAAACTAACCTTACCTAACCTAACCTAAACTAACCTAAATTAAACTAAACAAAACTAACCTAACCTAACCTAACCTAAAATAAACTATACTAAACCACACAAAACTAAACTAAACTTAACTAAACTGAACCATAAACTTAACTATATACTTAACTAAACTAAATTAACTAAACTAAACCATAAACAAAACTAAACTAAACTAAACTAAAATAAACTAACCTAACTAAAACATAACTAAACTTAAGTAAACTAATCTAACCTAACTTAAAATAAATTAAACTAAACTAAACGAAACTAAATTAAGCTAAACTAAACTAACCTAACCTAACCTTACCTAAACTACACTAAACTAATTTTACCTAACTTAACGTAACCTAAAGTAAACTAAACTAAACTAAACTAAACGAAACTAAATTATAAAAGTACTATAAACTAAACTAAACTAAACTAAACTATAAACTTAACTAAACTAAACTAAACTAACCTAACCTAACCTAACCGACCCTATTTTAACCTAACCTATACTAAACTAAAGTAAACTAAACTAACCTAAACTAACCTAACCTAACCTAACCAAAACTAAACTAAACTAAACTTACATAACTTAACCTAACGTAAAGTAAACTAAACTAAACTAAACTAAACTAAACGAAACTAAAGTATAAAAATACAATAAACTAAAGTAAACTACACTAATCTATAAACTAAACTAAACTATACTAAATTAAATAAACCTAACCTAACCTAACCGTACCTAGCCTAACCTAACCGTACCCAAATTAAACTAAACTAACCTAATCTAACCTAACCCAACCTAAATTAATCTAAACTAACATAACCTAACCCAACCTAACCTAACCTAAACTAAACCAAACTAAACTAAAATAAACTATAAACTAAACTACAAATTAAACTAAACTAAAGTATAAACTAAATTAACACAACTATAAACTAAACTAAACTTAACTAAACTAAACTAAACAAAACTTAACTAACCTAACCTAACCTAACTTAACTTAACACAAACTAAACTAAACTAAACTAAGCTAACCTAACCTAACCTAAACTAAACTAAACTAAACCCAACTAAATTCCACTAAATTAAACTAAACTAAACTAAACTACACTAACCTAACCTAACCTGACCCAACCTAACCTAACCTAAACTAAACCAAACTAAAATAAAATAAACTGTAAACTAAACTATAAATTAAACTAAACTATAAACTATAAACTAAACTAAACTATAAACTAAACTATAAACTAACCTAACCTTACATAACCTAATCTAACCTAAACTAAACTAAAGTAAACTAAATTATAAACTATACTATAAACTAATGTATAAACTAAACTAAACTAAACTATAAACTAAATAAACTGAACTAAAATAAACTAAACTAAACTAACTAACCTAACCTAACCTAACCTAACCTAAGATAAACTAGATTAACCTAACCTAACCTAAACTGAACTAAAATAAACTATATTTTAAACTAACTATAAAAAACTATAAACTAAAGGAAACTATAAACTAAACTAAACTAAACTAAACTAACCTAACCTAAACTAACCTAAACTAAACTAATCTAACCTAACTTAACATAACCTAAACAAAACTAATCTAAACTAAACTAAATGTAAACTAAACTATAAACTAAAATGAACTATTAACTAAACTAATACAATCTAAACTAAACTAAAGTAAAATCACCTTACCCAGCCTAACCTAACCTAACCTAAACTAAACTAAACTAAACTATCCTAACCTAACCTAAACTAACCTAACCTAAACTAAATTGAACTAAACAAAAATAAATTAAACTAAACCATAAACTAAACTAAACTAAACAAAACTAAACTAATATAACCTAACCTAAATTAAACTATAAACTAAACTATAAACTAAAATAAACTAAACTATAAACAAAACTAAATTAAACTAAACTAACATAACCTAACCTAAATTAAAATAAACTAACCTTACCTAACCTAACCTAAACTAACCTAAATTAAACTAAACAAAACTAACCTAACCTAACCTAACCTAAAATAAACTATACTAAACCAAACAAAATTAAACTAAACTAAACTAAACTGAACCATAAACTTAAATATATACTTAACTAAACTAAATTAACTAAAATAAAGCATAAACAAAACTAAACTAAACTAAACTAAACTAAACTAACCTAACTAAAACATAACTAAACTTAAGTAAACTAATCTAACCTAACTTAAAATAAATTAAACTAAACTAAACGAAACTAAATTAAGCTAAACTAAACTAACCTAACCTAACCTTACCTAAACTACACTAAACTAATTTTACCTAACTTAACGTAACCTAAAGTAAACTAAACTAAACTAAACGAAACTAAAGTATAAAAATACTATAAACCAAACAAAACTAATCTTAACTATAAACTTAACTAAACTAAACTAAACTAACCTAACCTAACCTAACCGAACCTAACCTAACCTAACCTAAACTAAACTAAAGTAAACTAAACTAACCTAAACTAACCTAACCTAACCTAACCAAAACTAAACTAAACTAAACTTACATAACTTAACCTAACGTAAAGTAAACTAAACTAAACTAAACTAAACGAAACTAAAGTATAAAAATACAATAAACTAAACTAAACTACACTAATCTATACACTAAACTAAACTATACTAAATTAAATAAACCTAACCTAACCTAACCGTACCTAGCCTAACCTAACCGTACCCAAATTAAACTAAACTAACCTAATCTAACCTAACCTAACCTAAATTAATCTAAACTAACCTAACCTAATCTAACCTAACCTAACCAAACCTAAACTAATCCATAAACTAAATTAAACTAAACTATAAATAAACTATAAACTAAACTAAACTAAACTAAGCCATAAACTAAACTAAACTAAACTACACTAAACTAAACTAACATATCTAAGCTAACCTATACAAATGTATACTAAACTAAACTTAACTATAAACTTGACTATAAATTAACTAAACTAAACTAAACTATGAACTAGATTAAACTAAACTATACTAAACTAAACTAAACTAACCTAATCTAAACTGAACTGAACTAAACTAAACTAACTTATCATAACCTAAACTAAACCGAATTAAACTAAACTAAATTCAACTTAACTAATGTAAAGCAAACTAACTTAACCTAACCTAACCTAACATAACCTAACTTAACCTAAACTAAACTAAATTAAACTTAACTAAACTAACCTAACGTAACCTAAACTAAACTAAGCTAAACTAAACTAAACTAAACAAAACTAAACTAAACTAACCTAACCTAACGTAACCTAAACTAAAATAAACTAAAATAATCTAACCTAACCTAACCTAACCTAAACTAAACTAAATTAAACTACATTAAACTAAAATAAACTAAACTATAAGCTAAACTATAATCTAAACTAAACTAAACTAAAAACAAATCTAAAGTATAAATTAAACTAAAATAAACTAAACTAACCTAACCTAACCTAACTTGACCTAAACTAAACTAAACTAAACTAAAGTACACTAACCTAATCAAACCTAAACTAAACTAAATTATACTATTCTATAAACTAAACTAAACCAACCTAACCTAACCTAACCTAACCTAAACTTAACCAAATTAAACTAAACTAAACTAAACTATAAACTAAACTATAAATTAAATTAATTAACTAAACTATAAAATAAACTAAACTTAACTAAACTAAACTAAACTTAACTAACCTAACCTAACCTAACTTAACTTAACATAAACTAAACTAAACTAAAATAAGCTAAGCTAAGCTAACCTAACCTAACCTAAACTAAACAAAACTAAACTAATCTAAATTAAACTAAACTAATCTAAACCAAACTAAACTAAACTAAACTAAATTCAACTTTATTAAACTAAACTAAACTAAACTACACTAACCTAACCTAACTTAATCTAATCTAAACTAAACTAAACAAAATAAAACCAAACCAACCTAGCCAAACTAACCTAAAATATCCAAACTAAACTAAACTGAACTATAAACTAAACTATAAATTAAACTAAACTATAAACTATAAACGAAACTAAACTTACCTAACCTAACATAACCTAAATTAAACTAAAATAAACTAATTTAAAATAACCTAACCCAACCTTACCTAACCTAATCTAACCTAAACTAAACTAAACTAAACAAAGAATGGAAAAAAAGTGATTCTAATGAAGTTTCCAACCATCGAAATAAATCTTTTCTTTTCGCGAATCTTTCTTCATTTTATGGTTTTCTATGGCTATCAAACTAGTATAATGAACGAGAACTTGTTATCTCAAATAAGAATGGAAAAAAATTGATTCATTAGGATTTTCAAAACATCAAAAAAAATTTTTTTTCTCTTCGAGATTCTTTCGCATAATATGCTTATCTAAGGCTATCAAACTAGTATAATGAAAGAGAACCAGTTATCTCAAAAAAGAACGGAATAAAAGTGATTCTCTTGGATTTTCCAAACTTCGAAAAAATTTTTTTTTTCTTTTCGAGATTCTTTCCGCATAATATGCTTTTCTACAGCTATCAAACTAGCAAAATGAAGGAGAACCAGTTATCTCAAATAAGAACGGAAAAAAAGTAATTCTAATGAAGTTTCCAACCATCGAAATAAATCTTTTCTTTTCGCGAATCTTTCTTCATTTTCTGGTTTTCTATGGCTATCAAACTAGTATAATGAAAGAGAAACAGTTATCTCAAATAAGAACGGAAAAAAAGTGATTCTAATGAAGTTTCTAAAATTCAAAAATTTTTTTTTTTATTTCGAGATTCTTTGCGCATTATATGCTTTTCTAAGGCTATCAAACTAGTATAATGAAAGAGAACCAGTTATCTCAAATAAGAATGGAAAAAAATTGATTCATAAGGATTTTCCAAACATCAAAAAAAAATTTTTTTCTTTTCGAGATTCTTTCCGGATAATATGCTTTTCTAAGCCTATCAAACTAGTATAATAAAAGAGAACCAGTTATCTCAAAAAAGAACGGAAGAAAATTTATTCTCTTGGATTTTCCAACCTTCGAAAAATTTTTTTTTCTTTTCGAGATTCTTTCCGGATAATATGCTTATCTACAGCTATCAAAGTAGCAAAATGAAACAGAACCGGTTATCTCAAATAAGAACGGAAAAAAAGTGATTCTAATGAAGTTTCCAACCATCGAAATAAATCTTTTCTTTTTGCGAATTTTTCTTCATTTTATGGTTTTCTATGGGTATCAAACTAGTATAATGAAAGAGAACCAGTTATCTCAAATAAGAATGGAAAAAAAGTGATTCTAATGAAGTTTCCAAACATCAAAAACATTTTTTTTCTTTTCGAGATTCTTTGCGCATTATATGCTTTTCTAAGGCTATCAAACTAGTATAATGAAAGAGAACCAGTTATCTCAAAAACGAAGGGAAAAAAATTGATTCTAATAAGGTTTGCAACCATCGAAATAAATCTATCTTTTTCGCGAATCTTTCTTCATTTTATGGTTTTCTAAGGTTATCAAACTAGAATAATGAAGGAGAAATAGTTATTTCCATTTGAAAAAAAAAAAAAAAAAAAAAACATTCTTTTGGTTTCCAACCTTAGAAAAAAAAATTTTTCTTTTCGAGATTCTTTCCGCATAATATGCTTTTGTAAGGCTATCAAACTAGAAAAATGAAAGAGAACCAGTTAATTCAAATAAGAACGGAAAAATAGTGATTGTAATGATGTTTCCAACCATCGAAATAAATCCTTTCTTTTCGCCATTTTTCTTCATTTTATGCTCTTCTAAGCCTATCAAACTAGAATATTGAAGGAAAAATAGTTATCTCCATTTGAAAGGCAACAAAAGCGGATGCTTTTTGTTTCCAAACTTCGAAAATAATTTTTTTCCTAACTAAACTAACTAACCTAACCTAAGCGACACTAAACTAAATTAAACTAAACTCAATAAAACTAAACTTAACTAAAATAAACTAAACTAAAATAAACGAAACTAACTAAACTAAACGAAACTAACTAAACTAAACTAACCTAACCTAAACTAAAGTACACTAAATTAAACTAAATTAAACTAAACTAAACTAAATTGTAAGCTAAATTATAAACTAAACTAAACTAAACTATAAACTAATCTAAATTATAAACTAAACTAAACTAAACTAAAGTAACCTAACCTAACCTAACCTAACATAACCTAAACTAAACTAAACAAACTAAACAAAACTAACCTAATCTAACCTAACGTAAACTAAACTAAACAAAAGTAAACTAACCTAATGAAACCTAAACTAAACTAATCTAAACTAAACTAAAATAAACTATTGTATAAACTAAACTAAACTAAACAAAACTAACCTAACCTAACCTAATCTAATCTAACCTAAACTAAACTAAACTAAACTAAACTAACCTAACCTAACCGAACCTAACTTAAAATAAACTAAACTAAATAATCTAACTAATCTAAACTAATCTAAACTAACCTAAACTTACCTAAATTAAACTAAACTAAAGTAAACTAATCTAAACTAAACTAATCTAAACTAACCTAACCTAACCTAACATAACCTAAACTAAACTAACCTAACCTAACCTAAACTAAACTAAATTAAACTAAACTAACTAAGTTAAACTAAACTAAACTAAACTAAGCGAACCTAACCTAACCTAACATAAACTACACTAAACTAAACTAAGCTTAACTAACCCAACCTAACTTAAACGTAACTAAACAAAACTAAACTAATCTAAACCAAACTAAACTAAACTAAACTAAATTCAACTAAACTAAACTAAACTAAACTAAACTACACTAACATAACCTTTCCTAACCTAATCTAAACTAAACTAAACTAAACTAACATAATCCAAACTAAACTATAAACTAAACTAAACTAATCTAAATTACACTAACCTAACCTAACCTTAACTAAACCCAACTAAACTAACTTAACCTAACCTATCCTAAACTTACCTAACCTAATCTAAGCTAAACTAAACTAAACTAAACTAAATTATAAACTGAACTATAAAGTAAACTTAATTAAATTATAAACTAAACTATAAACTAAACTAAAATAAACTAAACTAACCTTACTTAACCTAACCTATCCTAAATTAAACTAACTAACCTTACTTAACCTAACCTAACCTTACCTAACCTAAACTAAACTAAACTAAACTAACCTAAACTAAACAAAACTAAAATAAATTTAACTATAAATTAACTATAAACTATACTAAACTAAATTATAAAGTAAACTATAAACTAAATTATATTAACTAAACTAAAATAAACTAAACTAAAGTAAACTATACTAACCTAACCTAACCTAAACTTAAGTAAACTTAACTAAATTAACATAATCTAACCTAACCTAAACTACACTAAAATAAACTTACCGAAACTAACTAAACTAAACTAAGCTGAACCTACCTAACCTAACCTATCCTAACCGAAATTTCCAACCTCCAAAAATAAATGTTTTCTTTTCGAGATTCTTTCCGCATAATATGCTTTTCTAAGGTTTTCAAACAAAAATGAAAGAGAACCAGTTATCTCAAATAAGAACGGAAAAAAGGTGATTCTAATGAGGTTTGCAACCATCGAAATAAATCTTTTCTTTTCGCGAATCTTTCTTCATTTTATGGTTTTCTATGGCTATCAAAATAGCAAAATGAAAGAGAACCGGTTATCTCAAATAAGAACGGAAATAAAGTGATTCTAATGAAGTTTCCAACCATCGAAATAAATCTTTTCTTTTCCCGAATCTTTCTTCACTTTATGGTTTTCTATGGCTATCAAACTAGTATAATGAAAGAGAAGTAGTTATCTCAAATAAGAATGGAAAAAAATTGATTCATAAGTATTTTCAAAACATCAAAAAAAATTTTTTTTCTTTTCGATATTCTTTCCGCATAATATACTTTTCTAAGAGTATCAAATTAGTATAATGAAAGAGAACCAGTTATCTCAAATAAGAACGGAAAAAAAAGTGATTCTAATTAAGTTTCCAAACTTTGAAAAAAATTTTTTTTCTTTTCGAGATTATTTCGCATAATATGCTTTTCTAAGGCTATCAAACTAGTATAATGAAAGAGAACCAGTTATCTCAATAAAGAACGGAAAAAAATTGATTCTCTTGGATTTTCCAACCTTAGAAAAAATTTTTTTTTATCTTTTCATGATTCTTTCCGCATAATATGCTTTTCTACAGCTATCAAACTATCAAAATGAAAGAGAACCAGTATCTCAAATAAGAAAGGAAAAAAAGTGATTCTAATGAAGTTTCCAACCATCGAAATAAATCTTTTCTTTTCCCGAATCTTTCTTCATTTTATGGTTTTCTATGGCTACCAAACTAGTATAATGAAAGAGAACTAGTTATCTCAAATAAGAATGGAAAAAAATTGATTCATAAGTATTTTCAAAACATCAAAAATAATTTTTTTTCTTTTAGATATTCTTTCCGCATAATATACTTTTCTAAGAGTATCAAATTAGTATAATGAAAGAGAACCAGTTATCTCAAATAAGAACGGAAAAAAAAGTGATTCTAATGAAGTTTCCAAACTTTGGAAAAAAATTTTTTTCTTTTCATGATTCTTTCCGCATAATATGCTTTTCTACAGCTATGAAACTATCAAAATGAAAGAGAACCAGTATCTCAAATAAGAAAGGAAAAAAAGTGATTCTAATGAAGTTTCCAACCATCGAAATAAATCTTTTCTTTTCGCGAATCTTTCTTCATTTTATGGTTTTGGATGGCTATCAAACTAGCAAAATGAAAGACAACCGGTTATCTCAAATAAGAATGGAAAAAAAGAGATTCTAATGAAGTTTCCAACCATCGAAATAAATCTTTTCTTTTCGCGAATCTTTCATCATTTTCTGGTTTTCTATGGCTATCAAACTAGTATAATGAAAGAGAAACAGTTATCTCAAATAAGAACGGAAAAAAAGTGATTCTAATGAAGTTTCCAAACTTTGAAAAAATTTTTTTTCTTTTCGAGATTCTTTCCCCATAATATGCTTTTCTAAGGCTATCAAAGTAGTATAAAGAAAGAGAACCAGTTATCTCAAATAAGAATGGAAAAAAAGTGATTCATAAGGATTTTCCAAACAGCAAAAAAAATTTTATTCTTTTCGAGATTCTTTCCGCATAATATGCTTTTCTAAGCCTATCAAACTAGTATAATGAAAGAGAACCAGTTATCTAAAAAAAGAACGGAAAAAAATTGATTCTCTTGGATTTTCCAACCTGCGAAAAAAATTTTTTTTTTCTTTTCGAGATTCTTTCCGCATAATGTGCTTTTCTATAGCTATCAAGCTAGCAAAATGAAAGAGAACCGGTTATCTCAAATAAGAACGGAAAAAATGTGATTATAATGAAGTTTCCAACCATCGAAATAAATCTATTCTTTTCGCGAATCTTTCTTCATTTTATGGTTTTCTATGGCTATCAAACTAGTATAATGAAAGAGAACCAGTTATCTCAAATAAGAATGGAAAAAAGTGATTCTAACTAAGTTTCCAGGAATCAAAAAAAAATTTTCTTCTTTTCGAGATTCTTTCCGCATATTATGCTTTTCTAAGACTACCAAACTAGTATAATGAAAGAGAACCAGTTATCTCAAATAAGAACGGAAAAAAAGTGTTTCTATTGAAGTTTCCAAACTTTGAAAAAGCTTTTTTTTCTTTTCGAGATTCTTTCCGCATAATATGCTTTTCTACAGCTATCAAACTAGCAAAATGAAAGAGAACCGGTTTTCTCAAATAAGAACGGAAAAAAAGTGATTCCAATAAGGTTTGCAACAATCGAAATAAATCCTTTCTTTTCGCCATTTTTCTTCATTTTATGCTCTTCAAAGCCTATCAAACTAGAATATTGAAGGAAAAATAGTTATCTCCATTTGAAACGCAAAAAAAGCAGATGCTTTTGGTTTCCAAAATTCGAAAATAATTTTCTTTTAACTAAACTAACTAACCTAACCTAAGCGAAACTAAACTAAATTAAACTAAACTCAATAAAACTAAACTTAACTAAAATAAACTAAACTAAAATAAACGAAACTAACTAAACTAAACGAAACTAACTAAACTAAACTAACCTAACCTAACCTAACCTAAACTAAACTACACTAAATTAAACTAAACTAAACTAAACTAAACTAAACTATAAGCTAAATTATAAACTAAACTAAACTAAACTATAAACTAATCTAAATTATAAACTAAACTAAACTAAACTAAACTAAACTAACCTAACCTAACCTAACATAACCTAAACTAAACATACCAAACTAAACTAAACAAAACTAACCTAACCTAAAATAACCTCACCTAACCTAAACTAACCTAACCTAACGTAAACTAAATTAAACAAAAGTAAGCTAACCTAATGAAACCTAAACTAATCTAATCTAAACTAAATTAAAATAAACTATTCCATAAACTAAACTAAACTAAACTAAACTAACCTAACCTAACCTAATCTAATCTAACCTGAACTAAACTAACCTAACTTAACTAACCTAACCTAACCGAACCTAACCTAAAATAACCTAAACTAAATAACCTAACTAATCTAAACTAATCTAAACTAACCTAACCTTACCTAAATTAAACTAAACTATACTAAACTAATCTAAACTAAATTAATCTAAACTAACCTAACCCAACCTAACATAACCTAAACTAAACTAACCTAACCTACCCTAAACTAAACTAAATTAAACTAAACTAACTAAGCTAAACTAAACTAAACTAAACTAACCGAACATAACCTAACCTAACATAAACTAAACTAAACTAAACTAATCTAAACTAACCCAACCTAACTTAAACGTAACTAAACTAAACTAAACTAAACTAATCTAAACCAAACTAAACTAAACTAAACTAAATTCTACTAAACTAAACTAAACTAAACTAAACTACACTAACATAACCTTTCCTAACCTAATCTAAACTAAACTAAACTAAACTAACATAATCCAAACTAAACTATAAACTAAACTAAACTAATCAAAATTACACTAACCTAACCTAACCTTAACTAAACCCAACTAAACTAACTTAACCTAAACTATCCTAAACTTACCTAACCTAATCTAAGCTAAACTAAACTAAACTAAACTAAATTATAAACTAAACTATAAACTAAACTAAAATAAACTAAACTAACCTTACCTAACCTAACCTAACCTAAATTAAACTAACTAACCTTACTTACCCTAACCTAACCTTACCTAACCTTAACTAAACTAAACTAAACTAACCTAAACTAAACAAAACTAAAATAAATTTAACTATAAATTAGCTATAAACTATACTTAACTAAATTATAAACTAAACTATAAACTAAATTTTATTAACTAAACTAAACTAAACTAAACTAAACTAAACTATACTAACCTAACCTAACCTAAACTTAAGTAAACTTAACTAAATTAACATAACCTAACCTAACCTAAACTAAACTAAAATAAACTAAACGAAACTAACTAAACTAAACTAAACTGAACTTACCTAACCTAACCTAACCTAACCGAAATTTCCAACCTCCAAAAATAAATGTTTTCTTTTCGAGATTCTTTCCGCATAATATGCTTTTCTAAGGTTTTCAAACAAAAATGAAAGAGAACCAGTTATCTGAAATAAGAACGGAAAAAAGGTGATTCTAATGAAGTTTCCAACCATCGAAATAAATCTTTTCTTTTCGCGAATCTTTCCTAATTTTATGGTCTTCTATGGCTATCAAACTAGCAAAATGAAAGAGAACCGGTTATCTCAAATAAAAACGGAAAAAAAGTGATTTTAATGAAGTTTCCAACCATCGAAATAAATCTTTTCTTTTCGCAAATCTTTCTTCATTTTATGGTTTTCTATGCCTATCAAACTAGTATAATGAAAGAGAACCAATTATCTCAAATAAGAATGGAAAAAAAGTGATTCTAATGAAGTTTCCAAACATCAAAAAAAATTTTTTTTTCTTTTCGAGATTCTTTGCGCATTATATGCTTTTCTAAGTCTATCAAATAGTATAATGAAAGAGAACTAGTTATCTCAAATAAGAATGGAAAAAAATTGATTCATAAGTATTTTCAAAACAGCAAAAAAAAATTTTTTTCTTTTCAAGATTCTTTCCGCATAATATGCTTTTCTACAGCTATCAAACTATCAAAATGAAAGAGAACCAGTATCTCAAATAAGAAAGGAAAAAAAGTGATTCTAATGAAGTTTCCAACCATCGAAATAAATCTTTTCTTTTCCCGAATCTTTCTTCATTTTATGGTTTTCTATGGCTACCAAACTAGTATAATGAAAGAGAACTAGTTATCTCAAATAAGAATGGAAAAAAATTGATTCATAAGTATTTTCAAAACATCAAAAATAATTTTTTTTCTTTTAGATATTCTTTCCGCATAATATACTTTTCTAAGAGTATCAAATTAGTATAATGAAAGAGAACCAGTTATCTCAAATAAGAACGGAAAAAAAAGTGATTCTAATGAAGTTTCCAAACTTTGGAAAAAAATTTTTTTCTTTTCATGATTCTTTCCGCATAATATGCTTTTCTACAGCTATGAAACTATCAAAATGAAAGAGAACCAGTATCTCAAATAAGAAAGGAAAAAAAGTGATTCTAATGAAGTTTCCAACCATCGAAATAAATCTTTTCTTTTCGCGAATCTTTCTTCATTTTATGGTTTTGGATGGCTATCAAACTAGCAAAATGAAAGACAACCGGTTATCTCAAATAAGAATGGAAAAAAAGAGATTCTAATGAAGTTTCCAACCATCGAAATAAATCTTTTCTTTTCGCGAATCTTTCATCATTTTCTGGTTTTCTATGGCTATCAAACTAGTATAATGAAAGAGAAACAGTTATCTCAAATAAGAACGGAAAAAAAGTGATTCTAATGAAGTTTCCAAACTTTGAAAAAATTTTTTTTCTTTTCGAGATTCTTTCCCCATAATATGCTTTTCTAAGGCTATCAAAGTAGTATAAAGAAAGAGAACCAGTTATCTCAAATAAGAATGGAAAAAAAGTGATTCATAAGGATTTTCCAAACAGCAAAAAAAATTTTATTCTTTTCGAGATTCTTTCCGCATAATATGCTTTTCTAAGCCTATCAAACTAGTATAATGAAAGAGAACCAGTTATCTAAAAAAAGAACGGAAAAAAATTGATTCTCTTGGATTTTCCAACCTGCGAAAAAAATTTTTTTTTTCTTTTCGAGATTCTTTCCGCATAATGTGCTTTTCTATAGCTATCAAGCTAGCAAAATGAAAGAGAACCGGTTATCTCAAATAAGAACGGAAAAAATGTGATTATAATGAAGTTTCCAACCATCGAAATAAATCTATTCTTTTCGCGAATCTTTCTTCATTTTATGGTTTTCTATGGCTATCAAACTAGTATAATGAAAGAGAACCAGTTATCTCAAATAAGAATGGAAAAAAGTGATTCTAACTAAGTTTCCAGGAATCAAAAAAAAATTTTCTTCTTTTCGAGATTCTTTCCGCATATTATGCTTTTCTAAGACTACCAAACTAGTATAATGAAAGAGAACCAGTTATCTCAAATAAGAACGGAAAAAAAGTGTTTCTATTGAAGTTTCCAAACTTTGAAAAAGCTTTTTTTTTCTTTTCGAGATTCTTTCCGCATAATATGCTTTTCTACAGCTATCAAACTAGCAAAATGAAAGAGAACCGGTTTTCTCAAATAAGAACGGAAAAAAAGTGATTCCAATAAGGTTTGCAACAATCGAAATAAATCCTTTCTTTTCGCCATTTTTCTTCATTTTATGCTCTTCAAAGCCTATCAAACTAGAATATTGAAGGAAAAATAGTTATCTCCATTTGAAACGCAAAAAAAGCAGATGCTTTTGGTTTCCAAAATTCGAAAATAATTTTCTTTTAACTAAACTAACTAACCTAACCTAAGCGAAACTAAACTAAATTAAACTAAACTCAATAAAACTAAACTTAACTAAAATAAACTAAACTAAAATAAACGAAACTAACTAAACTAAACGAAACTAACTAAACTAAACTAACCTAACCTAACCTAACCTAAACTAAACTACACTAAATTAAACTAAACTAAACTAAACTAAACTAAACTATAAGCTAAATTATAAACTAAACTAAACTAAACTATAAACTAATCTAAATTATAAACTAAACTAAACTAAACTAAACTAAACTAACCTAACCTAACCTAACATAACCTAAACTAAACATACCAAACTAAACTAAACAAAACTAACCTAACCTAAAATAACCTCACCTAACCTAAACTAACCTAACCTAACGTAAACTAAATTAAACAAAAGTAAGCTAACCTAATGAAACCTAAACTAATCTAATCTAAACTAAATTAAAATAAACTATTCCATAAACTAAACTAAACTAAACTAAACTAACCTAACCTAACCTAATCTAATCTAACCTGAACTAAACTAACCTAACTTAACTAACCTAACCTAACCGAACCTAACCTAAAATAACCTAAACTAAATAACCTAACTAATCTAAACTAATCTAAACTAACCTAACCTTACCTAAATTAAACTAAACTATACTAAACTAATCTAAACTAAATTAATCTAAACTAACCTAACCCAACCTAACATAACCTAAACTAAACTAACCTAACCTACCCTAAACTAAACTAAATTAAACTAAACTAACTAAGCTAACCTAAACTAAACTAAACTAACCGAACATAACCTAACCTAACATAAACTAAACTAAACTAAACTAATCTAAACTAACCCAACCTAACTTAAACGTAACTAAACTAAACTAAACTAAACTAATCTAAACCAAACTAAACTAAACTAAACTAAATTCTACTAAACTAAACTAAACTAAACTAAACTACACTAACATAACCTTTCCTAACCTAATCTAAACTAAACTAAACTAAACTAACATAATCCAAACTAAACTATAAACTAAACTAAACTAATCAAAATTACACTAACCTAACCTAACCTTAACTAAACCCAACTAAACTAACTTAACCTAAACTATCCTAAACTTACCTAACCTAATCTAAGCTAAACTAAACTAAACTAAACTAAATTATAAACTAAACTATAAACTAAACTAAAATAAACTAAACTAACCTTACCTAACCTAACCTAACCTAAATTAAACTAACTAACCTTACTTACCCTAACCTAACCTTACCTAACCTTAACTAAACTAAACTAAACTAACCTAAACTAAACAAAACTAAAATAAATTTAACTATAAATTAGCTATAAACTATACTTAACTAAATTATAAACTAAACTATAAACTAAATTTTATTAACTAAACTAAACTAAACTAAACTAAACTAAACTATACTAACCTAACCTAACCTAAACTTAAGTAAACTTAACTAAATT
This sequence comes from Metallyticus violacea, assembly GCA_030762175.1. Taxonomy (NCBI): domain Eukaryota; kingdom Metazoa; phylum Arthropoda; class Insecta; order Mantodea; family Metallyticidae; genus Metallyticus; species Metallyticus violacea. The sequence goes on along the minus strand of CM060839.1, from coordinate 57,668,214 downwards.
AACATAACCTAACCTAACCTAAACTAAACTAAAATAAACTAAACGAAACTAACTAAACTAAACTAAACTGAACTTACCTAACCTAACCTAACCTAACCGAAATTTCCAACCTCCAAAAATAAATGTTTTCTTTTCGAGATTCTTTCCGCATAATATGCTTTTCTAAGGTTTTCAAACAAAAATGAAAGAGAACCAGTTATCTGAAATAAGAACGGAAAAAAGGTGATTCTAATGAAGTTTCCAACCATCGAAATAAATCTTTTCTTTTCGCGAATCTTTCCTAATTTTATGGTCTTCTATGGCTATCAAACTAGCAAAATGAAAGAGAACCGGTTATCTCAAATAAAAACGGAAAAAAAGTGATTTTAATGAAGTTTCCAACCATCGAAATAAATCTTTTCTTTTCGCAAATCTTTCTTCATTTTATGGTTTTCTATGCCTATCAAACTAGTATAATGAAAGAGAACCAATTATCTCAAATAAGAATGGAAAAAAAGTGATTCTAATGAAGTTTCCAAACATCAAAAAAAATTTTTTTTTCTTTTCGAGATTCTTTGCGCATTATATGCTTTTCTAAGTCTATCAAATAGTATAATGAAAGAGAACTAGTTATCTCAAATAAGAATGGAAAAAAATTGATTCATAAGTATTTTCAAAACAGCAAAAAAAATTATTTTTCTTTTCAAGATTCTTTCCGCATAATATGCTTTTCTAAGAGTATCAAAAAGTATAATGAAAGAGAACCAGTTATCTCAAATAAGAACGGAAAAAAAGTGATTCTAATGAAGTTTCCAAACTTTGAAAAAAAACTTTTTTCTTTTCGAGATTATTTTGCATAATATGCTTTTCTAAGGCTATCAAACTAGTATGAAGAAAGAGAACCAGTTATCTCAAAAAAGAACGGAAAAAAGTGATTCTCTTTGATTTTCCAACCTTTGAAAATTTTTTTTTTTCTTTTCGAGATTCTTTCCGCATAATACGCTTTTCAAAGGCTATAAAACTAGTATAATGAAAGAGAACCAGTTATCTCAAAAAAGAACGGAAAAAAAGTGATTCTAATGAAGTTTCCAACCATCGAAATAAATCTTTTCTTTTCGCGAATCTTTCTTCATTTTATGGTTTTCTATGGCTATCAAACTAGTATAATGAAAGAGAACCAGATATCTCAAATAAGAAATGAAAAAAAGTGATTCTAATGAAGTTTCAAACCTTGGAAAAAAATTTTTTTTCATTTCGATATTATTTCCGCATAATATGCTTTTCTACAGCTATCAAACTAGCAAAATGAAAGACAATCAGTTATCTCAAATAAGAACGGATAAAAGGTGATTCTAATGAGGTTTGCAACCATCGAAATAAATCTTTTCTTTTCGCGAATCTTTCTTCTTTTTATGGTTTTCTATGGCTATCAAAATAGCAAATTGAAAGAGAACTAGTTATCTCAAATAAGAATGGAAAAAAATTGATTCATAAGTATTTTCAAAACATCAAAAAAAAAATTTTTTCTTTTCGATATTCTTTCCGCATAATATGCTTTTCTAAGAGTATCAAACTAGTATAATGAAAGAGAACCAGTTATCTCAAATAAGAACGGGAAAAAAAGTGATTCTTATGAAGTTTCCAAACTTTGAAAAAAATTTTTTTTCTTTTCGAGATTATTTCGCATAATATGCTTTTCTAAGGCTATCAAACTAGTATAATGAAAGAGAACCAGTTATCTCAAAAAAGAACGGAAAAAAATTGATTCTTTTGGATTTTCCAACCTTCGAAAAATTTTTTTTTTCTTTTCGAGATTCTTTCCGCATAATATGCTTTTCTACAGCCATCAAACTATCAAAATGAAAGAAAACCAGTATCTCAAATAAGAAAGGAAAAAAAGTGATTCTAATGAAGTTTCCAACCATCGAAATAAATCTTTTCTTTTCGCGAATCTTTCTTCATTTTATGGTTTTGGATGGCTATCAAACTAGTATAATGAAAGAGAAACAGTTATCTCAAATAAGAATAGAAAAAAGTGAGTCTAATGAAGTTTCCAAATATCAAAAAAAAATTTTTTCTTTTAGAGATGCTTTGCGCATTATATGCTTTTCTAGGGCTAACAAACTAGTATAATGAAAGAGAACTAGTTATCTCAAATAAGAATGGAAAAAAATTGATTCATAAGGATTTTCAAAACATCAAAAAAAAAATTTTTTCTTTTTGCGAATCTTTCTTCATTTTATGGTTTTCTATGGCTATCAAACTAGTATAATGAAAGAGAAACAGTTATCTCAAATAAGAACGGAAAAAAAGTGATTCTAATGAAGTTTCCAATCATGGAAATAAATCTTTTCTTTTTGCGAATCTTTCTTCATATTATGGTTTTCTATGGCTATCAAACTAGTATAATGAAAGAGAACCAGTTATCTCAAATAAGAATGGAAAAAAAGTGATTCTAATGAGGTTTGCAAACATCAAAAACATTTTTTTTCTTTTCGAGATTCTTTACGCATTATATGCTTTTCTAAGGCTATCAAACTAGTATAATGAAAGAGAACCAGTTATCTCAAAAACGAACGGAAAAAAATTGATTCTCTTGGATTTTCCAACCTTCGAAAAAAATTTTTTTTCTTTTCGAGATTCTTTCCGCATAATATGCTTTTCTACAGCTATCAAACTAGCAAAATGAAAGAGAACCGGTTATCACAAATAAGAACGGAAAAAAGTGATTCTAATAAGGTTTGCAACCATCGAAATAAATCTATCTTTTTCGCGAATCATTCTTCATTTTATGGTTTTCTAAGGTTATCAAACTAGAATAATGAAGGAGAAATAGTTATTTCCATTTGAAACGCAAAAAAAAAAAAAAAAAAAAAAAAACATTCTTTTGGTTTCCAACCTTAGAAAAAAAATTTTTTCTTTTCGAGATTCTTTCCGCATAATATGCTTTTGTAAGGCTATCAAACTAGAAAAATGAAAGAGAACCAGTTAATTCAAATAAGAACGGAAAAATAGTGATTGTAATGATGTTTCCAACCATCGAAATAAATCCTTTCTTTTCGCCATTTTTCTTCATTTTATGCTCTTCTAAGCATATCAAACCAGAATATTGAAGGAAAAATAGTTATCTCCATTTGAAACGCAACAAAAGGAGATGCTTTTTGTTTCCAAACTTCGAAAATAATTTTCTTCCTAACTAAACTAACTAACCTAACCTAAGCGAAACTAAACTAAATTAAACTAAACTCAATAAAACTAAACTTAACTAAAATAAACTAAACTAAAATAAACGAAACTAACTAAACAAAACGAAACTAACTAAACTAAACTAACCTAACCGAACCTAACCTAAACTAAACTACACTAAATTAAACTAAACTAAACTAAACTAAACTAAACTAAACTAAACTATAAGCTAAATTATAAACTAAACTAAACTAAACTATAAACTAATCTAAATTATAAAAATAACTAAACTAAACTAAACTAACCTAACCTAACCTAACATAACCTAAACTAAACAAAACAAACTAAACAAAACTAACCTAACCTAACCTCACCTAACCTAACCTAACTTAACCTAACGTAAACTAAACTAAACAAAAGTAAACTAACCTAATGAAACCTAAACTTATCTAATCTAAGCTAAACTAAAATAAACTATTCTATAAACTAAACTAAACTAAACAAAACTAACCTAACCTAACCTAATCTAATCTAACCTAAACTAAACTAAACTAAACTAACCTAACCTAACCGAACCTAACCTAAAATAACTAAACTAAATAACCTAACTAATCTAAACTAATCTAAACTAACCTAACCTTACCTAAATTAAACTAAACTAAACTTAACTAATCTAAACTAAACTAATCTAAACTAACCAAACCTAACCTAACATAACCTAAACTAAACTAACCTAACCTACCCTAAACTAAACTAAATTAAAATAAACTAACTAAGCTAAACTAAACTAAACTAAACTAAGCGAACCTAACCTAACCTAACATAAACTAAACTAAACTAAACTAAGCTTAACTAACCCAACCTAAATTAAACGTAACTAAACAAAACTAAACTAATCTAAACCAAACTAAACTAAACTAAACTAAATTCAACTAAACCAAACTAAACTAAACTAAAGTACACTAACATAACCTTTCCTAACCTAATCTAAACTAAACTAAACTAAACTAACATAATCCAAACTAAACTATAAACTAAACTAAACTAATCAAAATTACACTAACCTAACCTAACCTTAACTAAACCCAACTAAACTAACTTAACCTAACCTATCCTAAACTTACCTAACCTAATCTAAGCTAAACTAAACTAAACTAAACTGAATTATAAACTAAACTATAAACTAAACTTAATTAAACTATAAACTAAACTATAAACTAAACTAAAATAAAATAAACTAACCTTACCTAACCTAACCTAACCTAAATTAAACTAACTAACCTTACTTAACCTAACCTAACTTTACCTAACCTAAACTAAACTAAACTAAACTACCTAAACTAAACAAAACTAAAATAAATTTAACTATAAATTAACTATGAACTATACTAAACTAAATTATAAAGTAAACTATAAACTAAATTATATTAACTAAACTAAAATAAACTAAATTAATGTAAACTATACTAACCTAACCGAACCTAAACTTAAGTAAACTTAACTAAATTAACATAACCTAACCTAACCTAAACTACACTAAAATAAACTAAACGAAACTAACTAAACTAAACTAAAATGAACTTACCTAACCTAACCTAACCTAACCGAAATTTCCAACCTCCAAAAATAAATGTTTTCTTTTCGAGATTCTTTCCGCATAATATGCTTTTCTAAGAGTATCAAACTGGTATAATGAAAGAGAACCAGTTATCTCAAATAAGAACGGAAAAAAAAGTGATTCTAATGAAGTTTCCAAACATTGAAAAAAATTGTTTTCTTTTCGAGATTATTTCGCATAATATGCTTTTCTAAGGCTATCAAACTAGTATAATGAAAGAGAACCAGTTATCCCAAAAAAGAACGGAAAAAAATTGATTTTTTGGATTTTCCAACCTTCGAAAAAATTAACCACTTATCTGAAAAAAGAACGGAAAAAAATTGATTCTCTTGGATTTTCGAACCTTAGAAAAAATTTTTTTTCTTTTCATGATTCTTTCCGCATAATATGCTTTTCTACAGCTATCAAACTATCAAAATGAAAGAGAACCAGTATCTCAAATAAGAAAGGAAAAAAAGTGATTCTAATGAAGTTTCCAACCATCGAAATAAATCTTTTCTTTTCGCGAATCTTTCTTCATTTTATGGTTTTCTATGGCTATCAAACTAGCAAAATGAAAGAGAACCGGTTATCTCAAATAAGAACGGAAAAAAAGTGATTCTAATGAAGTTTCCAACCATCGAAATAAATCTTTTCTTTTCGCGAATCTTTCTTCATTTTATGGTTTTCTATGGCTATCAAACTAGTATAATGAAAGAGAACCAGTTATCTCAAATAAGAATGGAAAAAAAGTGATTCTAATGAAGTTTCCAAACATCAAAATTTTTTTTTTTTATTTTCGAGATTCTTTGCGCATTATATGCTTTTCTAAGGCTATCAAACTAGTATAATGAAAGAGAACTAGTTATCTCAAATAAGAATGGAAAAAATTTTATTCATAAGGATTTTCAAAGCATCAAAAAAAATTTTTTTTCTTTTCGAGATTCTTTCCACATAATATGCTTTTCTAATACTCTTAAACTAGTATAATGAAAGAGAACCAGTTATCTCAAATAAGAAGGGAAAAAAAGTGATTCTAATGAAGTTTCCAAACTTTGAAAAAAATTTTTTTTCTTTTCGAGATTCTTTCGCATAATATGCTTATCTAAGGCTATCAAACTAGTATAATGAAAGAGAACCAGTATTCTCAAAAAAGAACGGAAAAAAATTGATTCTCTTGGATTTTCCAACCTTCGAAAACTTTTTTTTTTTCTTTTCATGATTCCTTCCGCATAATATGCTTTTCCAAAGCTATCAAACTATCAAAATGAAAGAGAACCAGTATCTAAAATAATAAAGGAAAAAAAGTGATTCTAATGAAGTTTCCAACCATCGAAATAAATCTTTTCTTTTCGCGAATCTTTCTTCATTTTCTGGTTTTCTATGGCTATCAAAATAGTGTAATGAAAGAGAAACAGTTATCTCAAATAAGAACGGAAAAAAAGTGATTCTAATGAAGTTTCCAAACATCAAAAAAAATTTTTTTTCTTTTCGAGATTCTTTCCGCATAATATGCTTTTCTAAGGCTATCAAACTGGTATAAAGAAAGTGAACCAGTTATCTCAAATAAGAACGGAAAAAAAGTGATTCATAAGGATTTTCCAAACAGCAAAAAAAATTTTTTTTCTTTTGGAGGTTCTTTCTGCAAAATATGCTTTTCTAAGCCTATCAAACTAGTATAATGAAAGAGAACCAGTTATCTATAAAAGAACGGAAAAAAATTGATTCTCTTGGAATTTCCAACCTTCGAAAAAATTTTTTTTTCTTTTCGAGATTCATTCCGCATAATATGCTTTTCTACAGCCATCAAGCTAGCAAAATGAAGGAGAACCGGTTATCTCAAATAAGAACGGAAAAAAAGTGATTCTAATGAAGTTTCCAACCATCGAAATAAATCTTTTCTTTTCGCGAATCTTTCTTCATTTTATGGTTTTCTATGGCTATCAAACAAGTATAATGGAAGAGAACCAGTTATCTCAAATACGAAAGGAAAAAAATTGATTCTAATGAAGTTTCGATGAATGAAAAAAAAATTTTTCTCTTTTGGAGATTTTTTTCGCATAATATGCTTTTCTAAGACTATCAAACTAGTATAATGAAAGAGAACCAGTTATCTCAAATAAGAACGGAAAAAAAGTGATTCTAATGAAGTTTCCAAACTTTGAAAAAATTTTTTTTTTCTTTTCGAGATTCTTTCCGCATAATATGCTTTTCTAAGCCTATCAAACTAGTATAATGAAATAGAACCAGTTATCTCAAAAAAGAACGGAAAAAAATTGATACTCTTGGATTTTCCAACCTTCGAAAAAATTTTTTTTTTCTTTTCGAGATTCTTTCCGCATAATATGCTTTTCTACAGCTATCAAGCTAAAAAAACGAAAGAGAACCGGTTATCTCAAATAAGAACGGAAAAAAAGTGATTCTAATGAAGTTTCCAACCATCGAAATAAATCTATTCCTTTCGCGAATCTTTCTTCATTTTATGGTTTTCTATGGCTATCAAACTAGTATAATGAAAGAGAACCAGTTATCTCAAATATGAATGGAAAAAAGTGATTCTAATGAAGTTTCCAACCATCGAAATAAATCTGTTCTTTTCGAGAATCTTTCTTCATTTTATGGTTTTCTATGGCTATCAAACTAGCAAAATGACAGAGAACCGGTTATCTCAAATATGAACGGAAAAAAAGTGATTCTAATGAAGTTTCCAACCATCGAAATAAATCTTTTCTTTTCGCGAATCTTTCTTCATTTTATGGTTTTCTATAGCTATCAAATTAGTATAATGAAAGAGAAACAGTTATCTCAAATAAGAATGGAAAAAAAGTGAGTCTAATGAAGTTTCCAAATATAAAAAAAAATTTTTTTCTTTTAGAGATGCTTTGCGCATTATATGCTTTTCTAGGGCTAACAAACTAGTATAATGAAAGAGAACTAGTTATCTCAAATAAGAATGGAAAAAAATTGATTCATAAGGATTTTCAAAACATCAAAAAAAAAAAATTTTTTCTTTTCGAGATTCTTTCCGCATAATATGCTTTTCTAAGACTATCAAACTACTATAATGAAAGAGAACCAGTTATCTCAAATAAGAACGGAAAAAAACTGATTCTAATGAAGTTTCCAAACTTTGAAAAAATTTTTTTTCTTTTCGAGATTCTTTTCGCATAATATGCTTTTCTAAGGCTATCAAACTAGTATAAAGAAAGAGAACCAGTTATCTCAAATAAGAATGGAAAAAAAGTGATTCATAAGGATTTTCAAACAGCAAAAAAAATTTTATTCTTTTCGAGATTCTTTCCCCATAATATGCTTTTCTAAGAGTATCAAACTAGTATAATGAAAGAGAACCAGTTATCTCAAATAAGAACGGAAAAAAAAGTGATTCTAATGAAGTTTCCAAACATTGAAAAAAATTGTTTTCTTTTCGAGATTATTTCGCATAATATGCTTTTCTAAGGCTATCAAACTAGTATAATGAAAGAGAACCAGTTATCCCAAAAAAGAACGGAAAAAAATTGATTCTTTTGGATTTTCCAACCTTCGAAAAAATTAACCAGTTATCTGAAAAAAGAACGGAAAAAAATTGATTCTCTTGGATTTTCCTACCTCAGAAAAAATTTTTTTTCTTTTCATGATTCTTTCCGCATAATATGCTTTTCTACAGCTATCAAACTATCAAAATGAAAGAGAACCAGTATCTCAAATAAGAAAGGAAAAAAAGTGATTCTAATGAAGTTTCCAACCATCGAAATAAATCTTTTCTTTTCGCGAATCTTTCTTCATTTTATGGTTTTCTATGGCTATCAAACTAGCAAAATGAAAGAGAACCGGTTATCTCAAATAAGAACGGAAAAAAAGTGATTCTAATGAAGTTTCCAACCATCGAAATAAATCTTTTCTTTTCGCGAATCTTTCTTCATTTTATGGTTTTCTATGGCTATCAAACTAGTATAATGAAAGAGAACCAGTTATCTCAAATAAGAATGGAAAAAAAGTGATTCTAATGAAGTTTCCAAACATCAAAAATTTTTTTTTTTTATTTTCGAGATTCTTTGCGCATTATATGCTTTTCTAAGGCTATCAAACTAGTATAATGAAAGAGAACTAGTTATCTCAAATAAGAATGGAAAAAATTTTATTCATAAGGATTTTCAAAGCATCAAAAAAAATTTTTTTTCTTTTCGAGATTCTTTCCGCATAATATGCTTTTCTAAGACTCTTAAACTAGTATAATGAAAGAGAACCAGTTATCTCAAATAAGAAGGGAAAAAAAGTGATTCTAATGAAGTTTCCAAACTTTGAAAAAAATTTTTTTTCTTTTCGAGATTCTTTCGCATAATATGCTTATCTAAGGCTATCAAACTAGTATAATGAAAGAGAACCAGTATTCTCAAAAAAGAACGGAAAAAAATTGATTCTCTTGGATTTTCCAACCTTCGAAAAAAATTTTTTTTTTCTTTTCGAGATTCTTTCCGCATAATATGCTTTTCTAAGGCTATCAAACTAGTATAATGAAAGAGAACCAGTTATCTCAAAAAAGAACGGAAAAAAATTGATTCTCTTGGATTTTCCAACCTTCGAAAACTTTTTTTTTTCTTTTCATGATTCCTTCCGCATAATATGCTTTTCCAAAGCTATCAAACTATCAAAATGAAAGAGAACCAGTATCTCAAATAAGAAAGGAAAAAAAGTGATTCTAATGAAGTTTCCAACCATCGAAATAAATCTTTTCATTTCGCGAATCTTTCTTCATTTTCTGGTTATCTATGGCTATCAAAATAGTGTAATGAAAGAGAAACAGTTATCTCAAATAAGAACGGAAAAAAAGTGATTCTAATGAAGTTTCCAAACATCAAAAAAAAAATTTTTTCTTTTCGAGATTCTTTCCGCATAATATGCTTTTCTAAGGCTATCAAACTAGTATAAAGAAAGTGAACCAGTTATCTCAAATAAGAACGGAAAAAAAGTGATTCATAAGGATTTTCCAAACAGCAAAAAAAAATTTTTTTCTTTTGGAGGTTCTTTCTGCATAATATGCTTTTCTAAGCCTATCAAACTAGTATAATGAAAGAGAACCAGTTATCTATAAAAGAACGGAAAAAAATTGATTCTCTTGGAATTTCCAACCTTCGAAAAATTTTTTTTTTTCTTTTCGAGATTCTTTCCGCATAATATGCTTTTCTACAGCCATCAAGCTAGCAAAATGAAGGAGAACCGGTTATCTCAAATAAGAACGGAAAAAAAGTGATTCTAATGAAGTTTCCAACCATCGAAATAAATCTTTTCTTTTCGCGAATCTTTCTTCATTTTATGGTTTTCTATGGCTATCAAACAAGTATAATGGAAGAGAACCAGTTATCTCAAATACGAAAGGAAAAAAATTGATTCTAATGAAGTTTCGAAGAATGAAAAAAAAATTTTTTTCTTTTGGAGATTGTTTTCGCATAATATGCTTTTCTAAGACTATCAAACTAGTATAATGAAAGACAACCAGTTATCTCAAATAAGAACGGAAAAAAAGTGATTCTAATGAAGTTTCCAAACTTTGAAAAAAATTTTTTTTTCTTTTCGAGATTCTTTCCGCATAATATGCTTTTCTAAGCCTATCAAACTAGTATAATGAAATAGAACCAGTTATCTCAAAAAAGAACAGAAAAAAATTGATACTCTTGGATTTTCCAACCTTCGAAAAATTTTTTTTTTCTTTTCGAGATTCTTTCCGCATAATATGCTTTTCTACAGCTATCAAGCTAACAAAACGAAAGAGAACCGGTTATCTCAAATAAGAACGGAAAAAAAGTGATTCTTATGAAGTTTCCAACCATCGAAATAAATCTATTCCTTTCGCGAATCTTTCTTCATTTTATGGTTTTCTATGGCTATCAAACTAGTATAATGAAAGAGAACCAGTTATCTCAAATATGAATGGAAAAAAGTGATTCTAATGAAGTTTCCAACCATCGAAATAAATCTGTTCTTTTCCAGAATCTTTCTTCATTTTATGGTTTTCTATGGCTATCAAACTAGCAAAATGACAGAGAACCGGTTATCTCAAATATGAACGGAAAAAAAGTGATTCTAATGAAGTTTCCAACCATCGAAATAAATCTTTTCTTTTCGCGAATCTTTCTTCATTTTATGGTTTTCTATAGCTATCAAATTAGTATAATGAAAGAGAAACAGTTATCTCAAATAAGAATGGAAAAAAAGTGAGTCTAATGAAGTTTCCAAATATAAAAAAAAATTTTTTTCTTTTAGAGATGCTTTGCGCATTATATGCTTTTCTAGGGCTAACAAACTAGTATAATGAAAGAGAACTAGTTATCTCAAATAAGAATGGAAAAAAATTGATTCATAAGGATTTTCAAAACATCAAAAAAAAAAATTTTTTCTTTTCGAGATTCTTTTCGCATAATATGCTTTTCTAAGACTATCAAACTACTATAATGAAAGAGAACCAGTTATCTAAAAAAAGAACGGAAAAAAATTGATTCTCTTGGATTTTCCAACCTGCGAAAAAAATTTTTTTTTTCTTTTCGAGATTCTTTCCGCATAATGTGCTTTTCTATAGCTATCAAGCTAGCAAAATGAAAGAGAACCGGTTATCTCAAATAAGAACGGAAAAAATGTGATTCTAATGAAGTTTCCAACCATCGAAATAAATCTATTCTTTTCGCGAATCTTTCTTCATTTTATGGTTTTCAATGGCTATCAAACTAGTATAATGAAAGAGAACCAGTTATCTCAAATAAGAATGGAAAAAAGTGATTCTAACTAAGTTTCCAGGAATCAAAAAAAAATTTTCTTCTTTTCGAGATTCTTTCCGCATATTATGCTTTTCTAAGACTACCAAACTAGTATAATGAAAGAGAACCAGTTATCTCAAATAAGAACGGAAAAAAAGTGTTTCTATTGAAGTTTCCAAACTTTGAAAAAGCTTTTTTTTTCTTTTCGAGATTCTTTCCGCATAATATGCTTTTCTACAGCTATCATACTAGCAAAATGAAAGAGAACCGGTTATCTCAAATAAGAACGGAAAAAAAGTGATTCCAATAAGGTTTGCAACAATCGAAATAAATCCTTTCTTTTCGCCATTTTTCTTCATTTTATGCTCTTCAAAGCCTATCAAACTAGAATATTGAAGGAAAAATAGTTATCTCCATTTGAAACGCAAAAAAAGCAGATGCTTTTGGTTTCCAAAATTCGAAAATAATTTTCTTTTAACTAAACTAACTAACCTAACCTAAGCGAAACTAAACTAAATTAAACTAAACTCAATAAAACTAAACTTAACTAAAATAAACTAAACTAAAATAAACGAAACTAACTAAACTAAACGAAACTAACTAAACTAAACTAACCTAACCTAACCTAACCTAAACTAAACTACACTAAATTAAACTAAACTAAACTAAACTAAACTATAAGCTAAATTATAAACTAAACTAAACTAAACTATAAACTAATCTAAATTATAAACTAAACTAAACTAAACTAAACTAAACTAACCTAACCTAACCTAACATAACCTAAACTAAACATACCAAACTAAACTAAACAAAACTAACCTAACCTAAAATAACCTCACCTAACCTAAACTAACCTAACCTAACGTAAACTAAATTAAACAAAAGTAAGCTAACCTAATGAAACCTAAACTAATCTAATCTAAACTAAATTAAAATAAACTATTCCATAAACTAAACTAAACTAAACTAAACTAACCTAACCTAACCTAATCTAATTTAACCTGAACTAAACTAACCTAACTTAACTAACCTAACCTAACCGAACCTAACCTAAAATAACCTAAACTAAATAACCTAACTAATCTAAACTAATCTAAACTAACCTAACCTTACCTAAATTAAACTAAACTATACTAAACTAATCTAAACTAAATTAATCTAAACTAACCTAACCCAACCTAACATAACCTAAACTAAACTAACCTAACCTACCCTAAACTAAACTAAATTAAACTAAACTAACTAAGCTAAACTAAACTAAACTAAACTAACCGAACATAACCTAACCTAACATAAACTAAACTAAACTAAACTAATCTAAACTAACCCAACCTAACTTAAACGTAACTAAACTAAACTAAACTAAACTAATCTAAACCAAACTAAACTAAACTAAACTAAATTCTACTAAACTAAACTAAACTAAACTAAACTACACTAACATAACCTTTCCTAACCTAATCTAAACTAAACTAAACTAAACTAACATAATCCAAACTAAACTATAAACTAAACTAAACTAATCAAAATTACACTAACCTAACCTAACCTTAACTAAACCCAACTAAACTAACTTAACCTAAACTATCCTAAACTTACCTAACCTAATCTAAGCTAAACTAAACTAAACTAAACTAAATTATAAACTAAACTATAAACTAAACTAAAATAAACTAAACTAACCTTACCTAACCTAACCTAACCTAAATTAAACTAACTAATCTTACTTACCCTAACCTAACCTTACCTAACCTTAACTAAACTAAACTAAACTAACCTAAACTAAACAAAACTAAAATAAATTTAACTATAAATTAGCTATAAACTATACTTAACTAAATTATAAACTAAACTATAAACTAAATTTTATTAACTAAACTAAACTAAACTAAACTAAACTAAACTATACTAACCTAACCTAACCTAAACTTAAGTAAACTTAACTAAATTAACATAACCTAACCTAACCTAAACTAAACTAAAATAAACTAAACGAAACTAACTAAACTAAACTAAACTGAACTTACCTAACCTAACCTAACCTAACCGAAATTTCCAACCTCCAAAAATAAATGTTTTCTTTTCGAGATTCTTTCCGCATAATATGCTTTTCTAAGGTTTTCAAACTAAAATGAAAGAGAACCAGTTATCTGAAATAAGAACGGAAAAAAAGTGATTCTAATAAGGTTTGCAACCATCGAAATAAATCTATCTTTTTCGCGAATCATTCTTCATTTTATGGTTTTCTAAGGTTATCAAACTAGAATAATGAAGGAGAAATAGTTATTTCCATTTGAAACGCAAAAAAAAAAAAAAAAAAAAAAACATTCTTTTGGTTTCCAACCTTAGAAAAAAAATTTTTTCTTTTCGAGATTCTTTCCGCATAATATGCTTTTGTAAGGCTATCAAACTAGAAAAATGAAAGAGAACCAGTTAATTCAAATAAGAACGGAAAAATAGTGATTGTAATGATGTTTCCAACCATCGAAATAAATCCTTTCTTTTCGCCATTTTTCTTCATTTTATGCTCTTCTAAGCATATCAAACCAGAATATTGAAGGAAAAATAGTTATCTCCATTTGAAACGCAACAAAAGGAGATGCTTTTTGTTTCCAAACTTCGAAAATAATTTTCTTCCTAACTAAACTAACTAACCTAACCTAAGCGAAACTAAACTAAATTAAACTAAACTCAATAAAACTAAACTTAACTAAAATAAACTAAACTAAAATAAACGAAACTAACTAAACAAAACGAAACTAACTAAACTAAACTAACCTAACCGAACCTAACCTAAACTAAACTACACTAAATTAAACTAAACTAAACTAAACTAAACTAAACTAAACTAAACTATAAGCTAAATTATAAACTAAACTAAACTAAACTATAAACTAATCTAAATTATAAAGTTAACTAAACTAAACTAAACTAACCTAACCTAACCTAACATAACCTAAACTAAACAAAACAAACTAAACAAAACTAACCTAACCTAACCTCACCTAACCTAACCTAACTTAACCTAACGTAAACTAAACTAAACAAAAGTAAACTAACCTAATGAAACCTAAACTTATCTAATCTAAGCTAAACTAAAATAAACTATTCTATAAACTAAACTAAACTAAACAAAACTAACCTAACCTAACCTAATCTAATCTAACCTAAACTAAACTAAACTAAACTAACCTAACCTAACCGAACCTAACCTAAAATAACTAAACTAAATAACCTAACTAATCTAAACTAATCTAAACTAACCTAACCTTACCTAAATTAAACTAAACTAAACTTAACTAATCTAAACTAAACTAATCTAAACTAACCAAACCTAACCTAACATAACCTAAACTAAACTAACCTAACCTACCCTAAACTAAACTAAATTAAAATAAACTAACTAAGCTAAACTAAACTAAACTAAACTAAGCGAACCTAACCTAACCTAACATAAACTAAACTAAACTAAACTAAGCTTAACTAACCCAACCTAAATTAAACGTAACTAAACAAAACTAAACTAATCTAAACCAAACTAAACTAAACTAAACTAAATTCAACTAAACCAAACTAAACTAAACTAAAGTACACTAACATAACCTTTCCTAACCTAATCTAAACTAAACTAAACTAAACTAACATAATCCAAACTAAACTATAAACTAAACTAAACTAATCAAAATTACACTAACCTAACCTAACCTTAACTAAACCCAACTAAACTAACTTAACCTAACCTATCCTAAACTTACCTAACCTAATCTAAGCTAAACTAAACTAAACTAAACTGAATTATAAACTAAACTATAAACTAAACTTAATTAAACTATAAACTAAACTGTAAACTAAACTAAAATAAAATAAACTAACCTTACCTAACCTAACCTAACCTAAATTAAACTAACTAACCTTACTTAACCTAACCTAACCTTACCTAACCTAAACTAAACTAAACTAAACTACCTAAACTAAACAAAACTAAAATAAATTTAACTATAAATTAACTATGAACTATACTAAACTAAATTATAAAGTAAACTATAAACTAAATTATATTAACTAAACTAAAATAAACTAAATTAATGTAAACTATACTAACCTAACCGAACCTAAACTTAAGTAAACTTAACTAAATTAACATAACCTAACCTAACCTAAACTACACTAAAATAAACTAAACGAAACTAACTAAACTAAACTAAAATGAACTTACCTAACCTAACCTAACCTAACCGAAATTTCCAACCTCCAAAAATAAATGTTTTCTTTTCGAGATTCTTTCCGCATAATATGCTTTTCTAAGGTTTTCAAACAAAAATGAAAGAGAACCAGTTATCTCAAATAAGAACGGAAATAAAGTGATTCTAATGAGGTTTGCAACCATCGAAATAAATCTTTTCTTTTCGCGAATCTTTCTTCATTTTATGGTTTTCTATGGCTATCAAAATAGCAAAATGAAAGAGAACCGGTTATCTCAAATAAGAACGGAAAAAAAGTGATTCTAATGAAGTTTCCAACCATCGAAATAAATCTATTCTTTTCCCGAATCTTTCTTCATTTTATGGTTTTCTATGGCTATCAAACTAGTATAACGAAAGAGAACTAGTTATCTCAAATAAGAATGGAAAAAAATTGATTCATAAGTATTTTCAAAACATCAAAAAAAAATTTTTTTCTTTTCGAGATTCTTTCCGCATAATATGCTTTTCTAAGAGTATCAAACTGGTATAATGAAAGAGAACCAGTTATCTCAAATAAGAACGGAAAAAAAAGTGATTCTAATGAAGTTTCCAAACATTGAAAAAAATTGTTTTCTTTTCGAGATTATTTCGCATAATATGCTTTTCTAAGGCTATCAAACTAGTATAATGAAAGAGAACCAGTTATCCCAAAAAAGAACGGAAAAAAATTGATTTTTTGGATTTTCCAACCTTCGAAAAAATTAACCAGTTATCTGAAAAAAGAACGGAAAAAAATTGATTCTCTTGGATTTTCGAACCTTAGAAAAAATTTTTTTTCTTTTCATGATTCTTTCCGCATAATATGCTTTTCTACAGCTATCAAACTATCAAAATGAAAGAGAACCAGTATCTCAAATAAGAAAGGAAAAAAAGTGATTCTAATGAAGTTTCCCACCATCGAAATAAATCTTTTCTTTTCGCGAATCTTTCTTCATTTTATGGTTTTCTATGGCTATCAAACTAGCAAAATGAAAGAGAACCGGTTATCTCAAATAAGAACGGAAAAAAAGTGATTCTAATGAAGTTTCCAACCATCGAAATAAATCTTTTCTTTTCGCGAATCTTTCTTCATTTTATGGTTTTCTATGGCTATCAAACTAGTATAATGAAAGAGAACCAGTTATCTCAAATAAGAATGGAAAAAAAGTGATTCTAATGAAGTTTCCAAACATCAAAAATTTTTTTTTTTATTTTCGAGATTCTTTTCGCATTATATGCTTTTCTAAGGCTATCAAACTAGTATAATGAAAGAGAACTAGTTATCTAAAATAAGAATGGAAAAAATTTTATTCATAAGGATTTTCAAAGCAAAAAAAAAAATTTTTTTTCTTTTCGAGATTCTTTCCACATAATATGCTTTTCTAAGACTCTTAAACTAGTATAACGAAAGAGAACCAGTTATCTCAAATAAGAAGGGAAAAAAAGTGATTCTAATGAAGTTTCCAAACTTTGAAAAAAATTTTTTTTCTTTTCGAGATTCTTTCGCATAATATGCTTATCTAAGGCTATCAAACTAGTATAATGAAAGAGAACCAGTATTCTCAAAAAAGAACGGAAAAAAATTGATTCTCTTGGATTTTCCAACCTTCGAAAAAATTTTTTTTTTCTTTTCGAGATTCTTTCCGCATAATATGCTTTTCTAAGGCTATCAAACTAGTATAATGAAAGAGAACCAGTTATCTCAAAAAAGAACGGAAAAAAATTGATTCTCTTGGATTTTCCAACCTTCGAAAACTTTTTTTTTTTCTTTTCATGATTCCTTCCGCATAATATGCTTTTCCAAAGCTATCAAACTATCAAAATGAAAGAGAACCAGTATCTAAAATAATAAAGGAAAAAAAGTGATTCTAATGAAGTTTCCAACCATCGAAATAAATCTTTTCTTTTCGCGAATCTTTCTTCATTTTCTGGTTTTCTATGGCTATCAAAATAGTGTAATGAAAGAGAAACAGTTATCTCAAATAAGAACGGAAAAAAAGTGATTCTAATGAAGTTTCCAAACATCAAAAAAAAATTTTTTTCTTTTCGAGATTCTTTCCGCATATTATGCTTTTCTAAGGCTATCAAACTGGTATAAAGAAAGTGAACCAGTTATCTCAAATAAGAACGGAAAAAAAGTGATTCATAAGGATTTTCCAAACAGCAAAAAAAATTTTTTTTCTTTTGGAGGTTCTTTCTGCATAATATGCTTTTCTAAGCCTATCAAACTAGTATAATGAAAGAGAACCAGTTATCTATAAAAGAACGGAAAAAAATTGATTCTCTTGGAATTTCCAACCTTCGAAAAAATTTTTTTTTCTTTTCGAGATTCTTTCCGCATAATATGCTTTTCTACAGCCATCAAGCTAGCAAAATGAAGGAGAACCGGTTATCTCAAATAAGAACGGAAAAAAAGTGATTCTAATGAAGTTTCCAACCATCGAAATAAATCTTTTCTTTTCGCGAATCTTTCTTCATTTTATGGTTTTCTATGGCTATCAAACAAGTATAATGGAAGAGAACCAGTTATCTCAAATACGAAAGGAAAAAAAATTGATTCTAATGAAGTTTCGAAGAATGAAAAAAAAATTTTTTTCTTTTGGAGATTGTTTTCGCATAATATGCTTTTCTAAGACTATCAAACTAGTATAATGAAAGAGAACCAGTTATCTCAAATAAGAACGGAAAAAAAGTGATTCTAATGAAGTTTCCAAACTTTGAAAAAATTTTTTTTTTCTTTTCGAGATTCTTTCCGCATAATATGCTTTTCTAAGCCTATCAAACCAGTATAATGAAATAGAACCAGTTATCTCAAAAAAGAACGGAAAAAAATTGATACTCTTGGATTTTCCAACCTTCGAAAAAATTTTTTTTTTCTTTTCGAGATTCTTTCCGCATAATATGCTTTTCTACAGCTATCAAGCTAAAAAAACGAAAGAGAACCGGTTATCTCAAATAAGAACGGAAAAAAAGTGATTCTAATGAAGTTTCCAACCATCGAAATAAATCTATTCCTTTCGCGAATCTTTCTTCATTTTATGGTTTTCTATGGCTATCAAACTAGTATAATGAAAGAGAACCAGTTATCTCAAATATGAATGGAAAAAAGTGATTCTAATGAAGTTTCCAACCATCGAAATAAATCTGTTCTTTTCGAGAATCTTTCTTCATTTTATGGTTTTCTATGGCTATCAAACTAGCAAAATGACAGAGAACCGGTTATCTCAAATATGAACGGAAAAAAAGTGATTCTAATGAAGTTTCCAACCATCGAAATAAATCTTTTCTTTTCGCGAATCTTTCTTCATTTTATGGTTTTCTATAGCTATCAAATTAGTATAATGAAAGAGAAACAGTTATCTCAAATAAGAATGGAAAAAAAGTGAGTCTAATGAAGTTTCCAAATATAAAAAAAAATTTTTTTCTTTTAGAGATGCTTTGCGCATTATATGCTTTTCTAGGGCTAACAAACTAGTATAATGAAAGAGAACTAGTTATCTCAAATAAGAATGGAAAAAAATTGATTCATAAGGATTTTCAAAACATCAAAAAAAAAAATTTTTTCTTTTCGAGATTCTTTCCGCATAATATGCTTTTCTAAGACTATCAAACTACTATAATGAAAGAGAACCAGTTATCTCAAATAAGAACGGAAAAAAACTGATTCTAATGAAGTTTCTAAATTTGAAAAAATTTTTTTTCTTTTCGAGATTCTTTTCGCATAATATGCTTTTCTAAGGCTATCAAACTAGTATAAAGAAAGAGAACCAGTTATCTCAAATAAGAATGGAAAAAAAGTGATTCATAAGGATTTTCAAACAGCAAAAAAAATTTTATTCTTTTCGAGATTCTTTCCGCATAATATGCTTTTCTAAGAGTATCAAACTAGTATAATGAAAGAGAACCAGTTATCTCAAATAAGAACGGAAAAAAAAGTGATTCTAATGAAGTTTCCAAACATTGAAAAAAATTGTTTTCTTTTCGAGATTATTTCGCATAATATGCTTTTCTAAGGCTATCAAACTAGTATAATGAAAGAGAACCAGTTATCCCAAAAAAGAACGGAAAAAAATTGATTCTTTTGGATTTTCCAACCTTCGAAAAAATTAACCAGTTATCTGAAAAAAGAACGGAAAAAAATTGATTCTCTTGGATTTTCCTACCTTAGAAAAAATTTTTTTTCTTTTCATGATTCTTTCCGCATAATATGCTTTTCTACAGCTATCAAACTATCAAAATGAAAGAGAACCAGTATCTCAAATAAGAAAGGAAAAAAAGTGATTCTAATGAAGTTTCCAACCATCGAAATAAATCTTTTCTTTTCGCGAATCTTTCTTCATTTTATGGTTTTCTATGGCTATCAAACTAGCAAAATGAAAGAGAACCGGTTATCTCAAATAAGAACGGAAAAAAAGTGATTCTAATGAAGTTTCCAACCATCGAAATAAATCTTTTCTTTTCGCGAATCTTTCTTCATTTTATGGTTTTCTATGGCTATCAAACTAGTATAATGAAAGAGAACCAGTTATCTCAAATAAGAATGGAAAAAAAGTGATTCTAATGAAGTTTCCAAACATCAAAAATTTTTTTTTTTATTTTCGAGATTCTTTGCGCATTATATGCTTTTCTAAGGCTATCAAACTAGTATAATGAAAGAGAACTAGTTATCTCAAATAAGAATGGAAAAAATTTTATTCATAAGGATTTTCAAAGCATCAAAAAAAATTTTTTTTCTTTTCGAGATTCTTTCCGCATAATATGCTTTTCTAAGACTCTTAAACTAGTATAATGAAAGAGAACCAGTTATCTCAAATAAGAAGGGAAAAAAAGTGATTCTAATGAAGTTTCCAACTTTGAAAAAAATTTTTTTTCTTTTCGAGATTCTTTTCTCATAATATGCTTATCTAAGGCTATCAAACTAGTATAATGAAAGAGAACCAGTATTCTCAAAAAAGAACGGAAAAAAATTGATTCTCTTGGATTTTCCAACCTTCGAAAAAAATTTTTTTTTTCTTTTCGAGATTCTTTCCGCATAATATGCTTTTCTAAGGCTATCAAACTAGTATAATGAAAGAGAACCAGTTATCTCAAAAAAGAACGGAAAAAAATTGATTCTCTTGGATTTTCCAACCTTCGAAAACCTTTTTTTTTCTTTTCATGATTCCTTCCGCATAATATGCTTTTCCAAAGCTATCAAACTATCAAAATGAAAGAGAACCAGTATCTCAAATAAGAAAGGAAAAAAAGTGATTCTAATGAAGTTTCCAACCATCGAAATAAATCTTTTCATTTCGCGAATCTTTCTTCATTTTCTGGTTTTCTATGGCTATCAAAATAGTGTAATGAAAGAGAAACAGTTATCTCAAATAAGAACGGAAAAAAAGTGATTCTAATGAAGTTTCCAAACATCAAAAAAAAATTTTTTTCTTTTCGAGATTCTTTCCGCATAATATGCTTTTCTAAGCCTATCAAACTAGTATAATGAAAGAGAACCAGTTATCTATAAAAGAACGGAAAAAAATTGATTCTCTTGGAATTTCCAACCTTCGAAAAAATTTTTTTTTCTTTTCGAGATTCTTTCCGCATAATATGCTTTTCTACAGCCATCAAGCTAGCAAAATGAAGGAGAACCGGTTATCTCAAATAAGAACGGAAAAAAAGTGATTCTAATGAAGTTTCCAACCATCGAAATAAATCTTTTCTTTTCGCGAATCTTTCTTCATTTTATGGTTTTCTATGGCTATCAAACAAGTATAATGGAAGAGAACCAGTTATCTCAAATACGAAAGGAAAAAAATTGATTCTAATGAAGTTTCGAAGAATGAAAAAAAAAATTTTTTTCTTTTGGAGATTGTTTTCGCATAATATGCTTTTCTAAGACTATCAAACTAGTATAATGAAAGACAACCAGTTATCTCAAATAAGAACGGAAAAAAAGTGATTCTAATGAAGTTTCCAAACTTTGAAAAAAATTTTTTTTTCTTTTCGAGATTCTTTCCGCATAATATGCTTTTCTAAGCCTATCAAACTAGTATAATGAAATAGAACCAGTTATCTCAAAAAAGAACGGGAAAAAATTGATACTCTTGGATTTTCCAACCTTCGAAAAATTTTTTTTTTCTTTTCGAGATTCTTTCCGCATAATATGCTTTTCTACAGCTATCAAGCTAACAAAACGAAAGAGAACCGGTTATCTCAAATAAGAACGGAAAAAAAGTGATTCTAATGAAGTTTCCAACCATCGAAATAAATCTATTCCTTTCGCGAATCTTTCTTCATTTTATGGTTTTCTATGGCTATCAAACTAGTATAATGAAAGAGAACCAGTTATCTCAAATATGAATGGAAAAAAGTGATTCAAATGAAGTTTCCAACCATCGAAATAAATCTGTTCTTTTCGAGAACCTTTCTTCATTTTATGGTTTTCTATGGCTATCAAACTAGCAAAATGACAGAGAACCGGTTATCTCAAATATGAACGGAAAAAAAGTGATTCTAATGAAGTTTCCAACCATCGAAATAAATCTTTTCTTTTCGCGAATCTTTCTTCATTTTATGGTTTTCTATAGCTATCAAATTAGTATAATGAAAGAGAAACAGTTATCTCAAATAGGAATGGAAAAAAAGTGAGTCTAATGAAGTTTCCAAATATAAAAAAAAATTTTTTTCTTTTAGAGATGCTTTGCGCATTATATGCTTTTCTAGGGCTAACAAACTAGTATAATGAAAGAGAACTAGTTATCTCAAATAAGAATGGAAAAAAATTGATTCATAAGGATTTTCAAAACATCAAAAAAAAAATTTTTTTCTTTTCGAGATTCTTTCCGCATAATATGCTTTTCTAAGACTATCAAACTACTATAATGAAAGAGAACCAGTTATCTCAAATAAGAACGGAAAAAAATTGATTCTAATGAAGTTTCCAAACTTTGAAAAAATTTTTTTTCTTTTCGAGATTCTTTTCGCATAATATGCTTTTCTAAGGCTATCAAACTAGTATAAAGAAAGAGAACCAGTTATCTCAAATAAGAATGGAAAAAAAGTGATTCATAAGGATTTTCAAACAGCAAAAAAAATTTTATTCTTTTCGAGATTCTTTCCGCATAATATGCTTTTCTAAGCCTATCAAACTAGTATAATGAAAGAGAACCAGTTATATCAAAAAAGAACGGAAAAAAATTGATTCTCTTGGATTTTCCAACCTTCGAAAAAAATTTTTTTTTTTTTTCGAGATTCTTTTGCATAATATGCTTTTCTACAGCTATCAAGCTAGCAAATTGAAAGAGAACCGGTTATCTCAAATAAGAACGGAAAAAAAGTGATTCTAATGAAGTTTCCAACCATCGAAATAAATCTATTCTTTTGGCGAATCTTTCTTCATTTTATGGTTTTCTATGGCTATGAAACTGGTATAATTTAAAGAGAACCAAGTTATGTCAAATAAGAATGGAAAAAAGTGATTGTAATGAAGTTTCCAGGAATCAAAAAAAATTTTCCTCTTTTCGAGATTCTTTCCGGATAATATGCTTTTCTAAGACTATCAAACTAGTATAATGAAAGAGAACAAGTTATCTCAAATAAGAACGGAAAAAAAGTGATTCTATTGAAGATTCCAAACTTTGAAAAAACTTTTTTTTTCTTTTCGAGATTCTTTCCGCATAATGTGCTTTTCTACAGTTATCAAACTAGCAAAATGAAAGAAAACCGGTTATCTCAAATAAGAACGGAAAAAAAGTGATTCCAATAAGGTTTGCAACAATCGAAATAAATCTATCTTTTTCGCGAATCTTTCTTCATTTTATGGTTTTCTAAGGTTATCAAACTAGATTAATGAAGGAGAAATAGTTATCTCCATTTGAAACGCAAAAAAAAAAAAAAAACATTCTTTTGGTTTCCAACCTTAGAAAAAAATTTTTTTCTTTTCGAGATTCTTTCCGCATAATATGCTTTTGTAAGGCTATCAAACTAGAAAAATGAAAGAGAACCAGTTAATTCAAATAAGAACGGAAAAATAGTGATTGTAATGATGTTTCCAACCATCGAAATAAATCCTTTCTTTTCGCCATTTTTCTTCATTTTATGCTCTTCTAAACCTATCAAACTAGAATATTGAAGGAAAAATAGTTATCTCCATTTGAAACGCAAAAAAAGCAGATGCTTTTGGTTTCCAAAATTGGAAAATAATTTTCTTTTAACTAAACTAACTAACCTAACCTAAGTGAAACTAAACTAAATTAAACTAAACTCAATAAAACTAAACTTAACTAAAATAAACTAAACTAAAATAAACGAAACTAACTAAACTAAACGAAACTAACTAAACTAAACTAACCTAACCTAACCTAACCTAAACTAAACTACACTAAATTAAACTAAACTAAACTAAACTAAACTAAACTATAAGCTAAATTGTAAACTAAACTAAACTAAACTATAAGCTAATCTAAATTATAAACTAAACTAAACTAAACTAAACTAAACTAACCTAACCTAACCTAACATAACCTAAACTAAACTTACCAAACTAAACTAAACAAAACTAACCTAACCTAACCTAACCTCACCTAACCTAACCTAACCTAACCTAACGTAAACTAAATTAAACAAAAGTAAGCTAACCTAATGAAACCTAAACTAATCTAATCTAAACTAAACTAAAATAAACTATTCCATAAACTAAACTAAACAAAACTAACCTAACCTAACCTAATCTAATCTAACGTTAACTAAACTAAACTAAACTAAACTAAACTAACCTAACCTAACCGAACCTAACTAAAAATAAACTAAACTAAATAACCTAACTAATCTAAACTAATCTAAACTAACCTAAACTTACCTAAATTAAACTAAACTAAACTAATCTAAATTAACTTATCTAAACTAACCTAACCTAACCTAACATAACCTAAACTAAACTAATCTAACCTACCCTAAACTAAACTAAATTAAACTAAACTAACTAAGCTAAACTAAACTAAACTAAACTAAGCGAACCTAACCTAACCTAACATAAACTAAACTAAACTAAACTAAGCTTAACTAACCCAACCTAAATTAAACGTAACTAAACAAAACTAAACTAATCTAAACCAAACTAAACTAAACTAAACTAAATTCAACTAAACCAAACTAAACTAAACTAAACTACACTAACATAACCTTTCCTAACCTAATCTAAACTAAACTAAACTAAACTAAACTAACATAATCCAAACTAAACTATAAACTAAACTAAACTAAACAAAATTACACTAACCTAACCTAACCTTAACTAAACCCAACTAAACAAACTTAACCTAACCTATCCTAAACTTACCTAACCTAATCTAAGCTAAACTAAACTAAACTAAACTGAATTATAAACTAAACTATAAACTAAACTTAATTAAACTATAAACTAAACTATAAACTAAACTAAAATAAAATAAACTAACCTTACCTAACCTAACCTAACCTAAATTAAACTAACTAACCTTACTTAACCTAACCTAACCTTACCTAACCTAAACTAAACTAAACTAAACTACCTAAACTAAACAAAACTAAAATAAATTTAACTATAAATTAACTATGAACTATACTAAACTAAATTATAAAGTAAACTATAAACTAAATTATATTAACTAAACTAAAATAAACTAAATTAATGTAAACTATACTAACCTAACCTAACCTAAACTTAAGTAAACTTAACTAAATTAACATAACCTAACCTAACCTAAACTACACTAAAATAAACTAAACGAAACTAACTAAACTAAACTAAAATGAACTTACCTAACCTAACCTAACCTAACCGAAATTTCCAACCTCCAAAAATAAATGTTTTCTTTTCGAGATTCTTTCCGCATAATATGCTTTTCTAAGGTTTTCAAACAAAAATGAAAGAGAACCAGTTATCTCAAATAAGAACGGAAATAAGGTGATTCTAATGAGGTTTGCAACCATCGAAATAAATCTTTTCTTTTCGCGAATCTTTCTTCATTTTATGGTTTTCTATGGCTATCAAAATAGCAAAATGAAAGAGAACCGGTTATCTCAAATAAGAACGGAAAAAAAGTGATTCTAATGAAGTTTCCAACCATCGAAATAAATCTATTCTTTTCCGGAATCTTTCTTCATTTTATGGTTTTCTATGGCTATCAAACTAGTATAACGAAAGAGAACTAGTTATCTCAAATAAGAATGGAAAAAAATTGATTCATAAGTATTTTCAAAACATCAAAAAAAAATTTTTTTCTTTTCGAGATTCTTTCCGCATAATATGCTTTTCTAAGAGTATCAAACTAGTATAATGAAAGAGAACCAGTTATCTCAAATAAGAACGGAAAAAAAAGTGATTCTAATGAAGTTTCCAAACATTGAAAAAAATTGTTTTCTTTTCGAGATTATTTCGCATAATATGCTTTTCTAAGGCTATCAAACTAGTATAATGAAAGAGAACCAGTTATCCCAAAAAAGAACGGAAAAAATTTGATTCTTTTGGATTTTCCAACCTTCGAAAAAATTAACCAGTTATCTGAAAAAAGAACGGAAAAAAATTGATTCTCTTGGATTTTCCAACCTTAGAAAAAATTTTTTTTCTTTTCATGATTCTTTCCGCATAATATGCTTTTCTACAGCTATCAAACTATCAAAATGAAAGAGAACCAGTATCTCAAATAAGAAAGGAAAAAAAGTGATTCTAATGAAGTTTCCAACCATCGAAATAAATCTTTTCTTTTCGCGAATCTTTCTTCATTTTATGGTTTTCTATGGCTATCAAACTAGCAAAATGAAAGAGAACCGGTTATCTCAAATAAGAACGGAAAAAAAGTGATTCTAATGAAGTTTCCAACCATCGAAATAAATCTTTTCTTTTCGCGAATCTTTCTTCATTTTATGGTTTTCTATGGCTATCAAACTAGTATAATGAAAGAGAACCAGTTATCTCAAATAAGAATGGAAAAAAAGTGATTCTAATGAAGTTTCCAAACATCAAAAAATTTTTTTTTTATTTTCGAGATTCTTTGCGCATTATATGCTTTTCTAAGGCTATCAAACTAGTATAATGAAAGAGAACTAGTTATCTCAAATAAGAATGGAAAAAATTTTATTCATAAGGATTTTCAAAGCATCAAAAAAATTTTTTTTCTTTTCGAGATTCTTTCCGCATAATATGCTTTTCTAAGACTCTTAAACTAGTATAATGAAAGAGAACCAGTTATCTCAAATAAGAAGGGAAAAAAAGTGATTCTAATGAAGTTTCCAACCATCGAAATAAATCTATTCCTTTCGCGAATCTTTCTTCATTTTATGGTTTTCTATGGCTATCAAACTAGTATAATGAAAGAGAACCAGTTATCTCAAATATGAATGGAAAAAAGTGATTCTAATGAAGTTTCCAACCATCGAAATAAATCTGTTCTTTTCGAGAACCTTTCTTCATTTTATGGTTTTCTATGGCTATCAAACTAGCAAAATGACAGAGAACCGGTTATCTCAAATATGAACGGAAAAAAAGTGATTCTAATGAAGTTTCCAACCATCGAAATAAATCTTTTCTTTTCGCGAATCTTTCTTCATTTTATGGTTTTCTATAGCTATCAAATTAGTATAATGAAAGAGAAACAGTTATCTCAAATAGGAATGGAAAAAAAGTGAGTCTAATGAAGTTTCCAAATATAAAAAAAAATTTTTTTCTTTTAGAGATGCTTTGCGCATTATATGCTTTTCTAGGGCTAACAAACTAGTATAATGAAAGAGAACTAGTTATCTCAAATAAGAATGGAAAAAAATTGATTCATAAGGATTTTCAAAACATCAAAAAAAAAATTTTTTTCTTTTCGAGATTCTTTCCGCATAATATGCTTTTCTAAGACTATCAAACTACTATAATGAAAGAGAACCAGTTATCTCAAATAAGAACGGAAAAAAATTGATTCTAATGAAGTTTCCAAACTTTGAAAAAATTTTTTTTCTTTTCGAGATTCTTTTCGCATAATATGCTTTTCTAAGGCTATCAAACTAGTATAAAGAAAGAGAACCAGTTATCTCAAATAAGAATGGAAAAAAAGTGATTCATAAGGATTTTCAAACAGCAAAAAAAATTTTATTCTTTTCGAGATTCTTTCCGCATAATATGCTTTTCTAAGCCTATCAAACTAGTATAATGAAAGAGAACCAGTTATATCAAAAAAGAACGGAAAAAAATTGATTCTCTTGGATTTTCCAACCTTCGAAAAAAATTTTTTTTTTTTTTCGAGATTCTTTTGCATAATATGCTTTTCTACAGCTATCAAGCTAGCAAATTGAAAGAGAACCGGTTATCTCAAATAAGAACGGAAAAAAAGTGATTCTAATGAAGTTTCCAACCATCGAAATAAATCTATTCTTTTGGCGAATCTTTCTTCATTTTATGGTTTTCTATGGCTATGAAACTGGTATAATTTAAAGAGAACCAAGTTATGTCAAATAAGAATGGAAAAAAGTGATTGTAATGAAGTTTCCAGGAATCAAAAAAAATTTTCCTCTTTTCGAGATTCTTTCCGGATAATATGCTTTTCTAAGACTATCAAACTAGTATAATGAAAGAGAACAAGTTATCTCAAATAAGAACGGAAAAAAAGTGATTCTATTGAAGATTCCAAACTTTGAAAAAACTTTTTTTTTCTTTTCGAGATTCTTTCCGCATAATGTGCTTTTCTACAGTTATCAAACTAGCAAAATGAAAGAAAACCGGTTATCTCAAATAAGAACGGAAAAAAAGTGATTCCAATAAGGTTTGCAACAATCGAAATAAATCTATCTTTTTCGCGAATCTTTCTTCATTTTATGGTTTTCTAAGGTTATCAAACTAGATTAATGAAGGAGAAATAGTTATCTCCATTTGAAACGCAAAAAAAAAAAAAAAAACATTCTTTTGGTTTCCAACCTTAGAAAAAAATTTTTTTCTTTTCGAGATTCTTTCCGCATAATATGCTTTTGTAAGGCTATCAAACTAGAAAAATGAAAGAGAACCAGTTAATTCAAATAAGAACGGAAAAATAGTGATTGTAATGATGTTTCCAACCATCGAAATAAATCCTTTCTTTTCGCCATTTTTCTTCATTTTATGCTCTTCTAAACCTATCAAACTAGAATATTGAAGGAAAAATAGTTATCTCCATTTGAAACGCAAAAAAAGCAGATGCTTTTGGTTTCCAAAATTGGAAAATAATTTTCTTTTAACTAAACTAACTAACCTAACCTAAGTGAAACTAAACTAAATTAAACTAAACTCAATAAAACTAAACTTAACTAAAATAAACTAAACTAAAATAAACGAAACTAACTAAACTAAACGAAACTAACTAAACTAAACTAACCTAACCTAACCTAACCTAAACTAAACTACACTAAATTAAACTAAACTAAACTAAACTAAACTAAACTATAAGCTAAATTGTAAACTAAACTAAACTAAACTATAAGCTAATCTAAATTATAAACTAAACTAAACTAAACTAAACTAAACTAACCTAACCTAACCTAACATAACCTAAACTAAACTTACCAAACTAAACTAAACAAAACTAACCTAACCTAACCTAACCTCACCTAACCTAACCTAACCTAACCTAACGTAAACTAAATTAAACAAAAGTAAGCTAACCTAATGAAACCTAAACTAATCTAATCTAAACTAAACTAAAATAAACTATTCCATAAACTAAACTAAACAAAACTAACCTAACCTAACCTAATCTAATCTAACGTTAACTAAACTAAACTAAACTAAACTAAACTAACCTAACCTAACCGAACCTAACTAAAAATAAACTAAACTAAATAACCTAACTAATCTAAACTAATCTAAACTAACCTAAACTTACCTAAATTAAACTAAACTAAACTAATCTAAATTAACTTATCTAAACTAACCTAACCTAACCTAACATAACCTAAACTAAACTAATCTAACCTACCCTAAACTAAACTAAATTAAACTAAACTAACTAAGCTAAACTAAACTAAACTAAACTAAGCGAACCTAACCTAACCTAACATAAACTAAACTAAACTAAACTAAGCTTAACTAACCCAACCTAAATTAAACGTAACTAAACAAAACTAAACTAATCTAAACCAAACTAAACTAAACTAAATTAAATTCAACTAAACCAAACTAAACTAAACTAAACTACACTAACATAACCTTTCCTAACCTAATCTAAACTAAACTAAACTAAACTAAACTAACATAATCCAAACTAAACTATAAACTAAACTAAACTAATCAAAATTACACTAACCTAACCTAACCTTAACTAAACCCAACTAAACAAACTTAACCTAACCTATCCTAAACTTACCTAACCTAATCTAAGCTAAACTAAACTAAACTAAACTGAATTATAAACTAAACTATAAACTAAACTTAATTAAACTATAAACTAAACTATAAACTAAACTAAAATAAAATAAACTAACCTTACCTAACCTAACCTAACCTAAATTAAACTAACTAACCTTACTTAACCTAACCTAACCTTACCTAACCTAAACTAAACTAAACTAAACTACCTAAACTAAACAAAACTAAAATAAATTTAACTATAAATTAACTATGAACTATACTAAACTAAATTATAAAGTAAACTATAAACTAAATTATATTAACTAAACTAAAATAAACTAAATTAATGTAAACTATACTAACCTAACCTAACCTAAACTTAAGTAAACTTAACTAAATTAACATAACCTAACCTAACCTAAACTACACTAAAATAAACTAAACGAAACTAACTAAACTAAACTAAAATGAACTTACCTAACCTAACCTAACCTAACCGAAATTTCCAACCTCCAAAAATAAATGTTTTCTTTTCGAGATTCTTTCCGCATAATATGCTTTTCTAAGGTTTTCAAACAAAAATGAAAGAGAACCAGTTATCTCAAATAAGAACGGAAATAAGGTGATTCTAATGAGGTTTGCAACCATCGAAATAAATCTTTTCTTTTCGCGAATCTTTCTTCATTTTATGGTTTTCTATGGCTATCAAAATAGCAAAATGAAAGAGAACCGGTTATCTCAAATAAGAACGGAAAAAAAGTGATTCTAATGAAGTTTCCAACCATCGAAATAAATCTATTCTTTTCCGGAATCTTTCTTCATTTTATGGTTTTCTATGGCTATCAAACTAGTATAACGAAAGAGAACTAGTTATCTCAAATAAGAATGGAAAAAAATTGATTCATAAGTATTTTCAAAACATCAAAAAAAAATTTTTTTCTTTTCGAGATTCTTTCCGCATAATATGCTTTTCTAAGAGTATCAAACTAGTATAATGAAAGAGAACCAGTTATCTCAAATAAGAACGGAAAAAAAAGTGATTCTAATGAAGTTTCCAAACATTGAAAAAAATTGTTTTCTTTTCGAGATTATTTCGCATAATATGCTTTTCTAAGGCTATCAAACTAGTATAATGAAAGAGAACCAGTTATCCCAAAAAAGAACGGAAAAAATTTGATTCTTTTGGATTTTCCAACCTTCGAAAAAATTAACCAGTTATCTGAAAAAAGAACGGAAAAAAATTGATTCTCTTGGATTTTCCAACCTTAGAAAAAATTTTTTTTCTTTTCATGATTCTTTCCGCATAATATGCTTTTCTACAGCTATCAAACTATCAAAATGAAAGAGAACCAGTATCTCAAATAAGAAAGGAAAAAAAGTGATTCTAATGAAGTTTCCAACCATCGAAATAAATCTTTTCTTTTCGCGAATCTTTCTTCATTTTATGGTTTTCTATGGCTATCAAACTAGCAAAATGAAAGAGAACCGGTTATCTCAAATAAGAACGGAAAAAAAGTGATTCTAATGAAGTTTCCAACCATCGAAATAAATCTTTTCTTTTCGCGAATCTTTCTTCATTTTATGGTTTTCTATGGCTATCAAACTAGTATAATGAAAGAGAACCAGTTATCTCAAATAAGAATGGAAAAAAAGTGATTCTAATGAAGTTTCCAAACATCAAAAAATTTTTTTTTTATTTTCGAGATTCTTTGCGCATTATATGCTTTTCTAAGGCTATCAAACTAGTATAATGAAAGAGAACTAGTTATCTCAAATAAGAATGGAAAAAATTTTATTCATAAGGATTTTCAAAGCATCAAAAAAAATTTTTTTTCTTTTCGAGATTCTTTCCGCATAATATGCTTTTCTAAGACTCTTAAACTAGTATAATGAAAGAGAACCAGTTATCTCAAATAAGAAGGGAAAAAAAGTGATTCTAATGAAGTTTCCAAACTTTGAAAAAAATTTTTTTTCTTTTCGAGATTCTTTCGCATAATATGCTTATCTAAGGCTATCAAACTAGTATAATGAAAGAGAACCAGTATTCTCAAAAAAGAACGGAAAAAAATTGATTCTCTTGGATTTTCCAACCTTCGAAAAAATTTTTTTTTTCTTTTCGAGATTCTTTCCGCATAATATGCTTTTCTAAGGCTATCAAACTAGTATAATGAAAGAGAACCAGTTATCTCAAAAAAGAACGGAAAAAAATTGATTCTCTTGGATTTTCCAACCTTCGAAAACTTTTTTTTTTCTTTTCATGATTCCTTCCGCATAATATGCTTTTCCAAAGCTATCAAACTATCAAAATGAAAGAGAACCAGTATCTCAAATAAGAAAGGAAAAAAAGTGATTCTAATGAAGTTTCCAACCATCGAAATAAATCTTTTCTTTTCGCGAATCTTTCTTCATTTTCTGGTTTTCTATGGCTATCAAAATAGTGTAATGAAAGAGAAACAGTTATCTCAAATAAGAACGGAAAAAAAGTGATTCTAATGAAGTTTCCAAACATCAAAAAAAAATTTTTTTCTTTTCGAGATTCTTTCCGCATAATATGCTTTTCTAAGGCTATCAAACTAGTATAAAGAAAGTGAACCAGTTATCTCAAATAAGAACGGAAAAAAAGTGATTCATAAGGATTTTCCAAACAGCAAAAAAAAATTTTTTTCTTTTGGAGGTTCTTTCTGCATAATATGCTTTTCTAAGCCTATCAAACTAGTATAATGAAAGAGAACCAGTTATCTATAAAAGAACGGAAAAAAATTGATTCTCTTGGAATTTCCAACCTTCGAAAAATTTT
The DNA here is from genome assembly GCA_030762175.1 of Metallyticus violacea. Taxonomy (NCBI): domain Eukaryota; kingdom Metazoa; phylum Arthropoda; class Insecta; order Mantodea; family Metallyticidae; genus Metallyticus; species Metallyticus violacea. The sequence continues at coordinate 57,635,360 of CM060839.1, read as the reverse complement.
TTTTTTCTTTTCGAGATTCTTTCCGCATAATATGCTTTTCTACAGCCATCAAGCTAGCAAAATGAAGGAGAACCGGTTATCTCAAATAAGAACGGAAAAAAGGTGATTCTAATGAAGTTTCCAACCATCGAAATAAATCTTTTCTTTTCGCGAATCTTTCTTCATTTTATGGTTTTCTATGGCTATCAAACAAGTATAATGGAAGAGAACCAGTTATCTCAAATACGAAAGGAAAAAAATTGATTCTAATGAAGTTTCGAAGAATGAAAAAAAAATTTTTTTCTTTTGGAGATTGTTTTCGCATAATATGCTTTTCTAAGACTATCAAACTAGTATAATGAAAGAGAACCAGTTATCTCAAATAAGAACGGAAAAAAAGTGATTCTAATGAAGTTTCCAAACTTTGAAAAATTTTTTTTTTTCTTTTCGAGATTCTTTCCGCATAATATGCTTTTCTAAGCCTATCAAACTAGTATAATGAAATAGAACCAGTTATCTCAAAAAAGAACGGAAAAAAATTGATACTCTTGGATTTTCCAACCTTCGAAAAAATTTTTTTTTTCTTTTCGAGATTCTTTCGTCATAATATGCTTTTCTACAGCTATCAAGCTAACAAAATGAAAGAGAACCGGTTATCTCAAATAAGAACGGAAAAAAAGTGATTCTAATGAAGTTTCCAACCATCGAAATAAATCTATTCCTTTCGCGAATCTTTCTTCATTTTATGGTTTTCTACGGCTATCAAACTAGTATAATGAAAGAGAACCAGTTATCTCAAATATGAATGGAAAAAAGTGATTCTAATGAAGTTTCCAACCATCGAAATAAATCTGTTCTTTTCGAGAATCTTTCTTCATTTTATGGTTTTCTATGGCTATCAAACTAGCAAAATGACAGAGAACCGGTTATCTCAAATATGAACGGAAAAAAAGTGATTCTAATGAAGTTTCCAACCATCGAAATAAATCTTTTCTTTTCGCGAATCTTTCTTCATTTTATGGTTTTCTATAGCTATCAAATTAGTATAATGAAAGAGAAACAGTTATCTCAAATAAGAATGGAAAAAAAGTGAGTCTAATGAAGTTTCCAAATATAAAAAAAATTTTTTTTCTTTTAGAGATGCTTTGCGCATTATATGCTTTTCTAGGGCTAACAAACTAGTATAATGAAAGAGAACTAGTTATCTCAAATAAGAATGGAAAAAAATTGATTCATAAGGATTTTCAAAACATCAAAAAAAAAATTTTTTCTTTTCGAGATTCCTTCCGCATAATATGCTTTTCTAACGCTATCAAACTACTATAATGAAAGAGAACCAGTTATCTCAAATAAGAACGGAAAAAAATTGATTCTAATGAAGTTTCCAAACTTTGAAAAAATTTTTTTTCTTTTCGAGATTCTTTTCGCATAATATGCTTTTCTAAGGCTATCAAACTAGTATAAAGAAAGAGAACCAGTTATCTCAAATAAGAATGGAAAAAAAGTGATTCATAAGGATTTTCAAACAGCAAAAAAAATTTTATTCTTTTCGAGATTCTTTCCGCATAATATGCTTTTCTAAGCCTATCAAACTAGTATAATGAAAGAGAACCAGTTATATCAAAAAAGAACGGAAAAAAATTGATTCTCTTGGATTTTCCAACCTTCGAAAAAAATTTTTTTTTTTTTCGAGATTCTTTTGCATAATATGCTTTTCTACAGCTATCAAGCTAGCAAATTGAAAGAGAACCGGTTATCTCAAATAAGAACGGAAAAAAAGTGATTCTAATGAAGTTTCCAACCATCGAAATAAATCTATTCTTTTGGCGAATCTTTCTTCATTTTATGGTTTTCTATGGCTATGAAACTGGTATAATTTAAAGAGAACCAAGTTATCTCAAATAAGAATGGAAAAAAGTGATTGTAATGAAGTTTCCAGGAATCAAAAAAAATTTTCCTCTTTTCGAGATTCTTTCCGCATAATATGCTTTTCTAAGACTATCAAACTAGTATAATGAAAGAGAACAAGTTATCTCAAATAAGAACGGAAAAAAAGTGATTCTATTGAAGATTCCAAACTTTGAAAAAACTTTTTTTTTCTTTTCGAGATTCTTTCCGCATAATGTGCTTTTCTACAGCTATCAAACTAGCAAAATGAAAGAGAACCGGTTATCTCAAATAAGAACGGAAAAAAAGTGATTCCAATAAGGTTTGCACCAATCGAAATAAATCTATCTTTTTCGCGAATCTTTCTTCATTTTATGGTTTTCTAAGGTTATCAAACTAGATTAATGAAGGAGAAATAGTTATCTCCATTTGAAACGCAAAAAAAAAAAAAAAAAAACATTCTTTTGGTTTCCAACCTTAGAAAAAAATTTTTTTCTTTTCGAGATTCTTTCCGCATAATATGCTTTTGTAAGGCTATCAAACTAGAAAAATGAAAGAGAACCAGTTAATTCAAATAAGAACGGAAAAATAGTGATTGTAATGATGGTTCCAACCATCGAAATAAATCCTTTCTTTTCGCCATTTTTCTTCATTTTATGCTCTTCTAAACCTATCAAACTAGAATATTGAAGGAAAAATAGTTATCTCCATTTGAAACGCAAAAAAAGCAGATGCTTTTGGTTTCCAAAATTGGAAAATAATTTTCTTTTAACTAAACTAACTAACCTAACCTAAGTGAAACTAAACTAAATTAAACTAAACTCAATAAAACTAAACTTAACTAAAATAAACTAAACTAAAATAAACGAAACTAACTAAACTAAACGAAACTAACTAAACTAAACTAACCTAACCTAACCTAACCTAAACTAAACTACACTAAATTAAACTAAACTAAACTAAACTAAACTAAACTATAAGCTAAATTGTAAACTAAACTAAACTAAACTATAAGCTAATCTAAATTATAAACTAAACTAAACTAAACTAAACTAAACTAACCTAACCTAACCTAACATAACCTAAACTAAACTTACCAAACTAAACTAAACAAAACTAACCTAACCTAACCTAACCTCACCTAACCTAACCTAACCTAACCTAACGTAAACTAAATTAAACAAAAGTAAGCTAACCTAATGAAACCTAAACTAATCTAATCTAAACTAAACTAAAATAAACTATTCCATAAACTAAACTAAACAAAACTAACCTAACCTAACCTAATCTAATCTAACGTTAACTAAACTAAACTAAACTAAACTAAACTAACCTAACCTAACCGAACCTAACTAAAAATAAACTAAACTAAATAACCTAACTAATCTAAACTAATCTAAACTAACCTAAACTTACCTAAATTAAACTAAACTAAACTAATCTAAATTAACTAATCTAAACTAACCTAACCTAACCTAACATAACCTAAACTAAACTAATCTAACCTACCCTAAACTAAACTAAATTAAACTAAACTAACTAAGCTAAACTAAACTAAACTAAACTAAGCGAACCTAACCTAACCTAACATAAACTAAACTAAACTAAACTAAGCTTAACTAACCCAACCTAAATTAAACGTAACTAAACAAAACTAAACTAATCTAAACCAAACTAAACTAAACTAAACTAAATTCAACTAAACCAAACTAAACTAAACTAAACTACACTAACATAACCTTTCCTAACCTAATCTAAACTAAACTAAACTAAACTAAACTAACATAATCCAAACTAAACTATAAACTAAACTAAACTAATCAAAATTACACTAACCTAACCTAACCTTAACTAAACCCAACTAAACTAACTTAACCTAACCTATCCTAAACTTACCTAACCTAATCTAAGCTAAACTAAACTAAACTAAACTGAATTATAAACTAAACTATAAACTAAACTTAGTTAAACTATAAACTAAACTATAAACTAAACTAAAATAAAATAAACTAACCTTACCTAACCTAACCTAACCTAAATTAAACTAACTAACCTTACTTAACCTAACCTAACCTTACCTAACCTAAACTAAACTAAACTAAACTACCTAAACTAAACAAAACTAAAATAAATTTAACTATAAATTAACTATGAACTATACTAAACTAAATTATAAAGTAAACTATAAACTAAATTATATTAACTAAACTAAAATAAACTAAATTAATGTAAACTATACTAACCTAACCTAACCTAAACTTAAGTAAACTTAACTAAATTAACATAACCTAACCTAACCTAAACTACACTAAAATAAACTAAACGAAACTAACTAAACTAAACTAAAATGAACTTACCTAACCTAACCTAACCTAACCGAAATTTCCAACCTCCAAAAATAAATGTTTTCTTTTCGAGATTCTTTCCGCATAATATGCTTTTCTAAGGTTTTCAAACAAAAATGAAAGAGAACCAGTTATCTCAAATAAGAACGGAAATAAGGTGATTCTAATGAGGTTTGCAACCATCGAAATAAATCTTTTCTTTTCGCGAATCTTTCTTCATTTTATGGTTTTCTATGGCTATCAAAATAGCAAAATGAAAGAGAACCGGTTATCTCAAATAAGAACGGAAAAAAAGTGATTCTAATGAAGTTTCCAACCATCGAAATAAATCTATTCTTTTCCGGAATCTTTCTTCATTTTATGGTTTTCTATGGCTATCAAACTAGTATAACGAAAGAGAACTAGTTATCTCAAATAAGAATGGAAAAAAATTGATTCATAAGTATTTTCAAAACATCAAAAAAAAATTTTTTTCTTTTCGAGATTCTTTCCGCATAATATGCTTTTCTAAGAGTATCAAACTAGTATAATGAAAGAGAACCAGTTATCTCAAATAAGAACGGAAAAAAAAGTGATTCTAATGAAGTTTCCAAACATTGAAAAAAATTGTTTTCTTTTCGAGATTATTTCGCATAATATGCTTTTCTAAGGCTATCAAACTAGTATAATGAAAGAGAACCAGTTATCCCAAAAAAGAACGGAAAAAATTTGATTCTTTTGGATTTTCCAACCTTCGAAAAAATTAACCAGTTATCTGAAAAAAGAACGGAAAAAAATTGATTCTCTTGGATTTTCCAACCTTAAAAAAATTTTTTTTCTTTTCATGATTCTTTCCGCATAATATGCTTTTCTACAGCTATCAAACTATCAAAATGAAAGAGAACCAGTATCTCAAATAAGAAAGGAAAAAAAGTGATTCTAATGAAGTTTCCAACCATCGAAATAAATCTTTTCTTTTCGCGAATCTTTCTTCATTTTATGGTTTTCTATGGCTATCAAACTAGCAAAATGAAAGAGAACCGGTTATCTCAAATAAGAACGGAAAAAAAGTGATTCTAATGAAGTTTCCAACCATCGAAATAAATCTTTTCTTTTCGCGAATCTTTCTTCATTTTATGGTTTTCTATGGCTATCAAACTAGTATAATGAAAGAGAACCAGTTATCTCAAATAAGAATGGAAAAAAAGTGATTCTAATGAAGTTTCCAAACATCAAAAAATTTTTTTTTTATTTTCGAGATTCTTTGCGCATTATATGCTTTTCTAAGGCTATCAAACTAGTATAATGAAAGAGAACTAGTTATCTCAAATAAGAATGGAAAAAATTTTATTCATAAGGATTTTCAAAGCATCAAAAAAAATTTTTTTTCTTTTCGAGATTCTTTCCGCATAATATGCTTTTCTAAGACTCTTAAACTAGTATAATGAAAGAGAACCAGTTATCTCAAATAAGAAGGGAAAAAAAGTGATTCTAATGAAGTTTCCAAACTTTGAAAAAAATTTTTTTTCTTTTCGAGATTCTTTCGCATAATATGCTTATCTAAGGCTATCAAACTAGTATAATGAAAGAGAACCAGTATTCTCAAAAAAGAACGGAAAAAAATTGATTCTCTTGGATTTTCCAACCTTCGAAAAAATTTTTTTTTTCTTTTCGAGATTCTTTCCGCATAATATGCTTTTCTAAGGCTATCAAACTAGTATAATGAAAGAGAACCAGTTATCTCAAAAAAGAACGGAAAAAAATTGATTCTCTTGGATTTTCCAACCTTCGAAAACTTTTTTTTTTCTTTTCATGATTCCTTCCGCATAATATGCTTTTCCAAAGCTATCAAACTATCAAAATGAAAGAGAACCAGTATCTCAAATAAGAAAGGAAAAAAAGTGATTCTAATGAAGTTTCCAACCATCGAAATAAATCTTTTCTTTTCGCGAATCTTTCTTCATTTTCTGGTTTTCTATGGCTATCAAAATAGTGTAATGAAAGAGAAACAGTTATCTCAAATAAGAACGGAAAAAAAGTGATTCTAATGAAGTTTCCAAACATCAAAAAAAAATTTTTTTCTTTTCGAGATTCTTTCCGCATAATATGCTTTTCTAAGGCTATCAAACTAGTATAAAGAAAGTGAACCAGTTATCTCAAATAAGAACGGAAAAAAAGTGATTCATAAGGATTTTCCAAACAGCAAAAAAAAATTTTTTTCTTTTGGAGGTTCTTTCTGCATAATATGCTTTTCTAAGCCTATCAAACTAGTATAATGAAAGAGAACCAGTTATCTATAAAAGAACGGAAAAAAATTGATTCTCTTGGAATTTCCAACCTTCGAAAAAATTTTTTTTTCTTTTCGAGATTCTTTCCGCATAATATGCTTTTCTACAGCCATCAAGCTAGCAAAATGAAGGAGAACCGGTTATCTCAAATAAGAACGGAAAAAAGGTGATTCTAATGAAGTTTCCAACCATCGAAATAAATCTTTTCTTTTCGCGAATCTTTCTTCATTTTATGGTTTTCTATGGCTATCAAACAAGTATAATGGAAGAGAACCAGTTATCTCAAATACGAAAGGAAAAAAATTGATTCTAATGAAGTTTCGAAGAATGAAAAAAAAATTTTTTTCTTTTGGAGATTGTTTTCGCATAATATGCTTTTCTAAGACTATCAAACTAGTATAATGAAAGAGAACCAGTTATCTCAAATAAGAACGGAAAAAAAGTGATTCTAATGAAGTTTCCAAACTTTGAAAAATTTTTTTTTTTCTTTTCGAGATTCTTTCCGCATAATATGCTTTTCTAAGCCTATCAAACTAGTATAATGAAATAGAACCAGTTATCTCAAAAAAGAACGGAAAAAAATTGATACTCTTGGATTTTCCAACCTTCGAAAAATTTTTTTTTTTCTTTTCGAGATTCTTTCGTCATAATATGCTTTTCTACAGCTATCAAGCTAACAAAATGAAAGAGAACCGGTTATCTCAAATAAGAACGGAAAAAAAGTGATTCTAATGAAGTTTCCAACCATCGAAATAAATCTATTCCTTTCGCGAATCTTTCTTCATTTTATGGTTTTCTATGGCTATCAAACTAGTATAATGAAAGAGAACCAGTTATCTCAAATATGAATGGAAAAAAGTGATTCTAATGAAGTTTCCAACCATCGAAATAAATCTGTTCTTTTCGAGAATCTTTCTTCATTTTATGGTTTTCTATGGCTATCAAACTAGCAAAATGACAGAGAACCGGTTATCTCAAATATGAACGGAAAAAAAGTGATTCTAATGAAGTTTCCAACCATCGAAATAAATCTTTTCTTTTCGCGAATCTTTCTTCATTTTATGGTTTTCTATAGCTATGAAATTAGTATAATGAAAGAGAAACAGTTATCTCAAATAAGAATGGAAAAAAAGTGAGTCTAATGAAGTTTCCAAATATAAAAAAAATTTTTTTTCTTTTAGAGATGCTTTGCGCATTATATGCTTTTCTAGGGCTAACAAACTAGTATAATGAAAGAGAACTAGTTATCTCAAAATAAGAATGGAAAAAAATTGATTCATAAGGATTTTCAAAACATCAAAAAAAAAATTTTTTCTTTTCGAGATTCCTTCCGCATAATATGCTTTTCTAACGCTATCAAACTACTATAATGAAAGAGAACCAGTTATCTCAAATAAGAACGGAAAAAAATTGATTCTAATGAAGTTTCCAAACTTTGAAAAAATTTTTTTTCTTTTCGAGATTCTTTTCGCATAATATGCTTTTCTAAGGCTATCAAACTAGTATAAAGAAAGAGAACCAGTTATCTCAAATAAGAATGGAAAAAAAGTGATTCATAAGGATTTTCAAACAGCAAAAAAAATTTTATTCTTTTCGAGATTCTTTCCGCATAATATGCTTTTCTAAGCCTATCAAACTAGTATAATGAAAGAGAACCAGTTATATCAAAAAAGAACGGAAAAAAATTGATTCTCTTGGATTTTCCAACCTTCGAAAAAAATTTTTTTTTTTTTCGAGATTCTTTTGCATAATATGCTTTTCTACAGCTATCAAGCTAGCAAATTGAAAGAGAACCGGTTATCTCAAATAAGAACGGAAAAAAAGTGATTCTAATGAAGTTTCCAACCATCGAAATAAATCTATTCTTTTGGCGAATCTTTCTTCATTTTATGGTTTTCTATGGCTATGAAACTGGTATAATTTAAAGAGAACCAAGTTATCTCAAATAAGAATGGAAAAAAGTGATTGTAATGAAGTTTCCAGGAATCAAAAAAAATTTTCCTCTTTTCGAGATTCTTTCCGCATAATATGCTTTTCTAAGACTATCAAACTAGTATAATGAAAGAGAACAAGTTATCTCAAATAAGAACGGAAAAAAAGTGATTCTATTGAAGATTCCAAACTTTGAAAAAACTTTTTTTTTCTTTTCGAGATTCTTTCCGCATAATGTGCTTTTCTACAGCTATCAAACTAGCAAAATGAAAGAGAACCGGTTATCTCAAATAAGAACGGAAAAAAAGTGATTCCAATAAGGTTTGCAACAATCGAAATAAATCTATCTTTTTCGCGAATCTTTCTTCATTTTATGGTTTTCTAAGGTTATCAAACTAGATTAATGAAGGAGAAATAGTTATCTCCATTTGAAACGCAAAAAAAAAAAAAAAAAAACATTCTTTTGGTTTCCAACCTTAGAAAAAAATTTTTTTCTTTTCGAGATTCTTTCCGCATAATATGCTTTTGTAAGGCTATCAAACTAGAAAAATGAAAGAGAACCAGTTAATTCAAATAAGAACGGAAAAATAGTGATTGTAATGATGTTTCCAACCATCGAAATAAATCCTTTCTTTTCGCCATTTTTCTTCATTTTATGCTCTTCTAAACCTATCAAACTAGAATATTGAAGGAAAAATAGTTATCTCCATTTGAAACGCAAAAAAAGCAGATGCTTTTGGTTTCCAAAATTCGAAAATAATTTTCTTTTAACTAAACTAACTAACCTAACCTAAGCGAAACTAAACTAAATTAAACTAAACTCAATAAAACTAAACTAAACTAAACTAAACTAAACTAACATAATCCAAACTAAACTATAAACTAAACTAAAGTAATCTAAATTACACTAACCTAACCTAACCTTAACTAAACCCAACTAAACTAACTTAACCTAACCTATCCTAAGGTTACCTAACCTAATCTAAGCTAAACTAAACTAAACTAAACTGAATTATAAACTAAACTATAAACTAAACTTAATTAAACTATAAACTAAACTATAAACTAAACTAAAATAAACTAAACTAACCTTACCTAACCTAACCTTACCTAAATTAAACTAACAAACCTTACTTAACCTAACCTAACCTTACCTAACCTAAACTAAACTAAACTAAACTTACCTAAACTAAACAAAACTAAAATAAATTTAACTATAAATTAACTATGAACTATACTAAACTAAATTATAAAGTAAACTATAAACTAAATTATATTAACTAAACTAAAATAAACTAAACTAATGTAAACTATACTAACCTAACCTGACCTAAACTTAAGTAAACTTAACTAAATTAACATAACCTAACCTGACCTAAACTACACTAAAATAAATTAAACGCAACTAACTAAACTAAACTAAACTGAACTTACCTAATCTAGCCTTACCTAACCGAAATTTCCAACCTCCAAAAATAAATGTTTTCTTTTCGAGATTCTTTCCGCATAATATGCTTTTCTAAGGTTTTCAAACAAAAATGAAAGAGAACCAGTTATCTCAAATAAGAACGGAAAAAAGGTGATTCTAATGAGGTTTGCAACCATCGAAATAAATCTTTTCTTTTCGCGAATCTTTTTTCATTTTATGGTTTTCTATGGCTATCAAAATAGCAAAATGAAAGAGAACCGGTTATCTCAAATAAGAACGGAAAAAAAGTGATTCTAATGAAGTTTCCAACCATCGAAATAAATCTATTCTTTTCCCGAATCTTTCTTCATTTTATGGTTTTCTATGGCTATCAAACTAGTATAACGAAAGAGAACTAGTTATCTCAAATAAGAATGGAAAAAAATTGATTCATAAGTATTTTCAAAACATCAAAAAAAATTTTTTTCTTTTCGAGATTCTTTGCGCATAATATGCTTTTCTAAGAGTATCAAACTAGTATAATGAAAGAGAACCAGTTATCTCAAATAAGAACGGAAAAAAAACTGATTCCAATGAAGTTTCCAAACTTTGAAAAAAAATTTTTTTCATTTCGAGATTATTTCGCAAAATATGCTTTTCTAAGGCTATCAAACTAGTATAATGAAAGAGAACCAGTTATCTCAAAAAAGAACGGAAAAAAATTGATTCTTTTCGATTTTCCAACCTTCGAAAAAATTTTTTTTTTTCTTTTCGAGATTCTTTCCGCATAATATGCTTTTCTACAGCTATTAAACTAGCAAAATGAAGGAGAACCGGTTATCTCAAATAAAAACGGGAAAAAAGTGATTCTAATGAAGTTTCCAACCATCGAAATAAATATTTTCTTTTCGCGAATCTTTCTTCATTTTATGGTTTTTTATATCTATCAAACTAGTATAATGAAAGAGAACCAGTTATCTCAAATAAGAATGGAAAAAAAGTGATTCTAATGAAGTTTCCAAGAATTAAAAATTTTTTTTTTTTCTTTTCGAGATTCTTTCCGTATAATATGCTTTTCTAAGACTAACAAACTAGTATAATGAAAGAAAACCAGTTATCTCAATAAAGAACGGAAAAAAATTGATTCTCTTGTATTTTCCAACCTTCGAAAAAATTTTTTTTTTCTTTTCGAGATTCTTTTCGCATAATATGTTTTTCTAAGGCTATCAAACTAGTATAATGAAAGAGAACCAGTTATCTAAAAAAAGAACGGAAAAAAATTGATTCTCTTGGATTTTCCAACCTTCGAAAATTTTTTTTTTTTCTTTTCATGATTCCTTCCGCATAATATGCTTTTCCACAGCTATCAAACTATCAAAATGAAAGAGAACCAGTATCTCAAATAAGAAAGGAAAAAAAGTGATTCTAATGAAGTTTCCAACCATCGAAATAAATCTTTTCTTTTCGCGAATCTTTCTTCATTTTATGGTTTTCTATGGCTATCAAACTAGCAAAATGAAAGAGAACCGGTTATCTCAAATAAGAACGGAAAAAAAGTGATTCTAATGAAGTTTCCAACCATCGAAATAAATCTTTTCTTTTCGCGAATCTTTCTTCATTTTATGGTTTTCTATGGCTATAAAACTAGTATAATGAAAGAGAACCAGTTATCTCAAATAAGAATGGAAAAAAAGGGATTCTAATGAAGTTTCCAAACATCAAAAAAATTTTTTTTTCTTTTCGAGATTCTTTGCGCATTATATGCTTTTCTAAGGCTATCAAACTAGTATAATGAAAGAGAACTAGTTATCTCAAATAAGAATGGAAAAAAATTGATTCATAAGGATTTTCAAAACATCAAAAACAAATTTTTTTCTTTTCGAGATTCTTTCCCCATAATATGCTTTTCTAAGACTATCAAACTAGTATAATGAAAGAGAACCAGTTATCTCAAATAAGAACGGAAAAAAAGTAATTCTAATGAAGTTTCCAAACTTTGAAAAAAATTTTTGTTCTTTTCGAGATTCTTTCGCATAATATGCTTATCTAAGGCTATCAAACTAGTATAATGAAAGAGAACCAGTTATCTCAAAAAAGAACGGAAAAAAATTGATTCTCTTGGATTTTCCAACCTTCGAAAGAATTTTTTTTTTTCTTTTCGATATACTTTCCGCATAATATGCTTTTCTACAGCTATCAAACTAGCAAAATGAAGGAGAACCGGTTATCTCAAATAAGAACGGAAAAAAAGTCATTCTAATGAAGTTTCCAACCATCGAAATAAATCTTTTCTTTTCGCGAATCTTTCTTCATTTTAAAGTTTTCTATGGCTATCAAACTAGTATAATGAAAGAGAACCAGTTATCTCAAATATGAATGGAAAAAAGTGATTCTAATGAAGTTTCCAGGAATCAAAAAAAATTTTTCTTCTTTTCGAGATTCTTTCCGCATAATATGCTTTTCTAAGACTATCAAACTAGTATAATGAAAGAGAACCAGTTATCTCAAATAAGAACGGAAAAAAAGTGATTCTATTGAAGTTTCCAAACTTTGAAAAAACTTTTTTTTTCGTTTCGAGATTCTTTCCGCATAATATGCTTGTCTACAGCTATCAAACTAGCAAAATGAAAGAGAACCGGTATCTCAAATAAGAACGGAAAAAAAATGATTCCAATAAGGTTTGCAACAATCGAAATAAATTTATCATTTTCGCGAATCTTTCTTCATTTTATGGTTTTCTAAGGTTATCAAACTAGATTAATGAAGGAGAAATAGTTATCTCCATTTGAAACGCAAAAAAAAAAAAAAAAAAAAAAAAAAAAAACATTCTTTTGGTTTCCAACCTTAGAAAAAAAAATTTTTCTTTTCGAGATTCTTTCCGCATAATATGCTTTTGTAAGGCTATCAAACTAGAAAAATGAAACAGAACCAGTTAATTCAAATAAGGACGGAAAAATAGTGATTGTAATGATGTTTCCAACCATCGAAATAAATCCTTTCTTTTCGCCATTTTCCTTCATTTTATGCTCTTCTAAGCCTATCAAACTAGAATATTGAAGGAAAAATAGTTATCTCCATTTGAAACGCAAAAAAAGCAGATGCTTTTGGTTTCCAAAATTCGATAATAATTTTCTTTTAACTAAACTAACTATCCTAACCTAAGCGAAACTAAACTAAAATAAACTAAACTAAAATAAACGAAACTAACTAAACTAAACGAAACTAACTAAACTAAACTAACCTAACCTAACCTAACCTAAACTAAACTACACTAAATTAAACTTAACTAAACTAAACTAAACTAAACTATAAGCTAAATTATAAACTAAACTAAACTAAACTATAAACTAATCTAAATTATACACTAAACTAAACTAAACTAAACTAACCTAACCTAACCTAACCTAACATAACCTAAACTAAACTTACCAAACTAAACTAAACAAAACTAACCTAACCTAACCTAACCTCACCTAACCTAACCTAGCCTAACCTAACGTAAACTAAATTAAACAAAAGTAAGCTAACCTAATGAAACCTAAACTAATCTAATCTAAACTAAACTAAAATAAACTATTCCATAAACTAAACTAAACTAAACTAAACTAACCTAACCTAACCTAATCTAATCTAACATGAACTAAACTAAACTAAACTAAACTAACCTAACCTAACTGAACCTAACCTAAAATAAACTAAACTAAATAACCTAACTAATCTAAACTAATCTAACCTAACCTAAACTTACCTAAATTAAACTAAACTAAACTAAACTAATCTAAACTAAACTAATCTAAACTAACCTAACCTAACCTAACATAACCTAAACTAAACTAACCTAACCTACCCTAAAATAAACTAAATTAAACTAAACTAAGCTAAACTAAACTAAACTAAACTAACCGAACCTAACCTAACCTAACATAAACTAAACTAAACTAAACTAATCTAAACTAACCCAACCTAACTTAAACGTAACTAAACTAAACTAAACTAATCTAAACCAAACTAAACTAAACTAAACTAAATTCAACTAAACTAAACTAAACTAAACTAAACTGCACTAACATAACCTTTCCTAACCTAATCTAAACTAAACTAAACTAAACTAACATAATCCAAACTAAACTATAAACTAAACTACACCAATCTAAATTACACTAACCTAACCTAATCTTAACTAAACCCAACTAAACTAACTTAACCTAACCTATCCTAAACTTACCTAACCTAATCTAAGCTAAACTAAACTAAACTAAACTAAATTATAAACTAAACTATAAACTAAACTTAATTAAACTATAAACTAAACTATAAACTAAACTAAAATAAACTAAACTAACCTTACCTAACCTAACCTAACCTAAATTAAACTAACCAACCTTACTTAACCTAACCTAACCTTACCTAACCTAAACTAAAGTAAACTAAACTAACCTAAACTAAACTAATCTAAAATAAATTTAACTATAAATTAACTATACTTAACTAAATTATAAACTAAACTATAAACTAAATTATATAAACTAAACTAAAATAAACTAAACTAAACTAAACTATACTAACCTAACCTAACCTAAACTTAAGTAAACTTAAAGAAATTAACATAACCTAACCTAACCTAAACTAAACTAAAATAAACTAAAGGAAACTAACTAAACTAAACTAAACTGAACTTACCTAACCTAACCTAACCTAACCGATATTTCCAACCTCCAAAAATAAATGTTTTCCTTTCGAGATTCTTTCCGCATAATATGCTTTTCTAAGGTTTTCAAACAAAAATGAAAGACAACCAGTTATCTCAAATAAGAACGGAAAAAAGGTGATTCTAATGAAGTTTCCAACCATCGAAATAAATCTTTTCTTTTCGCGAATCTTTCCTAATTTTATGATTTTCTATGGCTATCAAACTAGCAAAATGAAAGACAACCGGTTATCTCAAATAAGAACGGAAAAAAAGTGATTCTAATGAAGTTTCCAACCATCGAAATAAATCTTTTCTTTTCGCGAATCTTACTTCATTTTATGGTTTTCTATGCCTATCAAACTAGTATAATGAAAGAGAACCAGTTTTCTCAAATAAGAATGGAAAAAACGTGATTCTAATGAAGTTTCCAAACATAAAAAAAATTTTTTTCTCTTTTCCAGATTCTTTGCGCATTATATGCTTTTCTAAGTCTATCAAATAGTATAGTGAAAGAGAACTAGTTATCTCAAATAAGAATGGAGAAAAATTGATTCATAAGTATTTTCAAAACATCAAAAAAAAAATTTTTATCTTTTCGAGATTCTTTCCGCGTAATATGCTTTTCTAAGAGTATCAAACTAGCATAATGAAAGAGAACCAGTTATCTCAAATAAGAACGGAAAAAAAGTTATTCTAATGAAGTTTCCAAACTTTGAAAAAAATTTTTTTTCTTTTCGAGATTATTTTGCATAATATGCTTTTCTAAGGCTATCAAACTAGTATAATGAAAGAGAACCAGTTATCTCAAAAAAGAACGGAAAAAAATTGATACTCTTCGAGTTTCCAACCTTTGAAAAATTTTTTTTTTCTTTTCGAGATTCTTTCCGCATAATATGCTTTTCAAAGGCTATCAAACTAGTATAATGAAAGAGAACCAGTTATCTCAAAAAAGAACGGAAAAAAAGTGATTCTAATGAAGTTTCCAACCATCGAAATAAATCTTTTCTTTTCGCGAATCTTTCTTCATTTTATGGTTTTCCATGGCTATCAAACTAGTATAATGAAAGATAACCAGTTATCTCAAATAAGAAAGGAAAAAAAGTGATTCTAATGAAGTTTCAAACCTTGGAAAAAATTTTTTTTTCATTTCGATATTATTTCAGCATAATATGCTTTTCTACAGCTATCAACTAGCAAAATGAAAGACAATCAGTTATCTCAAATAAGAACGGAAAAAAAGTGATTCTAATGAAGTTTCCAACCATCGAAATAAATCTTTTCTTTTCGAGATTCTTTGCGCATTATATGCTTTTCTAAGGCTATCAAACTAGTATAATGAAAGAGAACTAGTTATCTCAAATAAGAATGGAAAAAAATTGATTCATAAGTATTTTCAAAACATCAAACAAAAATTTTTTTCTTTTCGAGATTTTTTCCGCATAATATGCTTTTCTAAGACTATCAAATTAGTATAATGAAAGAGAACCAGTTATCTCAAAAAAGAACGGAAAAAAATTTATTCCTTTGGATTTTCCAACCTTCCAAAAAACTTTTTTTTTTCTTTTCGAGATTCTTTCCGCATAATATACTTTTCTACAGCTATCAAGCTAGCAAAATGAAAGAGAACCGGTTATCTCAAATAAAAACGGAAAAAAAGTGATTCTAATGAAGTTTCCAACCATCGAAATAAATCTTTTCTTTTCGCGAATCTTTCTTCAGTTTATGGTTTTCTATGGCTATCAAATTAGTATAATAAAAGAAAACCAGTTATCTCAAATAAGAATGGAAAAAAAGTGATTCTAATTAAGTTTCCAAGAATCAAAAAAAATTTTTTTTCTTTTCGAGATTCTTTCCGCATAATATGCTTTTCTAAGACTATCAAACTAGTATAATGAAAGAGAACCAGTTATCTCAAATAAGAACGGAAAAAAAGTGATTCTAATGAAGTTACCAAACTTTGAAAAAAAATTTTTTTCTTTTCGAGATTATTTCGCATAATATGCTTTTCTAAGGCTATCAAACTAGTATAATGAAAGAGAACCAGTTATCTCAAAAAAGAACGGAAAAAAATTGATTCTCTTGGATTTTCCAACCTTCGAAAAAAATTTTTTTTTTCTTTCATGATTCTTTCCGCATAATATGCTTTTCTACAGCTATCAAACTATCAAAATGATAGAGAACCAGTATCTCAAATAAGAAAGGAAAAAAAGTGATTCTAATGAAGTTTCCAACCATCGAAATAAATCCTTTCTTTACGCGAATCTTTCTTCATTTTATGGTTTTCTAAGGTTATCAAACTAGAATAATGAAGGAGAAATAGTTATCTCCATTTGAAACGCAAAAAAAAAAAAAAAAAAAAAAAAAAATTTTGGTTTCCAACCTTAGAAAAAAAATTTTTTCTTTTCGAGATTCTTTCTGCATAATATGTTTTTGTAAGGCTATCAAACTAGAAAAATGAAAGGGAACCAGTTAATTCAAATAAGAACGGAAAAAAAGTGATTGTAATGATGTTTCCAACCATGAAAATAAATCCTTTCTTTTCGCCACTTTTATTCATTTTATGCTCTTCTAAGCCTATCAAACTAGAATATTGAAGGAAAAATGGTTATCTCCATTTGAAACGCAAAAAAGCAGATGCTTTTGGTTTCCAAACTTCGAAAATAATTTTCTTCTTAACTAAACTAACTAACCTAACCTAAGCGAATCTAAACTAAATTAAACTAAACTCAAAAAAACTAAACTTAACTAAAATAAACTAAACTAAAATAAACGAAACTAACTAAACTAAACGAAACTAACTAAACTAAACTAACCTAACATAACCTAACCTAAACTAAACTACACTAAATTAAACTAAACTAAACTAAACTAAACTAAACTATAAGCTAAATTATAAACTAAACTAAACTAAACTATAAACTAATCTAAATTATAAACTAAACTAAACTAAACTAAACTAACCTAACCTAACCTAACCTAACATAACCTATACTAAACTAAACAAACTAAACAAAACTAACCTAACCTAACCTAACCTCACCTAACCTAACCTAACCTAACCTAACCTAACGTAAACTAAACTAAACAAAAATAAACTAACCTAATGAAACCTAAATTAATCTAATCTAAACTAAACTAAAATAAACTATTCTATAAACTAAACTAAACTAAACTAACCTAACCTAACCTAACCTAATCTAATCTAAACTTAACTAAACTAAACTAAACTAAACTAACATAACCTAACCGAACCTAACCTAAAATAAACTAAACTAAATAACCTAACTAATCTAAACTAATTTAAACTAGCCTAACCTAACCTAAACTAAACTAAATTAAACTAAACTAACTAAGCTAAACTAAACTAAACTAAACTAACCGAACCTAACCTAACCTAACATAAACTAAACTAAACTAAACTAAGCTAAACTAGCCCAACCTAACTTAAACGTAACTAAACTAAACTAAACTAAACTAATCTAAACCAAACTAAACTAAACTAAACTAAATTCAACTAAACTAAACTAAACTACACTAACATAACCTTTCCTAACCTAATCTAAACTAAACTAAACTAAACTAACATAATCCAAACTAAACTATAAACTAAACTAAACTAATCTAAATTACACTAACCTAACCTAACCTTAACTAAACTCAACTAAACTAACTTAACCTAACCTAAGCTAAACTTACCTAACCTAATCTAAGCTAAACTAAACTAAACTAAACTAAATTATAAACTAAACTATAAACTAAACTTTATTAAACTATAAACTAAACTATAAACTAAACTAAAATAAACTAAACTAACCTTACCTAACCTAACCTAACCTAAATTAAACTAACTAACATAACTTAACCTAACCTAACCTTACCTAGCCTAAACTAAACTAAACTAAACTAACCTAAACTAAACAAAACTAAAATAAATTTAACTATAAATTAACTATAAACTATACTTAACTAAATTATAAACTAAAATATAAACTAAATTATATTAACTAAACTAAAATAAACTAAACTAAACTAAACTAAACTAACCTAACCTAAACTTAAGTAAACTTAACTAAATTAACATTACCTAACCTAACCTAAACTAAACTAAAATAAACTAAACGAAACTAACTAAACTAAACTAAACTGAACTTACCTAACCTAACCTAACCTAACCGAAATTTCCAACCTCCAAAAATAAATGTTTTCTTTTCGAGATTCTTTCCGCATAATATGCTTTTCTAAGGTTTTCAAACAACAAAAATGAAAGAGAACCAGTTATCTCAAATAAGAACGGAAAAAAGGTGATTCTAATGAGGTTTGCAACCATCGAAATAAATCTTTTCTTTTCCGAATCTTTCTAGATTTTATGCTTTTCTAAGGCTATCAAATTAGAATAATGAAGGAGAAATGGTTAACTATATTTGAGACGCAAAAAAAGAAGATTCTTTTGGTTTCCAACCATCGAAAATAATTTTTTTACTAACTAAACTAACCTAACCTAAATTAAACTAAACTAAATTAAACTAAACTAAACTAAACTAAACGAAACTAGCTAAACTAAACTAACTTTACCTAACCTAACCTAACATAACCTAACCTAAACTAAATAAAAGTAGATTAAACCAATCTGAACTAACCTAACCTAACCTAAACAAACCCAAACTAAACTAAACTAAACTAAACTATCCCAATCTAACCTAAACTAAACTAACCTAACATAACCTAAACTAAAATAAACTAAATTAAACTAACCTTACCTAACTAACCTAAACTATTCTAAATTAATCAAAATTAAACTAAACTAAACTAAACTTTAAACTAAACCATAAACCTAACTAATCTAAACTTTAAATTAATCTAAAGTATAAACTAAAA
This sequence comes from Metallyticus violacea, assembly GCA_030762175.1. Classification (NCBI taxonomy): domain Eukaryota; kingdom Metazoa; phylum Arthropoda; class Insecta; order Mantodea; family Metallyticidae; genus Metallyticus; species Metallyticus violacea. The sequence goes on along the minus strand of CM060839.1, from coordinate 57,615,977 downwards.
TAAAATAAACTAAACTAACCTAACCTAACCTAACCTAACCTAACTTAACCTAAACTAAGGTAAACTAAACTAAACTACAATAACCTAATCAAACCTAAACTAAACTAATCTAAACTAAACTAAATTAAAGTATTCTATACACTAAACTAAACTAAACTAAACTAAACTAAACTAACCTAACCAAACCTAAACTAAACCAAACTAAACTAAAATAAAATATAAACTAAACTATAAACTAAACTAAACTAAAGTATAAACTAAACTATATACTAAATTAATTAACTAAACTATAAACTGAACTAAACTTAACTAAACTAAACTAAAAATAACTAACGTAACCTCACCTAACCTAACCTAAGCCAACTTAACATAAACTAAACTAAACTAAGCTAATCTAACCTAACATAACCTAACCTAACCTAACCTAAACGAAACTAAACTAAACTAAACTAAATTAAACTAATCTAAACTAAACTAAACTAAACTAAATTCAACTAAATTAAACTAAACTAAAATAAACTGCACTAACCTAACCTAAATTAATCTAATCTAAACTAAAGTAAACTAAACCAAACCAACCTAGCCTAAACTAACCTAAACTATCTAAACTAATCTAAACTGAACTATAAACTAAACTATAAATTAAACTAAACTATAAACTAAAGTAAACTAAACTATAAACTAAACTATAAACTAAACTAACCTAACCTAACCTAACATAACCTAAATTAAAGTAAACTAAAATAAACTGATTTGACATAACCTAACCTAAAGTAACCTAAGCTAAACTGAACTAACCTAACCTAAGCTAAACTGAACTAAACTAAACTATATTCTAAACTAACTATAAAAAACTATAAACTAAAGGAAACTATAAACCAAACTAAACTAAACTAACCTAACCTAAACTAACCTAAACTAAACTAATCTAACCTAACTTAACGTAACCTAAACTAAACTAATCTAAACAAAACTAAATGTAAACTAAACTAAACTAATCTAAATTAATCAAAACAAAAATCACCTTACCCAGCCTAACCTAACCTAACCTAACCTAAACTAAACTAAACTAAACTAACTTAACCTAACCTAACCTAACCTAAACAAACCTAACCTAAACTAAATTAAACTAAATTAAAATAAACTAAACTAAACCATAAACTAAACTAAACAAAACTAATCTAATATAACCTAACCTAACGTAAACTAAATTAACCGAACTATAAACTAAACTAAATTAATCTAAACTAAACTGAACTAAAATCACCTTACCCAGCCTATCCTAACCTAACCTAAACTAAACTAAAATAAACTAAACTAAACTAAATTAACCTAACCTAACCTAACCTAAACTAAACTAAAATAAACTAAACTAAACTAAAAGAAACTAACCAAAATAAACTAACCTGACCTAACCTAACCTAACATTACCTAACTTAACATAACCTAACCTAACCTAACCTAACCTAACCTAAAATAAACTAAACTATGGTAAACTAAACTACTTAACCTAACCTATCCTAAGCTTAACTAAACTAATTAAAATCAAACTAAACTAAACTAAATTACAATAAACTAACCCAAACTAACCTAAACTGAACTAAACTAAACTAACCTAACCTAACCTAACGTAACCTAAACTAAACTAAACTAAATTAAACTAAACTAAACTAAACTAAACTTAACTATAAGCTAAATCATAAACTAAACTAAACGAAACTATAAACTAATCTAAATTATAAACTAAACTAAACCAAAATAAACTAACCTAACCTGTCCTAATCTAACCTAAACTAAACCAAACAAAACTAAACTAAACTAAACTAACCTAACCTAACATAACTTAACCTAACCTAAACTAACCTAAACTAAACTAAACTAAACTAAAGTAAACTAACCTAATGAAACATAAACTAAACTAATCTAAACTAAAGTATAATAAACTATTCTATAAACTAAACTAAACTAAACTAAACTAAACTAACCTAACCTAACCTAACCTAAACTAAATAAAACTAAACTAACCTAACCTAACCGAACGTAACCTAAACTAACCTAAACTAAACTAAACTATACTAAACTAACCTAACCTAAACTCAACTAAACTAAACTAACCTAACTAAACCTAACCTAAACTAAACTGAATTAAATAAACTAAATTCAACTAAACTAAAATAAACTAAACTAACCTAACCTAACCTAACATAACCTAACATAACCTAAACTAAACTAAACTAAACTACACTAAACTAAACAAAACAATACTAAACTAAACTAAACTAAATTAAAACTAAATTTAACTATAAACTAAACTTAACTAAACTATAAACTATACTATAAACTAAATTAAATTAACTAAACTAAAAACTAAACTAAAATAAACTAAACTAATCTAAACTTAACTAAATTATCCTAACCTAACCTAAACTAAACGAAACTAAACTAATCGAAAATAAACTATACTAAACTAAACTAAACTAACCTAACCTAACGTAAACTAACCTAACCTAAGCGAAGTTTTCAACTTTCAAATATAAATTTTTTCTTTTCGAAATTCTTTCCGCATAATATGCTTTTCTAAGGTTATCAAACTACAAAAATGAAAGAGAACCAGTTATCTCAAATAAGAACGGAAATAAGTGATTCTAATGAGGTTTGCAACCATCGAAATAAATCTTTTCTTTTCGCGAATCTTTCTTCATTTTATGCTTATCTAATGCTATCAAACTAGAATAATGAATGAGAAATAGTTATCTCCATTTGAAATGCAAAAAAACGCGATTCTTTTGGTTTCCAACCTTCGAAAATAATTTTCTTCCTAACTAAACTAACCTAACCTAATCTAAATCAAACTAAACTAAATTATACTAAACTATATAAAACTAAACTAAACTAAAATAAACTAAACTAAACGAAACGAAACTAACTAAACTAAACGAAACTAACTAAAATAAACTGACCTAACCTAACCTAACATTACCTAACCTAACATAACCTAACTTAACCTAATCTAAACTAAATAAAAATAAATTAAATCAAAATAAACTAACCTAACCTAACCTAACCTAAGCTAAAATAAACTAAACTAAACTAAACTAACCTAACCTAAACTAAACTAAACTAAATTAAACCAAACTAAACTAAACTAAATTAAACTAACCTAACCTAACCTAACCTAAACTGAACTAAACTGAACTAAACTAAACTAACCTAAACTAACCTGAACTAAAGTAAACTAAATTAAACTAAACTAAACTAAACTAAACTTAACTATAAGCTAAATTATAAACTAAACTAAACTAAACTATAAACTCATCTAAATTATAAACTAAACTAAACGAAAATAAACTAACCTAACTTGACCTAAACCAAACTAAACTTAACTAAACTAAAGTAACCTACCCTAACATAACCTAACCTAACCTAAACTAACCTAAATTAAACTAATCTAAACTAAAGTAAACTAACCTAATGAAACCTAAACAAACTAATCTAAACTAAACTAAAATGAACTATTCTATAAACTAAACTAAACTAAACTAAACTGAACCAACCTAACCTAACCTAACCTAACATAACCTAAACTGAACTAAACTAACCTAACCTAACCTAACCGAACCTAACCTAACCATAACTAAACTAAATAACCTAACTAATCCAAACTAACCTAAACTAACATAACCTAACCTAAATTAAACTAAACTAAACTAAACTAATCTAAACCAAACTAAACTAACCTAACCTAACGTAACCTAAACTAAACTAACCTAACCTAACCTAACCTAAACTATACTAAATTAAACTAAACTAACAAAGCTAAACTAAAGTAAACTAAACTAATCTAAACAAAAATAAACTATAAACTAAACTAAATTATAAACTAAACTATAAACTAAATTATATAAACTAAACTACAAACTAAACCAAACTTAACTAAACTAAACTAAATTAAACTTAACTAACCTAACCTAAACTAAGCTAACCTAACATAAACTAAACTAAACTAAACTAACCTAACCTAACCTAACCAAACTTAAACGTAACTATTCTAAACTAAACTAAGCTAATCTAAACCAAACAAAACTAAACTAAACTAAATTCAACTAAATTAAACTAAACTACACTAACCTAACCTAATCTAATGTAGATTAAACTAAACTAAACTAAACTAAACAAACCTAAGCTAAACTTTCCTAAACTATATAAGCTAATCTAAACTGAACTATAAACTAAACTATAAATTAAACTAAACTATAAACTATATACTAAACTAAAGTATAAACCAAACTAAACTAACCTAACCTAACCCAACATAACCTAAACTAAACTAAACTAATATAAACTATTTTAACCCAACCTAACCTAAACTAACCTAACATTACCTAACCTAATCTAACGTAAACTAAACAAAACTAAACTACACTATAAACTATTCTATTAACTAATCTATAAACTAAACTAAACAAAACTATAATCCAAAATAAACTAAACTAAAATAAATTAACTAAACTAACTAACCTAACCTAAGCTAAACTAAACTAACCTACCCTAAAATAAAATAAACGAAACTTAATTATATATTCTAAATTAACTGTTAAAAAAACTATAAACTTAAGTAAATTATAAAGTAAACTAAACAACACTAAACTATCCTAGCCTAACCTAACCTAAACTATCCTAACCTAATGTAACCTAAACTAAACTAAAATAAACTGAAATAAACTAAACTATAAACTAAACTATAAACTAAACTAAGGTAAACTAAACTAAAGAAAATTAACCTAACCCAACCTAAACTAAACTAAATGAAACTAAACTAAGCTAAACTATACTTACCTAAGGTAAACTTTCCTAAACTAATCAAAACTAAACTTACCTATCTTAACCTAACCTAAAGTAAACTAAACTAAACTAAACTAAACGAAACTAAACTATAAACTAAACTATAAACTAAACTAAACTATAAACTTAACTAAATTAATTAAACTAAACTAACCTAACCTAACCTAACCTAAACTACACTGAAGTAAACTAAACTAACCTAAATTAACCTAACCTAACCTAACTGTACCTAACCAACCAAAACTAAACTAAACTAAACTTACATAACTTAACCTAACCCAAAGCAAACTAAAATCAACTAAACTAAACTAAACTAAACGAAACTAAACTATAAACTAAACTAAACTACACTAATCTATAAACTAAACTAAACTAAACCAAACTAAATAAACCTAACCTAACCCAACCGAACCTAACGTAACCTAACGTAACCTAAATTAAACTAAACTAACATAACCAAACCTAACCCAACCTAAACTAATCTAAACTAACGTAACCTATCCTAACCTAAACTAAACTAAACTATAAACTAAATTAAACTAAACTATAAATAACCCATAAACAAACTAAACTAAACTAAGCCATAAACTAAACTAAACTAAACTACACAAAACTAACCTAACCTATCCTAAGCTAACCTATACTAAACTAAACTAAACTATAAATTAACTAAACTAAACTATAAATTAACTAAGCTAAATTAAATTATAAACTAAAATATAAAGTAAACTAAACTAAACTAAACTATACACTAGATTAAACTAAACTAAACTAAACTATACTAAACTAACCTAACCTAAACTCAACTAAACTAAACTAAACTAACTTAACCTAAATTAAACTAAACTTAATTAAACTAAAGTAAACTAAACTAAACTAAACTAACTTAACCTAACCTAACCTAACCTAACATAACCTAACCTAAATTAAATAAAAGTAAATTAAACCAAACTAAACTAATCTAACCTAACCAAACCTAAACTAAACTAAACTAAACCAACCAAACCGAACCTAACCTAAATTAAACTAAACTAAAATAAACTAACCTAACCTAACCTAACCTAAACTAAACTAAATTAAACTAAATTAAACTAAAATAAACTATAAGCTAAACTATAAACTAAACTAAACTAAACTTTAAACTAATCTAAAGTATAAACTAAACGAAAATAAACTAAACTAACCTAACCTAACCTGACCTAAACTAAACTAAACAAAACTAAACTAATTAAACTATTCTATAAACTAAACTAAACTAAACTAACCTAACCTAACATAACCTATCCTGACCTAAACTAAACTAAACAAAACTAAAATAAACTAAACTAACCTAACCTAACTTAACCTAAATTAAAGTAAACTAAACTAAACTACAATAACCTAATCAAACCTAAACTAAACTAATTAAACTATTCTATAAACTAAACTAAACTAAACTAACCTAACCTAACATAACCTATCCTGACCTAAACTAAACTAAACAAAACTAAAATAAACTAAACTAACCTAACCTAACTTAACCTAAATTAAAGTAAACTAAACTAAACTACAATAACCTAATCAAACCTAAACTAAACTAATCTAAACTAAACTAATTAAACTATTCTATAAACTAAACTAAACTAAATTAACCTAATCCAACCTAACCTAACCTAAACTAAACCAAACTAAACTAAAATAAACTATAAACTAAACTACAAATTAAACTAAACTAAAGTATAAACTAAGCTATAAACTAAATTAACAAAACTATAAACTAAACTAAACTTAACTAAACTAAACTAAACAAAACTTGACTAACCTAACCTAACCTAACTTAACTGAACATAAACTAAACTAAACTAAACTAAGCTAACCTAACCTAACCTAACCTAAACTAAACTAAACTAAACCAAACTAAATTCCACTACATTAAACTAAACTAAACTAAACTACACTAACCTAACCTAACCTAACCCAACCTAACCTAACCTAAACTAAACCAAACTAAACTAAAATAAACTAAACTAAACTAAATTAAACTGACCTAACCTAACCTAACCTAACCTAAACTGAACTAAACTGAACTAAACTAAACTACATTAAACTAAACTAAACTAAACTAAACTTAACTATAAGCTGAATTATAAACTAAACTAAACTAAACTATAAACTAATTTTAAATTATAAACTAAACTAAACTAAAATAAACTAACCTAATCTGACCTAAACCAAACTAAACTTAACTAAACTAAAGTAACCTAACCTAACATAACCTAACCTAACCTAAAGTAACCTAAATTAAACTAATCTTAACTAAAGTAAACTAACCTAATGAAACCTAAACTAAACTAATCAAAACTAAACTAAAATGAACTATTCTATAAACTAAACTAAACTAAACTAAACTGAACTAACCTAACCTAACCTAACCTAACATAACCTAAACTGAACTAAACTAACCTAACCTAACCGAACCTAACCTAACCTAACCGAACCTAACCTAACCAAAACTAAACTAAATAACCTAACTAATCCAAACTAACCTAAATTAACATAACCTAACCTAAATTAAACTAAACTAAACTAAACTAATCTAAACCAAATTAAACTAACTTAACCTAACGTAACCTAAACTAAACTAACCTAACCTAACCTAAACTATACTAAATTAAACTAAACTAACAAAGCTAAACTAAAGTAAACTAAACTAATCTAAACAAAAATAAACTATAAACTAAACTATAAACTAAACTAAATTATAAACTAAACTATAAACTAAATTATATAAACTAAACTATAAACTAAACCAAACTTAACTAAACTAAACTAAATTAAACTTAACTAACCTGACCTAAACTAAGCTAACCTAACATAAACTAAACTAAACTAAACTAACCTAACCTAACCTAACCAAACTTAAACGTAACTATTCTAAACTAAACTAAGCTAATCTAAACCAAACAAAACTAAACTAAACTAAATTCAACTAAATTAAACTAAACTACACTAACCTAACCTAATCTAATGTAGATTAAACTAAACTAAACCAAACAAACCTAACCTAAACTTTCCTAACCTATCTAAGCTAAACTAAACTGAAATATAAACTTAACTATAAATTAAACTAAACTATAAACTATATACTAAACTAAACTATAAACCAAACTAAACTAACCTAACCTGACATAACCTAAACTAAACTACACTAATATAAACTATTTTAACTAAACCTAACCTAAACTAACCTAACATTACCTAAACTAATCTAACCTAAACTAAACTAAACTAAACTGCACTATAAACTATTCTATTAACTAATCTATAAACTAAACTAAACAAAACTTTAATCCAAAATAAACTAAACTAAAATAAATTAACTAAACTAACTAACCTAACCTAAGCTAAACTAAACTAACCTACCCTAAAATAAAATAAACTAAACTTAATTATATATTCTAAATTAACTGTTAAAAAAACTATAAACTTAAGTAAATTATAAAGTAAACTAAACAACACTAAACTATCCTAGCCTAACCTAACCTAAACTATCCTAACCTAATGTAACCTAAACTAAACTAAAATAAACTGAAATAAATTATTCTATAAACTAAACTATAAACTAAAATAAACTATAAACTAAACTAAACTATAAACTAAACTATAAAATAAACTAAACTATAAACTAAACTAAGGTAAACTAAACTAAAGTAAATTAACCTAACCCAACCTAAACTAAACTAAATGAAACTAAACTAAGCTAAACTATACTTACCTAACGTAAACTTTCCTAAACTAATCAAAACTAAACTTACCTATCTTAACCTAACCTAAAGTAAACTAAACTAACCTAACCTAAACTAAACTATAAACTAAATTAAATTGAACTATAAATAACCCATAAACAAACTAAACTAAACTAAGCCATAAACTAAACTAAACTAAACTAAACTACACTAAACTAACCTAACCTATCCTAAGCTAACCTATACTAAACTAAACTAAACTATAAATTAATTAAACTAAATTAAATTATAAACTAAACTATAAAGTAAACTAAACTAAACTAAACTATACACTAGATTAAACTAAACTAAACTAAACTATACTAAACTAACCTAACCTAAACTCAACTAAACTAAACTAAACTAACTTCAGCTAAATTAAACTAAACTGAAATAAACTAAAGCAAACTAAACTAAACTAAACTAAACGAAACTAACTAAACTAAACTAACTTAACCTAACCTAACTTAACAGAACCTAACCTAAACTAAATAAAAGTAAATTAAACCAAACTAAACTAATCTAACCTAACCAAACCTAAACTAAACTAAACTAAACCAACCTAACCGAACCTAACCTAAATTAAACTAATCTAAAATAAACTAACCTAACCTAACCTAACCTAAACTAAACTAAATTAAACTAAATTAAACTAAAATAAACTACAAGCTAAACTATAAACTAATCTAAACTAAACTATAAACTAATCTAAAGTATAAACTAAACTAAAATAAACTAAACTAACCTAACCTAACCTGACCTAAACTAAACTAATCTAAACTAAACTAATTAAACTATTCTATAAACTAAACTAAACTAAACTAACCTAACCTAACCTAACTTAACCTGACCTAAACTAAACTAAACAAAACTAAACTAAACTAAACTAACCTAACCTAACTTAACCTAAATTAAAGTAAACTAAACTAAACTACAATAACCTAATCAAACCTAAACTAAACTAATCTAAACTAAACTAATTAAACTATTCTATAAACTAAACTAAACTAAACTAACCTAACCCAACCTAACCTAACCTAAACTAAACCAAACTAAACTAAAATAAACTATAAACTAAACTACAAATTAAACTAAACTAAAGTATAAACTAAACTATAAACTAAATTAACAAAACTATAAACTAAACTAAACTTAACTAAACTAAACTAAACAAAACTTAACTAACCTAACCTAACCTAACTTAACTTAACATAAACTAAACTAAACTAAACTCAGCTAACCTAACCTAACCTAACCTAAACTAAACTAAACTAAACCAAACTAAATTCCACTAAATTAAACTAAACTAAACTAAACTACACTAACCTAACCTAACCTAACCCAACATAACCTAACCTAAACTAAACCAAACTAAACTAAAATAAACTGTTACTATAAACTATAAACTAAACTAAACTAAACTAAACTATAAACTATAAACTAAACTAAACTATACACTAAACTATAAACTAATCTAACCTAAACTAAACTAAACTAAAGTAAACTAAATTATAAACTATACTATAAACTAATCTATAAACTAAAATAAACTAAACTATAAACTAAATAAACTGAACTAAAATAAACTAAACTGAACTAACTAACCTAACCTAACCTAACCTAAGATAAACTAGATTAACCTAACCTAAACTAAACTGAACTAAAATAAACTATATTTTAAACTAACTATAAAAAACTAAAAACTAAAGGAAACTATAAACTAAACTAAACTAAACTATACTAACCTAACCTAAACTATCCTAAACTAAACTAATCTAACCTAACTTAACATAACCTAAACTAAACTAATCTAAACTAAACTAAATGTAACCTAAACTATAAACTAAACTGAACTATTAACTAAACTAAACTAATCTAAACTGAACTAAAGTAAAATCACCTTACCCAGCCTAACCTAACCTAACCTAAACTAAACTAAACTATCCTAACCTAACCTAAACTAACCTAACCTAAACTAAATTGAACTAAACTAAAATAAACTAAACTAAACCATAAACTAAACTAAACTAAACTAAACGAAACTAAACTAATATAACCTAACCTAAATTAAACTATAAACTTAAATAAACTAAACTATAAACAAAACTAAATTAAACTAAACTAACATAACCTAACCTAAATTAAAATAAACTAACCTTACCTAACCTAACCTAAACTAACCTAAATTAAACTAAACAAAACTAACCTAACCTAACCTAACCTAAAATAAACTATACTAAACCAAACAAAACTAAACTAAACTTAACTAAACTGAACCATAAACTTAACTATATACTTAACTAAACTAAATTAACTAAACTAAAGCATAAACAAAACTAAACTAAACTAAACTAAACTAAACTAACCTAACTAAAACATAACTAAACTTAAGTAAACTAATCTAACCTAACTTAAAATAAATTAAACTAAACTAAACGAAACTAAATTAAGCTAAACTAAACTAACCTAACCTAACCTTACCTAAACTACACTAAACTAATTTTACCTAACTTAACGTAACCTAAAGTAAACTAAACTAAACTAAACGAAACTAAAGTATAAAAATACTATAAACTAAACTAAACTAAACTAAACTATAAACTTAACTAAACTAAACTTAACTAACCTAACCTAACCTAACCGAACCAACCTAACCTAACCTATACTAAACTAAAGTAAACTAAACTAACCTAAACTAACCTAACCTAACCTAACCAAAACTAAACTAAACTAAACTTACATAACTTAACCTAACGTAAAATAAACTAAACTAAACTAAACTAAACGAAACTAAACTATAAAAATAAACTAAAGTAAACCACACTAATCTATAAACTAAACTAAACTATACTAAATTAAATAAACCTAACCTAACCTAACCGTACCTAGCCTAACCTAACCGTACCCAAATTAAACTAAACTAACCTAATCTAACCTAACCCAACCTAAATTAATCTAAACTAACCTAACCTAACCCAACCTAACCTAACCTAAACTAAACCAAACTAAACTAAAATAAACTATAAACTAAACTACAAATTAAACTAAACTAAAGTATAAACTAAATTAACAAATCTATAAACTAAACTTAACTAAACTAAACTAAACAAAACTAAACTAACCTAACCTAACCTAACTTAACTTAACATAAACTAAACTAAACTAAACTAAGCTAACCTAACCTAACCTAACCTAAACTAAACTAAACTAAACCAAACTAAATTCCACTAAATTAAACTAAACTAAACTAAACTACACTAACCTAACCTAACCTAACCCAACCTAACCTAAACTAAACCAAACTAAACTAAAATAAACTGTAAACTAAACTATAAATTAAACTAAACTATAAACTATAAACTAAACTAAACTATAAACTAAACTATAAACTAACCTAACCTTACCTAACCTAATCTAACCTAAACTAAACTAAACTAAAGTAAACTAAATTATAAACCATACTATAAACTAATCTATAAACTAAACTAAACTAAACTATAAACTAAATAAACTGAACTAAAATAAACTAAACTAAACTAACTAACCTAACCTAACCTAACCTAACCTAAGATAAACTAGATTAACCTAACCTAACCTAAACTGAACTAAAATAAACTATATTTTAAACTAACTATAAAAAACTATAAACTAAACTAAACTAAACTATACTAAACTATCCTAACCTAATCTAACCTAACCTAAACTAACCTAACCTAAACTAAATTGAACTAAACTAAAATAAACTAAACTAAACCATAAACTAAACTAAACTAAACTTAACAAAACTAAACTAATATAACCTAACCTAAATTAAACTATAAACTAAACTATAAACTAAAATAAACTAAACTATAAACAAAACTAAATTAAACTAAACTAACATAACCTAACCTAAATTAAAATAAACTAACCTTACCTAACCTAACCTAAACTAACCTAAATTAAACTAAACAAAACTAACCTAACCTAACCTAACCTAAAATAAACTATACTAAACCGAACAAAACTAAACTAAACTAAACTGAACCATAAACTTAAATATATACTTAACTAAACTAAATTAATTAAAATAAAGCATAAACAAAACTAAACTAAACTAAACTAAACTAACCTAACTAAAACATAACTAAACTTAAGTAAACTAATCTAACCTAACTTAAAATAAATTAAACTAAACTAAACGAAACTAAATTAAGCTAAACTAAACTAACCTAACCTAACCTTACCTAAACTACACTAAACTAATTTTACCTAACTTAACGTAACCTAAAGTAAACTAAACTAAACTAAACGAAACTAAAGTATAAAAATACTATAAACTAAACTAACCTAACCTAACCTAACCGAACCTAACCTAACCTAACCTAAACTAAACTAAAGTAAACTAAACTAACCTAAACTAACCTAACCTAACCTAACCAAAACTAAACTAAACTAAACTTACATAACTTAACCTAACGTAAAGTAAACTAAACTAAACTAAACTAAACGAAACTAAAGTATAAAAATACAATAAATTAAACTAAACTACACTAATCTATAAACTAAACTAAAATATACTAAATTAAATAAACCTAACCTAACCGTACCTAGCCTAACCTAACCGTACCCAAATTAAACTAAACTAACCTAATCTAACCTAACCCAACCTAAATCAATCTAAACTAACCTAACCTAATCTAACCTAACCTAACCTAAACTAATCCATAAACTAAATTAAACTAAACTATAAATAAACTATAAACTAAACTAAACTAAACTAAGCCATAAACTAAACTAAACTAAACTACACTAAACTAAACTAACATATCTAAGCTAACCTATACTAATGTATACTAAACTAAACTTAACTATATACTTGACTATAAATTAACTAAACTAAACTAAACTATGAACTAGATTAAACTAAACTATACTAAACTAAACTAAACTAACCTAATCTAAACTGAACTGAACTAAACTAAACTAACTTATCATAACCTAAACTAAACCGAATTAAACTAAACTACATTCAACTTAACTAATGTAAAGCAAACTAACTTAACCTAACCTAACCTAACATAACTTAACTTAACCTAAACTAAACTAAATTAAACTTAACTAAACTAACCTAACGTAACCTAAACTAAACTAAACTAAACAAAACTAAACTAAACTAACCTAACCTAACGTAACCTAAACTAAAATAAACTAAAATAATCTAACCTAACCAAACCTAACCTAACCTAACCTAAACTAAACTAAATTAAACTACATTAAACTAAACTAAACTATACTATAAGCTAAACTATAAGCTAAACTAAACTAAACTAAAAACAAATCTAAAGTATAAATTAAACTAAAATAAACTAAACTAACCTAACCTAACCTAACTTGACCTAAACTAAACTAAACTAAACTAAAGTACACTAACCTAATCAAACCTAAACTAAATTAAATTATACTATTCTATAAACTAAACTAAACCAACCTAACCTAACCTAACCTAACCTAAACTTAACCAAATTAAACTAAACTAAACTATTAACTAAACTATAAACTAAACTAAACTAAACTATAAACTAAACTATAAATTAAATTAATTAACTAAACTATAAAGTAAACTAAACTTAACTAAACTAAACTAAACTTAACTAACCTAACCTAACCTAACTTAACTTAACATAAACTAAACTAAACTAAAACAAGCTAAGCTAACCTAACCTAACCTAACCTAAACTAAACAAAACTAAACTAATCTAAATTAAACTAAACTAATCTAAACCAAACTAAACTAAACTGAACTAAATTCAACCTAATTAAACTAAACTTAACTACACTAACCTAACATAACCTAATTTAATCTAAACTAAACTAAACTAAATAAAACCAAACCAACCTAGCCTAACTAACCTAAAATATCTAAACTAAACTAAACTGAACTATAAACTAAACTATAAATTAAACTAAACTATAAACTATAAACTAAACTAAACTAACCTAACCTAACATAACCTAAATTAAACTAAAATAAACTAATTTAAAATAACCTAACCCAACCTTACCTAACCTAATCTAACCTAAACTAAACTAAACTAAGAATGGAAAAAAAGTGATTCTAATGAAGTTTCCAACCATCGAAATAAATCTTTTCTTTTCGCGAATCTTTCTTCATTTTATGGTTTTCTATGGCTATCAAACTAGTATAATGAAAGAGAAGTTGTTATCTCAAATAAGAATGGAAAAAAATTGATTCATAAGGATTTTCAAAACATCAAAAAAAAATTTTTTTCTTTTCGAGATTCTTTCCGCATAATATCCTTTTCTAAGACTATCAAACTAGTATAATGAAAGAGAACCAGTTTTCTCAAATAAGAACGGAAAAAAAGTGATTCTAATGAAGTTTCCAAACTTTGAAAAATTTTTTTTTTCTCTTTGAGAATCTTTCGCATAATATGCTTATCTAAGGCTATCAAACTAGTATAGTGAAAGAGAACCAGTTATCTCAAAAAAGAACGGAATAAAATTGATTCTCTTGGATTTTCCAAATTTGGAAAATTTTTTTTTTCTTTTCGAGATTCTTTCCGCATAATATGCTTTTCTACAGCTATCAAACTAGCAAAATGAAGGAGAACCAGTTATCTCAAATAGGAACGGAAAAAAAGTGATTCTAATGAAGTTTCCAACCATCGAAATAAATCTTTTCTTTTCGCGAATCTTTCTTCATTTTCTGGTTTTCTATGGCTATCAAACTAGTATAATGAAAAAGAAACAGTTATCTCAAATAAGAACGGAAAAAAAGTGATTCTAATGAAGTTTCTAAAAATCAAAAATTTTTTTTTTTCTTTTCGAGATTCTTTGCGCATTATATGATTTTCTAAGGCTATCAAACTAGTATAATGAAAGAAAACCAGTTATCTCAAATAAGAATGGAAAAAAATTGATTCATAAGGATTTTTGAACATCAAAAAAAATTTTTTTTCTTTTCGAGATTCTTTCCGGATAATATGCTTTTCTAAGCCTATCAAACTAGTATAATGAAAGAGAACCAGTTATCTCAAAAAAGAACGGAAAAAATTGATTCTCTTGGATTTTCCAACCTTCGAAAAAATTTTTTTTTCTTTTCGAGATTCTTTCCGGATAATATGCTTATCTACAGCTATCAAACTAGCAAAATGAAACAGAACCGGTTATCTCAAATAAGAACGGAAAAAAAGTGATTCTAATGAAGTTTCCAACCATCGAAATAAATCTTTTCTTTTTGCGAATCTTTCTTCATTTTATGGTTTTCTATGGCTATCAAACTAGTATAATGAAAGAGAACCAGTTATCTCAAATAAGAATGGAAAAAAAGTGATTCTAATGAAGTTTCCAAACATCAAAAACATTTTTTTTCTTTTCGAGATTCTTTGCGCATTGTATGCTTTTCTAAGGCTATCAAACTAGTATAATGAAAGAGAACCAGTTATCTCAAAAACGAAGGGAAAAAATTGATTCTGATAAGGTTTGCATTCATCGAAATAAATCTATCTTTTTCGCGAATCTTTCTTCATTTTATGGTTTTCTAAGGTTATCAAACTAGAATAATGAAGGAGAAATAGTTATTTCCATTTGAAAAAAAAAAAAAAAAAAAAAAAAACATTCTTTAGGTTTCCAACCTTAGAAAAAAAGTTTTTTCTTTTCGAGATTCTTTCCGCATAATATGCTTTTGTAAGGCTATCAAACTAGAAAAATGAAAGAGAACCAGTTAATTCAAATAAAAACGGAAAAACAGTGATTGTAATGATGTTTCCAACCATCGAAATAAATCCTTTCTTTTCGCCATTTTTCTTCATTTTATGCTCTTCTAAGCCTATCAAACTAGAATATTGATGGAAAAATAGTTATCTCCATTTGAAAGGCAACAAAAGCAGATGCTTTTTGTTTCCAAACTTCGAAAATAATTTTCTTCCTAACTAAACTAACTAACCTAACCTAAGCGAAACTAAACTAAATTAAACTAAACTCAATAAAACTAAACTTAACTAAAATAAAATAAACTAAAATAAACGAAACTAACTAAACTAAACGAAACTAACTAAACTAAACTAACCTAACCGAACCTAACCTAAACCAAAGTACACTAAATTAAACTAAATTAAACTAAACTAAACTAAATTGTAAGCTAAATTATAAACTAAACTAAACTAAACTATAAACTAATCTAAATTAGAAACTAAACTAAACTAAACTAAACTAACCTAACCTAACCTAACCTAACCTAACCTAAACTAAACTAAACAAACTAAACAAAACTAACCTAACCTAACCTAACGTAAACTAAACTAAACATAAGTAAACTAACCTAATGAAACCTAAACTAATCTAATCTAAACTAAACTAAAATAAACTATTGTATAAACTAAACTAAACTAAACAAAACTAACCTAACCTAACCTAATCTAATCTAACCTAAACTAAACTAAACTAAACTAAACTAACCTAACCTAACCGAACCTAACCTAAAATAAACTACACTAAATAACCTAACTAATCTAAACTAACCTAAACTTACCTAAATTAAACTAAACTAAAGTAAACTAATTTAAACTAATCTAATCTAAACTAACCTAACCTAACCTAACAAAACCTAAACTAAACTAACCTAACCTAACCTAAACTAAACTAAATTAAACTAAACTAACTCAGCTAAACTAAACTAAACTAAACTAAGCGAACCTAACCTAACCTAACATAAACTAAACTAAACTAAGCTTAACTAACCCAACCTAACTTAAACGTAACTAAACAAAACTAAACTAATCTAAACCAAACTAAACTAAACTAAACTAAATTCAACTAAACTAAACTAAACTAAACTAAACTAAACTAAACTACACTAACATAACCTTTCCTAACCTAATCTAAACTAAACTAAACTAAACAACATAATCCAAACTAAACTATAAACTAAACTAAACTAATCTAAATTACACTAACCTAACCTAACCTTAACTAAACCCAACTAAACTAACTTAACCTAACCTATCCTAAACTTACCTAACCTAATCTAAGCTAAACTAAACTAAACTAAACTAAATTATAAACTGAACCATAAAGTAAACTTAATTAAATTATAAACTAAACTATAAACTAACTAAAATAAACTAAACTAACCTTACTTAACCTAACCTATCCTAAATTAAACTAACTAACCTTACTTAACCTAACCTAACCTTACCTAACCTAAACTAAACTAAACTAAACTAACCTAAACTAAACAAATCTAAAATAAATTTAACTATAAATTAACTATAAACTATACTAAACTAAATTATAAAGTAAACTATAAACTAAATTATATTAACTAAACTAAAATAAACTAAACTAAAGTAAACTATACTAACCTAACCTAACCTAAACTTAAGTAAACTTAACTAAATTAACATAACCTAACCTAACCTAAATTACACTAAAATAAACTTACCGAAACTAACTAAACTAAACTAAGCTGAACCTACCTAACCTAACCTAACCTAACCGAAATTTCCAACCTCCAAAAATAAATGTTTTCTTTTCGAGATTCTTTCCGCATAATATGCTTTTCTAAGGTTTTCAAACAAAAATGAAAGAGAACCAGTTATCTCAAATAAGAACGGAAAAAAGGTGATTCTAATGAGGTTTGCAACCATCGAAATAAATCTTTTCTTTTCGCGAATCTTTCTTCATTTTATGGTTTTCTATGGCTATCAAAATAGCAAAATGAAAGACAACCGGTTATCTCAAATGAGAACGGAAAAAAAGTGATTCTAATGAAGTTTCCATCCATCGAAATAAATCTTTTCTTTTCCCGAATCTTTCTTCATTTTATGGTTTTCTATGGCTATCAAACTAGTATAATGAAAGAGAACTAGTTATCTCAAATAAGAATGGAAAAAATTTGATTCATAAGTATTTTCAAAACATCAAAAAAATTTTTTTTTCTTTTCGATATTCTTTCCGCATAATATACTTTTCTAAGAGTATCAAATTAGTATAATGAAAGAGAACCAGTTATCTCAAATAAGAACGGAAAAAAAAGGGATTCTAATGAAGTTTCCAAACTTTGAAAAAAATTTTTTTCTTTTCGAGATTATTTCGCATAATATGCTTTTCTAAGGCTATCAAACTAGTATAATGAAAGAGAACCAGTTATCTCAAAAAAGAACGGAAAAAAATTGATTCTCTTGGATTTTCCAGCCTTAGAAAAAAAATTTTTTTTTCTTTTCATGATTCTTTCCGCATAATATGCTTTTCTACAGCTATCAAACTATCAAAATGAAAGAGAACCAGTATCTCAAATAAGAAAGGAAAAAAAGTGATTCTAATGAAGTTTCCAACCATCGAAATAAATCTTTTCTTTTCGCGAATCTTTCTTCATTTTATGGTTTTGGATGGCTATCAAACTAGCAAAATGAAAGAGAACCGGTTATCTGAAATAAGAACGGAAAAAAAGAGATTCTAATGAAGTTTCCAACCGTCGAAATAAATCTTTTCTTTTCGCGAATCTTTCATCATTTTCTGGTTTTCTATGGCTATCAAACTAGTATAATGAAAGAGAAACACTTATCTCAAATAAGAACGGAAAAAAGGTGATTCTAATGAAGTTTCTAAACATCAAAAAAATTTTTTTTCTTTTCGAGATTCTTTGCGGATAATATGCTTTTCTAAGCCTATCAAACTAGTATAATGAAAGAGAACCAGTTATCTCAAAAAAGAACGGAAAAAAATTGATTCTCTTGGATTTTCAAACCTTCGAAAAAAAATTTTTTTCTTTTCGAGATTCTTTCCGGATATTTTTGCTTATCTACAGCTATCAAACTAGCAAAATGAAACAGAACCGGTTATCTCAAATGAGAACGGAAAAAAAGTGATTCTAATGAAGTTTCCAACCATCGAAATAAATATTATCTTTTCGCGAATCTTTCTTCATTTTATGGCTATTTATGTCTATCAAACAAGTATAATGAAAGAGAACCAGTTATCTCAAATAAGAATGGAAAAAAAGTGATTCTAATGAAGTTTCCAAGAATCAAAAAAAAATTTGTTTCTTTTAGAGATTCTTTCCGCATAATATGCTTTTCTAAGACTATCAAACTAGTATAATGAAAGAAAACCAGTTATCTCAAAAAAGAACGGAAAAAAATTGATTCTCTTGTATTTTCCAACCTTCGAAAAAAATTTTTTTTTCTTTTCGAGATTCTTTCCGCATAATATGCTTTTCTAAGGCTATCAAACTAGTATAATGAAAGAGAACCAGTTATCTCCAAAAAGAACGGAAAAAAATTGATTCTCTTGGATTTTCCAACCTTCGAAAAATTTTTTTTTTCTTTTCATGATACCTTCCAATTATATGCCTTTCCACAGCTATCAAACTATCAAAATGAAAGAGAACCAGTATCTCAAATAAGAAAGGAAAAAAAGTGATTCTAATGAAGTTTCCAACCATCGAAATAAATCTTTTCTTTTCGCGAATCTTTCTTCATTCTATGGTTTTCTATGGCTATCAAACTAGTATAATGAAAGAGAACCAGTTATCTCAAATAAGAATGGAAAAAAAGTGATTCTAATGAAGTTTCCAAACATCAAAAATTTTTTTTTTCTTTTCGAGATTCTTTGCGCATTATATGCTTTTCTAAGGCTATCAAACTAGTATAATGAAAGAGAACCAGTTATCTCAAATAAGAATGGAAAAAAGTGATTTTAATGAAGTTTCCAAACATCAAAAAAAATTTTTTTTCTTTTCGAGATTCTTTGCGCATTATATGCTTTCTAAGGCTATCAAACTAGTATAATGAAAGAGAACTAGTTATCTCAAATAAGAATGGAAACAATTTATTCATAAGGATTTTCAAAACATCAAAAACAAATTTTTTTCTTTTCGAGATTCTTTCCGCATAATATGCTTTTCTAAGACTATCAAACTAGTATTATGAAAGAGAACCAGTTATCTCAAATAAGAACGGAAAAAAAGTGATTCTAATGAAGTTTCCAAACTTTGAAAAATTTTTTTTTTCTTTTCGAGATTCTTTCGCATAATATGCTTATCTAAGGCTATCAAACTAGTATAATGAAAGAGAACCAGTTATCTCAAAAAAGAATAGAAAAAAATTGATTCTCTTGGATTTTCCAACCTTCGAAATAATTTTTTTTTTCTTTTCGATATACTTTCCGCATAATATGCTTTTCTACAGCTATCAAACTAGCAAAATGAAGGAGAACCGGTTATCTCAAATAAGAACGGAAAAAAAGTGATTCTAATGAAGTTTCCAACCATCGAAATAAATCTTTTCTTTTCGCGAATCTTTCTTCATTTTCTGGTTTTCTATGGCTATCAAACTAGTATAATGAAAGAGAAACAGTTATCTCAAATAAGAACAGAAAAAAAGTGATTCTAATGAAGTTTCCAAACATCAAAAAAAATTTTTTTTCTTTTCGAGATTCTTTCCGCATAATATGCTTTTCTAAGGCTATCAAACTAGTATAAAGAAGGAGAACCAGTTATCTCAAATAAGAACGGCAAAAAAGTGATTCATAAGGATTTTCCAAACAGCAAAAAAAAATTTTTTTCTTTTGGAGATTCTTTCTGCATAATATGCTTTTCTAAGCCTATCAAACTAGTATAATGAAAGAGAACCAGTTATCTATAAAAGAACGGTAAAAAATTGATTCTCTTGGAATTTCCAACCTTCGAAAATTTTTTTTTTTTTCTTTTCGAGATTCTTTCCGCATAATATGCTTTTCTACAGCTATCAAGCTAGCAAAATGAAGGAGAACCGGTTATCTCAAATAAGAACGGAAAAAAAGTGATTCCAATAAGGTTTGCAACAATCGAAATAAATCCTTTCTTTTCGCGAATCTTTCTTCATTTTATGGTTTTCTATGGCTATCAAACAAGTATAATGAAAGAGAACCAGTTATCTCAAATAAGAATGGAAAAAAATTGATTCTAATGAAGTTTCCAAGAATCAAAAAATTTTTTTTTTCTTTTCGAGATTCTTTCTGCATAATATGCTTTTCTAAGACTATCAAACTAGTATAATGAAAGAGAACCAGTTATATCAAATAAGAACAGAAAAAAAGTGATTCTAATGAAGTTTTCCAAACTTTGAAAAAAATTTTTTTTCTTTTCGAGATTATTTCGCATAATATGCTTTTCTAAGGCTATCAAACTGGAATAATGAAAGTAAAAAAGTTATCTCAAAAATGAACGGAAAAAAATTGATTCTCTTGGATTTTCCAACCTTCGTAAAAATTTTTTTTTTCTTTTCATGACTCTTTCCGCATAATATGCTTTTCTACAGATATCAAACTATCAAAATTAAAGAGAACCAGTATCTCAAATAAGAAAGGAAAAAAAGTGATTCTAATGAAGTATCCAACCATCGAAATAAATCTGTTCTTTTCGAGAATCTTTCTTCATTTTATGGTTTTCTATGGCTATCAAACCAGCAAAATGACAGAGAACCGGTTATCTCAAATAAGAACGGAAAAAAAGTGATTCTAATGAAGTTTCCAACCATCGAAATAAATCTTTACTTTTCGCGAATCTTTCTTCATTTTATGGTTTTCTATGGCTATCAAACTAGTATAATGAAAGAGAAACAGTTTTCTCAAAGAAGAATGGAAAAAAAGTGATTCTAATGAAGTTTCCAAACATCAAAAAAATTTTTTTCTTTTCGAGATTCTTTGCGCATTATATGCTTTTCTAAGGCTAACAAACTAGTATAATGAAAGAGAACTAGTTATCTCAAATAAGAATGGAAAAAATTTATTCATAAGGATTTTCAAAACATCAAAAAAAAATTTTTTTCTTTTCGAGATTCTTTCCGCATAATATGCTTTTATAAGACTATCAAACTACTATAATGAAAGAGAACCAGTTATCTCAAATAAGAACGGAAAAAGTGATTCTAATGAAGTTTCCAAACTTCAAAAAAATTTTTTTTCTTTTCGAGATTCTTTCCGCATAATATGCTTTTCTAAGGCTATCAAAGTAGTATAAAGAAAGAGAACCAGTTATCTCAAATAAGAATGGAAAAAAAGTGATTCATAAGGATTTTCCAAACAGCAAAAAAAATTTTATTCTTTTCGAGATTCTTTCCGCATAATATGCTTTTCTAAGCCTATCAGACTAGTATAATGAAAGAGAACCAGTTATCTCAAAAAAGAACGGAAAAAAATTGATTCTCTTGGATTTTCCAACCTTCGAAAAAATTTTTTTTTTCTTTTCGAGATTCTTTCCGCATAATATGCTTTTCTACCGCTATCAAGCTAGCAAAATGAAAGAGAACCGGTTATCTCAAATAAGAACGGAAAAAAAGTGATTCTAATGAAGTTTCCAACCATCGAAATAAATCTATTCTTTTCGCGAATCTTTCTTCATTTTATGGTTTTGGATGGCTATCAAACTAGCAAAATGAAAGAGAACCGGTTATCTCAAATAAGAACGGAAAAAATGTGATTCTAATGAAGTTTCCAAACATCGAAATAAATCT
Source organism: Metallyticus violacea (assembly GCA_030762175.1). Lineage (NCBI taxonomy): Eukaryota > Metazoa > Arthropoda > Insecta > Mantodea > Metallyticidae > Metallyticus > Metallyticus violacea. The sequence continues at coordinate 57,592,876 of CM060839.1, read as the reverse complement.
TTTCTTTTCGCGAATCTTTCTTCATTTTATGGTTTTCTATGGTTATCAAACTAGTATAATGAAAGAGAACCAGTTATCTCAAATAAGAATGGAAAAAAAGGGATTCTAATGAAGTTTCCAAACATCAAAAAAATTTTTTTTTCTTTTCGAGATTCTTTTCGCATTATATGCTTTTCTAAGGCTATAAAACTAGTATAATGAAAGAGAACTAGTTATCTCAAATAAGAATGGAAAAAAAATTATTCATAAGGATTTTCAAAACATCAAAAAAAATTTTTTTTCTTTTCGAGATTCTTTCCGCATAATATGCTTTTCTAAGACTATCAAACTAGTATAATGAAAGAAAACCAGTTATCTCAAATAAGAACGGAAAAAAAGTGATTCTAATGAATTTCCAAACTTTGAAAAAAATTTTTTTTCTCTTCGAGGTTCTCTAAAATAATATGCTTATCTAAGGCTATCAAACTAGTATAGTGAATTAGAACCAGTTATCTCAAAAAAGAACGGAATAAAATTGATTCTGTTGGATTTTCCAAACTTCGAAAAAAATGTTTTTTCTTTTGGAGATTCTTTCCGCATAATATGCTTTTCTACAGCTATCAAACTAGCAAAATGAAGGAGAACCAGTTATCTCAAATAAGAACGGAAAAAAGTGATTCTAATGAAGTTTCCAACCTTCGAAATAAATCTTTTCTTTTTGCGAATCTTTCTTCATTTTCTGGTTTTCTATGGCTATCAAACTAGTATAATGAAAGAGAAACAGTTATCTCAAATAAGAACGGAAAATAAGTGATTGTATAATGAAAGAGAACTAGTTATCTCAAATAAGAATGGAAAAAAAGTGATTCATAAGGATTTTCCAAACAGCAAAAAAAAATTTTATTCTTTTCGAGATTCTTTCCGCATAATATGCTTTTCTAAGCCTATTAAACTAGTATAATGAAAGAGAACCAGTTATATCAAAAAAGAACGGAAAAAAATTGATTCTCTTGGATTTTCCAAACATCAAAAAAATTTTTTTTTCTTTACAGGAATCTTTCCGCATAATATGCTTTTCTAAGGCTATCAAACTAGCAAAATGAAAGATAACCGGTTATCTCAAATAAGAACGGAAAAAAAGTGATTCTAATAAGGCTTGCAACCATCGAAATAAATCTATCTTTTTCGCGAATCTTTCTTCATTTTATGGTTTTCTAAGGTTATCAAATTAGAATAATGAAGGAGAAATAGTTATCTCCATTTGAAACTCAAAAAAAAAAAAAAAAAAAAAAAAACATTCTTTTGGTTTCCAACCTTAGAAAAAAAATCTTTTCTTTTCGAGATTCTTTCCGCATAATATACTTTTGTAAGGCTATCAAACTAGAAAAATGAAAGAGAACCAGTTAATTCAAATAAGAACGGAAAAATAGTGATTGTAATGATGTTTCCAACCATCGAAATAAATCCTTTCTTTTCGCCATTTTTCTTCATTTTATGCTCTTCTAAGCCTATCAAACTAGAATATTGAAGCAAAAATAGTTATCTCCATTTGAAACGCAGAAAAAGCAGATGCTTTTGGTTTCCAAACTTCGAAAATAATTTTCTTCCTAACTAAACTAACTAACCTAACCTAAGCGAAACTAAACTAAATTAAACTAAACTCAATAAAACTAAACTTAACTAAAATAAACCTAACTAAAATAAACGAAACTAACTAAACTAAACTAAACTTACTAAACTAACCTAACCTAACCTAACCTAAACTAAACTACACTAAATTAAACTAAACTAAACTAAACTAAACTAAACTATAAGCAAAATTATAAACTAAACTAAACTAAACTATAAACTAATCTAAATTATAAACTAAACTAAACTAAACTAAACTAACCTAACCTAACCTAACCTAACCTAACATAACCTAAACTAAACTAAACGAACTAATAAAGCTAACCTAACCTAACCTAACCTCACCTAACCTAACCTAACCTAACCTAACCTAACGTAAACTAAACTAAACAAAAGTAAACTAACCTAATGAAACCTAAACTAATCCAATCTAAACTAAACTAAAATAAACTATTCTATAAACTAAACTAAACTAAACTAACTAATCTAACCTAATCTAATCTAACCTAAACTAAACTAAACTAAAATAAACTAACCTAGCCTAACCGCACCTAACCTAAAATAAACTAAACTAAATAACCTAAATAATCTAAACTAATCTAAACTAACCTAACCTTACCTAAATTAAACTAAACTAAACTAAACTAATCTAAACTAATCTAATCAAAACTAACCTAACCTAACCTAACATAACCTAAACTAAACTAACCTAACCTAACTTAAACTAAACTAAATTAAACTAAACTAACTAAGCTAAAGTAAACTAAACTAAACTAACCGAACCTAACCTAACCTAAAATAAACTAAACTAAATTAAGCTAAACTAACCCAACCTAACTTAAACGTAACTAAACTAAACTAAACTAATCTAAACCAAACTAAATTAAACTAAACTAAACTAAACTAAACTAAACTAAACTAAACTACACTAACATAACCTTTCCTAACCTAATCTAAACTAAACTAAACTAAACTAACATAATCCAAACTAAACTATAAACTAAACTAAACTAATCTAAATTACACTAACCTAAGCTAACCTTAACTAAACCCAACTAAACTAACTTAACTTAATATAACCTAAACCTACTTAACCTAATCTAAGTTAAACTAAACTAAACTAAACAAAATTATAAACTAAACTATAAACTAAACTAAATTAAACTATAAACTAAACTATAAACTAAACAAAAATAAACTAAACGAAACTAACTAAGTTAAACTAAACTGAACTTACCTAACCTAACCTACTAACCGAAATTTCCAACCTCCAAAAATAAATGTGTTCTTTTCGAGATTCTTTCCGCATAATATGCTTTTCTAAGGTTTTCAAACAAAAATGAATGAGAACCAGTTATCTCAAATAAGAACGGAAAAAAGGTGATTCTAATGAGGTTTGCAACCATCGAAATAAATCTTTTCTTTTCGGGAATCTTTCTTCATTTTATGGTTTTCTATGGCTATCAAACTAGCAAAATGAAAGAGAACCGGTTATCGCAAATAAGAACGGAAAAAAAGTGATTATAATGAAGTTTCCAACCATCGAAATAAATCTTTTCTTTTCGCGAATCTTTTTTCATTTTATGGTTTTCTATGGCTATCAAACTAGTATAATGAAAGAGAACCAGTTATCTCAAATAAGAATGGAAAAAAAGTGATTCTAATGAAGTTTCCAAACATCAAAAAAAACTTTTTTTCTTTTCGAGATTCTTTGCGCATTATATGCTTTTCTAAGGCTATCAAACTAGTATAATGAAAGAGAACTAGTTATCTCAAATAAGAATGGAAAAAAATTGATTCATAATTATTTTCAAAACATCAAAAAAAAAGTTTTTCTTTTCGAGATTCTTTCCGCAAAATATGCTTTTCTAAGACTATCAAACTAGTATAATGAAAGAGAACCAGTTATCTCAAATAAGAACGGAAAATAAGTGATTCTAATGAAGTTTCCAAACTTTGAAAAAAATTTTTGTTCTTTTCGAGATTATTTCGCATAATATGCTTTTCTAAGGCTATCAAACTAGTATAATGAAAGAGAACCAGTTATCTCAAAAAAGAACGAAAAAAATTGATTCTCTTGGATTTTCCAACCTTCGAAAAAAATTTTTTTTCTTTTCATGATTCTTTCCGCATAATATGATTTTCTACAGCTATCAAACTAGCAAAATGAAAGAGAACCGGTTATCTCAAATAAGAACGGAAAAAAAGTGATTCTCTTGGATTTTCCAACCTTCGAAAAAAATTTTTTTTTCTTTTCGAGATTCTTTCGGCATAATATGCTTATCTACAGCTATCAAAAACTAGCAAAATGAAACAGAAACGGTTATTTAAATAGGAACGGAAAAAAAGTGATTCTAATGAAGATTCCAACCATCGAAATAAATCTTTTCTTTTCGCGAATCTTTCTTCATTTTATGGTTTTCTATGGCTATCAAACTAGTATAATGAAACAGAACCAGTTATCTCAAATAAGAATGGAAAAAAAGTGATTCTAATGAAGTTTCCAAACACCAAAAAAAATTTTTTTTCTTTTCCAGATTCTTTGCGCATTATATGCTTTTCTAAGGCTATCAAACTAGTATAATGAAAGAGAACTAGTTATCTCAAATAAGAATGGAAAAAAATTGATTCATAAGGATTTTCAAAACATCAAAAAAAATTTTTTTTCTTTTCGAGATTCTTTCCGCATAATATGCTTTTCTAAGACTATCAAACTAGTATAATGAGAGAGAACCAGTTATCTCAAATAAGAAGGGAAAAAAAGTGATTCTAATGAAGTTTCCAAACTTTGAAAAAAATTTTTGTTCTTTTCGAGATTCTTTCGCATAATATGCTTATCTAAGGCTATCAAACTAGTATAATGAAAGAGAACCAGTTATCTCAAAAAAGAACGGAAAAAAATTTATTCTCTTGGATTTTCCAACCTTCCGAAAAAATTTTTTTTCTTTTCGAGATTCTTTCGGCATAATATGAATATCTACAGCTATCAAACTAGCAAAATGAAACAGAACCGGTTATCTCAAATAAGAACAGAAAAAAAGTGATTCTAATGAAGTTTCCAACCATCGAAATAAATCTTTTCTTTTCGCGAATCTTTCTTCATGTTATGGTTTTCTATGGCTATCAAACTAGTATAATGAAAGACAACCAGTTATCTCAAATAAGAATGGAAAAAAAGTGAATCTAATGAAGTTTCCAAACATTAAAAATACATTTTTTTTCTTTTCGAGATTCTTTGCGCATTGTATGCTTATCTAAGGCTATCAAACTAGTATAATGAAAGAGAACCAGTTATCTCAAATAAGAATGGAAAAAAATTGATTCATAAGGAATTTCCAAACATCAAAAAAAATTTTTTTTCTTTTCAGGAATCTTTCCGCATAATATGCTTTTCTAAGGCTATCAAACTAGCAAAATGAAAGATAACCGGTTATCTCAAATAAGAACGGAAAAAAAGTGATTCTAATAAGGCTTGCAACCATCGAAATAAATCTATCTTTTTCGCGAATCTTTCTTCATTTTATGGTTTTCTAAGGTTATCAAATTAGAATAATGAAGGAGAAATAGTTATCTCCATTTGAAACTCAAAAAAAAAAAAAAAAAAAAAACATTCTTTTGGTTTCCAACCTTAGAAAAAAAATTTTTTCTTTTCGAGATTCTTTCCGCATAATATGCTTTTGTAAGGCTATCAAACTAGAAAAATGAAAGAGAACCAGTTCATTCAAATAAGAACGGAAAAATAGTGATTGTAATGATGTTTCCAACCATCGATATAAATCCTTTCTTTTCGCCATTTTTCTTCATTTTATGCTCTTCTAAGCCTATCAAACTAGAATATTGAAGCAAAAACAGTTATCTCCATTTGAAACGCAGAAAATGCAGATGCTTTTGGTTCCCAACCTTAGAAAAAAATTTTTTTCTTTTCGAGATTCTTTGCGCATTATATGCTTTTCTAAGGCTATCAAACTAGTATAATGAAAGAGAACCAGTTATCTCAAAAAAGAACGGAAAAAAATTGATTCTCTTGGATTTTCTAACCTTCGAAAAAAATTTTTTTTCTTTTCGATATTCTTTCCGCATAATATGCTTTTCTACAGCTATCAAACTATCAAAATGAAAGAGAACCACTATCACAAATAAGAAAGGAAAAAAAGTGATTCTAATGTAGTTTCCAAACATCGAAATAAATCTTTTCTTTTCGCGAATCTTTCTTCATTTTATGGTTTTCTATGGCTATCAAACTAGCAAAATGACAGAGAACCGTTATCTCAAATAAGAACGGAAAAAAAGTGATTCTAATGAAGTTTCCAACCATTGAAATAAATCTTACCTTTTCGCGAATCTTTCTTCATTTTATGGTTTTCTATGGCTATCAAACTAGTATAATGAAAGACAACCAGTTGTCTCAAATAAGAATGGAAAAAAAAGTGATTCTAATGAAGTTTCCAAACATCAAAAAAATTTTTTTTCCTTTTCGAGATTCTTTGCGCATTATATGCTTTTCTAAGGCTATCAAACTAGTATAATGAAAGAGTTATCTCAAATAAGAATGGAAAAAAAGTGATTCATAAGGATTTTCCAAACATAAAAAAAAAATCCTTTTTGATTCGAGATTCTTTCCGCATAATATGCTTTTCTAAGGCAATCAAACTAGTATAATGAAAGAGAACCACTTATCTCAAATAAAAACGGAAAAAAAGTGATTCTAATGAAGTTTCCAAACTTTGAGAGAAATTTTTTTTCTTTTCGAGATTCTTTCGCATAATATGCTTATCTAAGGCTATCAAAATAGTATAATGAAGGAGAACCAGTTATCTCATAAAAGAACGGAAAAAAATTGATTCTCTTGGATTTTCCAAACTTCGAAAAAATTTTTTTTTTCTTTTTGAGATTCTTTCCGCATAATATGCTTTTCTAAGGCTATCAAACTAGTATAATGAAAGAGAACCAGTTATCTCAAATAAAAACGGAAAAAAAGTGATTCTAATGAAGTTTCCAAACTTTGAAAAAAATTTTTTTTTTTTCGAGATTCTTTTGCATAATATGCTTATCTAAGGCTATGTAAATAGTATAATGAAAGAGAACCAGTTATCTCAAAAAAGAACGCAAAAAATTGATTCTCTTGGATTTTCTAACCTTCAAAAAAAATTTTTTTTTTCTTTTCGATATTCTTTCCGCATAATATGCTTTTCTACAACTATCAAACTATCAAAATGAAAGAGAACCAGTATCTCAAATACGAAAGGAAAAAAAGTGATTCTAATGAAATTTCCAACCATCGAAATAAATCTTTTCTTTTCGCGAATCTTTCTTCATTTTATGGTTTTCTATGGCTATCAAACTAGCAAAATGACAGAGAACCGGTTATCTCAAATAAGAACGGAAAAAATGTGATTCTAACGAAGTTTCCAACCATTGAAATAAATTTCATCTTTTCGCGAATCTTTCTTCATTTTATGGTTTTCTATGGCTATCAAATTAGTATAATGAAAGAGAACTAGTTATCTCAAATAAGAATGGAAAAAAATTGATTCATAAGGATTTTCAAAACATCAAAAAAATTTTTTTTTCTTTTCGAGATTCTTTCCGCATAATATGCTTTTCTACATCTATCAAACTGTCAAAATGATAGAGAACCAGTATCTCAAATAAGAAAGGAAAAAAAGTGATTCTAATGAAGTTTCCAACCATCGAAATAAATAAATCCTTTCTTAACCTAACTAATCTAAACTAATCTAAACTAACCTAACCTTACCTAAATTAAACTAAACTAAACTAAACTAATCTAAACTAACCTAACCTAACCTAACATAACCTAAATTAAACTAACCTAACCTAACCTAAACTAAATTAAATTAAACTAAACTAATTAAGCTAAATTAAACAAAACAATAAACAAACCGAACCTAACCTAACCTAACATAAACTAAACTAAACTAAACTAAGCTAAACTAACCCAACCTAACTTAAACGTAACTAAACTAAACTAATCTAAACCTACATAAACTAAACTAAACTAAACTAAACTACACTAAACTAACCTAACCTATCCTAAGCTAACCTATACTAAACTAAACTAAACTATAAATCAACTAAACTAAATTAAATTATAAACTAAACTATAAAGTAAACTAAACTAAACTAAACTATACACTAGATTAAACTAAACTAAACTAAACTATACTAAACTAACCTAACCTAAACTCAACTAAACTAAACTAAACTAACTTAGGCTAAATTAAACTAAACTGAATTAAACTAAAGTAAACTAAACTAAACTAAACTAAACGAAACTAACTAAACTAAACTAACTTAACCTAACCTAACCTAACCTAACAGAACCTAACCTAAACCAAATAAAAGTAAATTAAACCAAAATAAACTAATCTAACCTAACCAAACCTAAACTAAACTAAACTAAACCAACCTAACCGAACCTAACCTAAATTAAACTAAACTAAAATAAACTAACCTAACCTAACCTAACCTAAACTAAACTAAATTAAACTAAATTAAACTAAAATAAACTATAAGCTAAACTATAAACTAATCTAAACTAAACTTTAAACTAATCTAAAGTATAAACTAAAATAAACTAAACTAACCTAACCTAACCTGACCTAAACTAAACTAAACAAAACTAAACTAAACTAAACTAACCTAACCTAACTTAACCTAAATTAGAGTAAACTAAACTAAACTACAATAACCTAATCAAACCTAAACTAAACTAATCTAAACTAAACTAATTAAACTATTCTATAAAGTAAACTAAACTAAACTAACCTAACCTAACCTAACCTAACCTGACCTAAACTAAACTAAACAAAACTAAACTAAACCAAACTAACCTGACCTAACTTAACCTAAATTAAAGTAAACTAAACTAAACTACAATAACCTAATCAAACCTAAACTAAACTAATCTAAACTAAACTGATTAAACTATTCTATAAACTAAACTAAACTAAACTAACCTAACCCAACCTAACCTAACCTAAACTAAACTAAATTAAACTAAAATAAACTATATACTAAACTACAAATTAAACTAAACTAAAGTATAAACTAAACTATAAACTAAATTAACAAAACTATAAACTAAACTAAACTTAACTAAACTAAACTAAACAAAACTTAACTAAATTCCACTAAATTAAACTAAACTAAACTAAACTACACTAACCTAACCTAACCTAACCCAACCTATCCTAACCTAAACTAAACCAAACTAAACTAAAATAAACTGTAAACTAAACTATAAATTAAACTAAACTATAAACTATAAACTAAACTAAACTATAAACTAAACTATAAACTAATCTAACCTAAACTAAACTAAACTAAAGTAAACTAAATTATAAACTATACTATAAACTAATCTATAAACTAATCTAAACTAAACTATAAACTAAATAAACTGAACTAAAATAAACTAAACTAAACTAACTAACCTAACCTAACCTAACCTAACCTAAGATAAACTAGATTAACCTAACCTAACCTAAACTGAACTAAAATAAACTATATTTTAAACTAACTATAACAAACTATAAACTAAAGGAAACTATAAACTAAACTAAACTAAACTATACTAACCTAACCTAAACTATCCTAAACTAAACTAATCTAACCTAACTTAACATAACCTAAACTAAACTAATCTAAACTAAACTAAATGTAAACTAAACTATAAACTAAACTGAACTATTAACTAAACTAAACTAATCTAAACTAAACTAAAGTAAAATCACCTTACCCAGCCTAACCTAACCTAACCTAAACTAAACTAAACTAAACTATCCTAATCTAACCTAAACTAACCTAACCTAAACTAAATTGAACTAAACTAAAATAAACTAAACTAAACCATAAACTAAACTAAACTAAACAAAACTAAACTAATATAACCTAACCTAAATTAAACTATAAACTAAACTATAAACTAAAATAAACTAAACTATAAACAAAACTAAATTAAACTAAACTAACATAACCTAACCTAAATTAAAATAAACTAACCTTACCTAACCTAACCTAAACTAACCTAAATTAAACTAAACAAAACTAACCTAACCTAACCTAACCTAAAATAAACTATACTAAACCACACAAAACTAAACTAAACTTAACTAAACTGAACCATAAACTTAACTATATACTTAACTAAACTAAATTAACTAAACTAAACCATAAACAAAACTAAACTAAACTAAACTAAAATAAACTAACCTAACTAAAACATAACTAAACTTAAGTAAACTAATCTAACCTAACTTAAAATAAATTAAACTAAACTAAACGAAACTAAATTAAGCTAAACTAAACTAACCTAACCTAACCTTACCTAAACTACACTAAACTAATTTTACCTAACTTAACGTAACCTAAAGTAAACTAAACTAAACTAAACTAAACGAAACTAAATTATAAAAGTACTATAAACTAAACTAAACTAAACTAAACTATAAACTTAACTAAACTAAACTAAACTAACCTAACCTAACCTAACCGACCCTATTTTAACCTAACCTATACTAAACTAAAGTAAACTAAACTAACCTAAACTAACCTAACCTAACCTAACCAAAACTAAACTAAACTAAACTTACATAACTTAACCTAACGTAAAGTAAACTAAACTAAACTAAACTAAACTAAACGAAACTAAAGTATAAAAATACAATAAACTAAAGTAAACTACACTAATCTATAAACTAAACTAAACTATACTAAATTAAATAAACCTAACCTAACCTAACCGTACCTAGCCTAACCTAACCGTACCCAAATTAAACTAAACTAACCTAATCTAACCTAACCCAACCTAAATTAATCTAAACTAACATAACCTAACCCAACCTAACCTAACCTAAACTAAACCAAACTAAACTAAAATAAACTATAAACTAAACTACAAATTAAACTAAACTAAAGTATAAACTAAATTAACACAACTATAAACTAAACTAAACCTAACTAAACTAAACTAAACAAAACTTAACTAACCTAACCTAACCTAACTTAACTTAACACAAACTAAACTAAACTAAACTAAGCTAACCTAACCTAACCTAAACTAAACTAAACTAAACCCAACTAAATTCCACTAAATTAAACTAAACTAAACTAAACTACACTAACCTAACCTAACCTGACCCAACCTAACCTAACCTAAACTAAACCAAACTAAAATAAAATAAACTGTAAACTAAACTATAAATTAAACTAAACTATAAACTATAAACTAAACTAAACTATAAACTAAACTATAAACTAACCTAACCTTACATAACCTAATCTAACCTAAACTAAACTAAAGTAAACTAAATTATAAACTATACTATAAACTAATCTATAAACTAAACTAAACTAAACTATAAACTAAATAAACTGAACTAAAATAAACTAAACTAAACTAACTAACCTAACCTAACCTAACCTAAGATAAACTAGATTAACCTAACCTAACCTAAACTGAACTAAAATAAACTATATTTTAAACTAACTATAAAAAACTATAAACTAAAGGAAACTATAAACTAAACTAAACTAAACTAAACTAACCTAACCTAAACTAACCTAAACTAAACTAATCTAACCTAACTTAACATAACCTAAACTAAACTAATCTAAACTAAACTAAACGTAAACTAAACTATAAACTAAAATGAACTATTAACTAAACTAATACAATCTAAACTAAACTAAAGTAAAATCACCTTACCCAGCCTAACCTAACCTAACCTAAACTAAACTAAACTAAACTATCCTAACCTAACCTAAACTAACCTAACCTAAACTAAATTGAACTAAACAAAAATAAATTAAACTAAACCATAAACTAAACTAAACTAAACTAAACAAAACTAAACTAATATAACCTAACCTAAATTAAACTATAAACTAAACTATAAACTAAAATAAACTAAACTATAAACAAAACTAAATTAAACTAAACTAACATAACCTAACCTAAATTAAAATAAACTAACCTTACCTAACCTAACCTAAACTAACCTAAATTAAACTAAACAAAACTAACCTAACCTAACCTAACCTAAAATAAACTATACTAAACCAAACAAAACTAAACTAAACTAAACTAAACTGAACCATAAACTTAAATATATACTTAACTAAACTAAATTAACTAAAATAAAGCATAAACAAAACTAAACTAAACTAAACTAAACTAAACTAACCTAACTAAAACATAACTAAACTTAAGTAAACTAATCTAACCTAACTTAAAATAAATTAAACTAAACTAAACGAAACTAAATTAAGCTAAACTAAACTAACCTAACCTAACCTTACCTAAACTACACTAAACTAATTTTACCTAACTTAACGTAACCTAAAGTAAACTAAACTAAACTAAACGAAACTAAAGTATAAAAATAGTATAAACCAAACAAAACTAATCTTAACTATAAACTTAACTAAACTAAACTAAACTAACCTAACCTAACCTAACCGAACCTAACCTAACCTAACCTAAACTAAACTAAAGTAAACTAAACTAACCTAAACTAACCTAACCTAACCTAACCAAAACTAAACTAAACTAAACTTACATAACTTAACCTAACGTAAAGTAAACTAAACTAAACTAAACTAAACGAAACTAAAGTATAAAAATACAATAAACTAAACTAAACTACACTAATCTATAAACTAAACTAAACTATACTAAATTAAATAAACCTAACCTAACCTAACCGTACCTAGCCTAACCTAACCGTACCCAAATTAAACTAAACTAACCTAATCTAACCTAACCTAACCTAAATTAATCTAAACTAACCTAACCTAATCTAACCTAACCTAACCAAACCTAAACTAATCCATAAACTAAATTAAACTAAACTATAAATAAACTATAAACTAAACTAAACTAAACTAAGCCATAAACTAAACTAAACTAAACTACACTAAACTAAACTAACATATCTAAGCTAACCTATACAAATGTATACTAAACTAAACTTAACTATAAACTTGACTATAAATTAACTAAACTAAACTAAACTATGAACTAGATTAAACTAAACTATACTAAACTAAACTAAACTAACCTAATCTAAACTGAACTGAACTAAACTAAACTAACTTATCATAACCTAAACTAAACCGAATTAAACTAAACTAAATTCAACTTAACTAATGTAAAGCAAACTATCTTAACCTAACCTAACCTAACATAACCTAACTTAACCTAAACTAAACTAAATTAAACTTAACTAAACTAACCTAACGTAACCTAAACTAAACTAAGCTAAACTAAACTAAACTAAACAAAACTAAACTAAACTAACCTAACCTAACGTAACCTAAACTAAAATAAACTAAAATAATCTAACCTAACCTAACCTAACCTAAACTAAACTAAATTAAACTACATTAAACTAAAATAAACTAAACTATAAGCTAAACTATAATCTAAACTAAACTAAACTAAAAACAAATCTAAAGTATAAATTAAACTAAAATAAACTAAACTAACCTAACCTAACCTAACTTGACCTAAACTAAACTAAACTAAACTAAAGTACACTAACCTAATCAAACCTAAACTAAACTAAATTATACTATTCTATAAACTAAACTAAACCAACCTAACCTAACCTAACCTAAACTTAACCAAATTAAACTAAACTAAACTAAACTATAAACTAAACTATAAATTAAATTAATTAACTAAACTATAAAATAAACTAAACTTAACTAAACTGAACTAAACTTAACTAACCTAACCTAACCTAACTTAACTTAACATAAACTAAACTAAACTAAAATAAGCTAAGCTAAGCTAACCTAACCTAACCTAAACTAAACAAAACTAAACTAATCTAAATTAAACTAAACTAATCTAAACCAAACTAAACTAAACTAAACTAAATTCAACTTTATTAAACTAAACTAAACTAAACTACACTAACCTAACCTAACTTAATCTAATCTAAACTAAACTAAACAAAATAAAACCAAACCAACCTAGCCTAACTAACCTAAAATATCCAAACTAAACTAAACTGAACTATAAACTAAACTATAAATTAAACTAAACTATAAACTATAAACGAAACTAAACTTACCTAACCTAACATAACCTAAATTAAACTAAAATAAACTAATTTAAAATAACCTTAACCCAACCTTACCTAACCTAATCTAACCTAAACTAAACTAAACTAAACAAAGAATGGAAAAAAAGTTATTCTAATGAAGTTTCCAACCATCGAACTAAATCTTTTCTTTTCGCGAATTTTTCTTCATTTTATGGTTTTCTATGGCTATCAAACTAGTATAATGAACGAGAACTTGTTATCTCAAATAAGAATGGAAAAAAATTGATTCATTAGGATTTTCAAAACATCAAAAAATATTTTTTTTCTCTTCGAGATTCTTTCGCATAATATGCTTATCTAAGGCTATCAAACTAGTATAATGAAAGAGAACCAGTTATCTCAAAAAAGAACGGAATAAAAGTGATTCTCTTGGATTTTCCAAACTTCGAAAAAATTTTTTTTTTCTTTTCGAGATTCTTTCCGCATAATATGCTTTTCTACAGCTATCAAACTAGCAAAATGAAGGAGAACCAGTTATCTCAAATAAGAACGGAAAAAAAAGTAATTCTAATGAAGTTTCCAACCATCGAAATAAATCTTTTCTTTTCGCGAATCTTTCTTCATTTTCTGGTTTTCTATGGCTATCAAACTAGTATAATGAAAGAGAAACAGTTATCTCAAATAAGAACGGAAAAAAAGTGATTCTAATGAAGTTTCTAAAATTCAAAAATTTTTTTTTTTCTTTTCGAGATTCTTTGCGCATTATATGCTTTTCTAAGGCTATCAAACTAGTATAATGAAAGAGAACCAGTTATCTCAAATAAGAATGGAAAAAAATTGATTCATAAGGATTTTCCAAACATCAAAAAAAAATTTTTTTCTTTTCGAGATTCTTTCCGGATAATATGCTTTTCTAAGCCTATCAAACTAGTATAATAAAAGAGAACCAGTTATCTCAAAAAAGAACGGAATAAAAGTGATTCTCTTGGATTTTCCAACCTTCGAAAAATTTTTTTTTCTTTTCGAGATTCTTTCCGGATAATATGCTTATCTACAGCTATCAAACTAGCAAAATGAAACAGAACCGGTTATCTCAAATAAGAACGGAAAAAAAGTGATTCTAATGAAGTTTCCAACCATCGAAATAAATCTTTTCTTTTTGCGAATCTTTCTTCATTTTATGGTTTTCTATGGCTATCAAACTAGTATAATGAAAGAGAACCAGTTATCTCAAATAAGAATGGAAAAAAAGTGATTCTAATGAAGTTTCCAAACATCAAAAACATTTTTTTTCTTTTCGAGATTCTTTGCGCATTATATGCTTTTCTAAGGCTGTCAAACTAGTATAATGAAAGAGAACCAGTTATCTCAAAAACGAAGGGAAAAAAATTGATTCTAATAAGGTTTGCAACCATCGAAATAAATCTATCTTTTTCGCGAATCTTTCTTCATTTTATGGTTTTCTAAGGTTATCAAACTAGAATAATGAAGGAGAAATAGTTATTTCCATTTGAAAAAAAAAAAAAAAAAAAAAAACATTCTTTTGGTTTCCAACCTTAGAAAAAAAATTTTTTCTTTTCGAGATTCTTTCCGCATAATATGCTTTTGTAAGGCTATCAAACTAGAAAAATGAAAGAGAACCAGTGAATTCAAATAAGAACGGAAAAATAGTGATTGTAATGATGTTTCCAACCATCGAAATAAATCCTTTCTTTTCGCCATTTTTCTTCATTTTATGCTCTTCTAAGCCTATCAAACTAGAATATTGAAGGAAAAATAGTTATCTCCATTTGAAAGGCAACAAAAGCGGATGCTTTTTGTTTCCAAACTTCGAAAATAATTTTTTTCCTAACTAAACTAACTAACCTAACCTAAGCGACACTAAACTAAATCAAACTAAACTCAATAAAACTAAACTTAACTAAAATAAACTAAACTAAAATAAACGAAACTAACTAAACTAAACGAAACTAACTAAACTAAACTAACCTAACCTAAACTAAAGTACACTAAATTAAACTAAATTAAACTAAACTAAACTAAATTGTAAGCTAAATTATAAACTAAACTAAACTAAACTATAAACTAATCTAAATTATAAACTAAACTAAACTAAACTAAAGTAACCTAACCTAACCTAACCTAACATAACCTAAACTAAACTAAACAAACTAAACAAAACTAACCTAATCTAACCTAACGTAAACTAAACTAAACAAAAGTAAACTAACCTAATGAAACCTAAACTAAACTAATCTAAACTAAACTAAAATAAACTATTGTATAAACTAAACTAAACTAAACAAAACTAACCTAACCTAACCTAATCTAATCTAACCTAAACTAAACTAAACTAAACTAAACTAACCTAACCTAACCGAACCTAACTTAAAATAAACTAAACTAAATAATCTAACTAATTTAAACTAATCTAAACTAACCTAAACTTACCTAAATTAAACTAAACTAAAGTAAACTAATCTAAACTAAACTAATCTAAACTAACCTAACCTAACCTAACATAACCTAAACTAAACTAACCTAACCTAACCTAAACTAAACTAAATTAAACTAAACTAACTAAGTTAAACTAAACTAAACTAAACTAAGCGAACCTAACCTAACCTAACATAAACTACACTAAACTAAACTAAGCTTAACTAACCCAACCTAACTTAAACGTAACTAAACAAAACTAAACTAATCTAAACCAAACTAAACTAAACTAAACTAAATTCAACTAAACTAAACTAAACTAAACTACACTAACATAACCTTTCCTAACCTAATCTAAACTAAACTAAACTAAACTAACATAATCCAAACTAAACTATAAACTAAACTAAACTAATCTAAATTACACTAACCTAACCTAACCTTAACTAAACCCAACTAAACTAACTTAACCTAACCTATCCTAAACTTACCTAACCTAATCTAAGCTAAACTAAACTAAACTAAACTAAATTATAAACTGAACTATAAAGTAAACTTAATTAAATTATAAACTAAACTATAAACTAAACTAAAATAAACTAAACTAACCTTACTTAACCTAACCTATCCTAAATTAAACTAACTAACCTTACTTAACCTAACCTAACCTTACCTAACCTAAACTAAACTAAATTAAACTAACCTAAACTAAACAAAACTAAAATAAATTTAACTATAAATTAACTATAAACTATACTAAACTAAATTATAAAGTAAACTATAAACTAAATTATATTAACTAAACTAAAATAAACTAAACTAAAGTAAACTATACTAACCTAACCTAACCTAAACTTAAGTAAACTTAACTAAATTAACATAATCTAACCTAACCTAAACTACACTAAAATAAACTTACCGAAACTAACTAAACTAAACTAAGCTGAACCTACCTAACCTAACCTATCCTAACCGAAATTTCCAACCTCCAAAAATAAATGTTTTCTTTTCGAGATTCTTTCCGCATAATATGCTTTTCTAAGGTTTTCAAACAAAAATGAAAGAGAACCAGTTATCTCAAATAAGAACGGAAAAAAGCTGATTCTAATGAGGTTTGCAACCATCGAAATAAATCTTTTCTTTTCGCGAATCTTTCTTCATTTTATGGTTTTCTATGGCTATCAAAATAGCAAAATGAAAGAGAACCGGTTATCTCAAATAAGAACGGAAATAAAGTGATTCTAATGAAGTTTCCAACCATCGAAATAAATCTTTTCTTTTCCCGAATCTTTCTTCATTTTATGGTTTTCTATGGCTATCAAACTAGTATAATGAAAGAGAACTAGTTATCTCAAATAAGAATGGAAAAAAATTGATTCATAAGTATTTTCAAAACATCAAAAAAAATTTTTTTTCTTTTCGATATTCTTTCCGCATAATATACTTTTCTAAGAGTATCAAATTAGTATAATGAAAGAGAACCAGTTATCTCAAATAAGAACGGAAAAAAAGTGATTCTAATTAAGTTTCCAAACTTTGAAAAAAATTTTTTTTCTTTTTGAGATTATTTCGCATAATATGCTTTTCTAAGGCTATCAAACTAGTATAATGAAAGAGAACCAGTTATCTCAATAAAGAACGGAAAAAAATTGATTCTCTTGGATTTTCCAACCTTAGAAAAAATTTTTTTTTATCTTTTCATGATTCTTTCCGCATAATATGCTTTTCTACAGCTATCAAACTATCAAAATGAAAGAGAACCAGTATCTCAAATAAGAAAGGAAAAAAAGTGATTCTAATGAAGTTTCCAACCATCGAAATAAATCTTTTCTTTTCCCGAATCTTTCTTCATTTTATGGTTTTCTATGGCTATCAAACTAGTATAATGAAAGAGAACTAGTTATCTCAAATAAGAATGGAAAAAAATTGATTCATAAGTATTTTCAAAACATCAAAAATAATTTTTTTTCTTTTAGATATTCTTTCCGCATAATATACTTTTCTAAGAGTATCAAATTAGTATAATGAAAGAGAACCAGTTATCTCAAATAAGAACGGAAAAAAAAGTGATTCTAATGAAGTTTCCAAACTTTGGAAAAAAATTTTTTTCTTTTCATGATTCTTTCCGCATAATATGTTTTTCTACAGCTATGAAACTATCAAAATGAAAGAGAACCAGTATCTCAAATAAGAAAGGAAAAAAAGTGATTCTAATGAAGTTTCCAACCATCGAAATAAATCTTTTCTTTTCGCGAATCTTTCTTCATTTTATGGTTTTGGATGGCTATCAAACTAGCAAAATGAAAGACAACCGGTTATCTCAAATAAGAATGGAAAAAAAGAGATTCTAATGAAGTTTCCAACCATCGAAATAAATCTTTTCTTTTCGCGAATCTTTCATCATTTTCTGGTTTTCTATGGCTATCAAACTAGTATAATGAAAGAGAAACAGTTATCTCAAATAAGAACGGAAAAAAAGTGATTCTAATGAAGTTTCCAAACTTTGAAAAAATTTTTTTTCTTTTCGAGATTCTTTCCGCATAATATGCTTTTCTAAGGCTATCAAAGTAGTATAAAGAAAGAGAACCAGTTATCTCAAATAAGAATGGAAAAAAAGTGATTCATAAGGATTTTCCAAACAGCAAAAAAAATTTTATTCTTTTCGAGATTCTTTCCGCATAATATGCTTTTCTAAGCCTATCAAACTAGTATAATGAAAGAGAACCAGTTATCTAAAAAAAGAACGGAAAAAAATTGATTCTCTTGGATTTTCCAACCTGCGAAAAAAATTTTTTTTTTCTTTTCGAGATTCTTTCCGCATAATGTGCTTTTCTATAGCTATCAAGCTAGCAAAATGAAAGAGAACCGGTTATCTCAAATAAGAACGGAAAAAATGTGATTCTAATGAAGTTTCCAACCATCGAAATAAATCTATTCTTTTCGCGAATCTTTCTTCATTTTATGGTTTTCTATGGCTATCAAACTAGTATAATGAAAGAGAACCAGTTATCTCAAATAAGAATGGAAAAAAGTGATTCTAACTAAGTTTCCAGGAATCAAAAAAAAATTTTCTTCTTTTCGAGATTCTTTCCGCATATTATGCTTTTCTAAGACTACCAAACTAGTATAATGAAAGAGAACCAGTTATCTCAAATAAGAACGGAAAAAAAGTGTTTCTATTGAAGTTTCCAAACTTTGAAAAAGCTTTTTTTTTCTTTTCGAGATTCTTTCCGCATAATATGCTTTTCTACAGCTATCAAACTAGCAAAATGAAAGAGAACCGGTTATCTCAAATAAGAACGGAAAAAAAGTGATTCCAATAAGGTTTGCAACAATCGAAATAAATCCTTTCTTTTCGCCATTTTTCTTCATTTTATGCTCTTCAAAGCCTATCAAACTAGAATATTGAAGGAAAAATAGTTATCTCCATTTGAAACGCAAAAAAAGCAGATGCTTTTGGTTTCCAAAATTCGAAAATAATTTTCTTTTAACTAAACTAACTAACCTAACCTAAGCGAAACTAAACTAAATTAAACTAAACTCAATAAAACTAAACTTAACTAAAATAAACTAAACTAAAATAAACGAAACTAACTAAACTAAACGAAACTAACTAAACTAAACTAACCTAACCTAACCTAACCTAAACTAAACTACACTAAATTAAACTAAACTAAACTAAACTAAACTAAACTATAAGCTAAATTATAAACTAAACTAAACTAAACTATAAACTAATCTAAATTATAAACTAAACTAAACTAAACTAAACTAAACTAACCTATCCTAACCTAACATAACCTAAACTAAACATACCAAACTAAACTAAACAAAACTAACCTAACCTAACGTAAACTAAATTAAACAAAAGTAAGCTAACCTAATGAAACCTAAACTAATCTAATCTAAACTAAATTAAAATAAACTATTCCATAAACTAAACTAAACTAAACTAAACTAACCTAACCTAACCTAATCTAATCTAACCTGAACTAAACTAACCTAACTTAACTAACCTAACCTAACCGAACCTAACCTAAAATAACCTAAACTAAATAACCTAACTAATCTAAACTAATCTAAACTAACCTAACCTTACCTAAATTAAACTAAACTATACTAAACTAATCTAAACTAAATTAATCTAAACTAACCTAACCCAACCTAACATAACCTAAACTAAACTAACCTAACCTACCCTAAACTAAACTAAATTAAACTAAACTAACTAAGCTAAACTAAACTAAACTAAACTAACCGTACATAACCTAACCTAACATAAACTAAACTAAACTAAACTAATCTAAACTAACCCAACCTAACTTAAACGTAACTAAACTAAACTAAACTAAACTAATCTAAACCAAACTAAACTAAACTAAACTAAATTCTACTAAACTAAACTAAACTAAACTAAACTACACTAACATAACCTTTCCTAACCTAATCTAAACTAAACTAAACTAAACTAACATAATCCAAACTAAACTATAAACTAAACTAAACTAATCAAAATTACACTAACCTAACCTAACCTTAACTAAACCCAACTAAACTAACTTAACCTAAACTATCCTAAACTTACCTAACCTAATCTAAGCTAAACTAAACTAAACTAAACTAAATTATAAACTAAACTATAAACTAAACTAAAATAAACTAAACTAACCTTACCTAACCTAACCTAACCTAAATTAAACTAACTAACCTTACTTACCCTAACCTAACCTTACCTAACCTTAACTAAACTAAACTAAACTAACCTAAACTAAACAAAACTAAAATAAATTTAACTATAAATTAGCTATAAACTATACTTAACTAAATTATAAACTAAACTATAAACTAAATTTTATTAACTAAACTAAACTAAACTAAACTAAACTAAACTATACTAACCTAACCTAACCTAAACTTAAGTAAACTTAACTAAATTAACATAACCTAACCTAACCTAAACTAAACTAAAATAAACTAAACGAAACTAACTAAACTAAACTAAACTGAACTTACCTAACCTAACCTAACCTAACCGAAATTTCCAACCTCCAAAAATAAATGTTTTCTTTTCGAGATTCTTTCCGCATAATATGCTTTTCTAAGGTTTTCAAACAAAAATGAAAGAGAACCAGTTATCTGAAATAAGAACGGAAAAAAGGTGATTCTAATGAAGTTTCCAACCATCGAAATAAATCTTTTCTTTTCGCGAATCTTTCCTAATTTTATGGTCTTCTATGGCTATCAAACTAGCAAAATGAAAGAGAACCGGTTATCTCAAATAAAAACGGAAAAAAAGTGATTTTAATGAAGTTTCCAACCATCGAAATAAATCTTTTCTTTTCGCAAATCTTTCTTCATTTTATGGTTTTCTATGCCTATCAAACTAGTATAATGAAAGAGAACCAATTATCTCAAATAAGAATGGAAAAAAAGTGATTCTAATGAAGTTTCCAAACATCAAAAAAATTTTTTTTTTCTTTTCGAGATTCTTTGCGCATTATATGCTTTTCTAAGTCTATCAAATAGTATAATGAAAGAGAACTAGTTATCTCAAATAAGAATGGAAAAAAATTGATTCATAAGTATTTTCAAAACAGCAAAAAAAAATTTTTTTCTTTTCAAGATTCTTTCCGCATAATATGCTTTTCTAAGAGTATCAAAATAGTATAATGAAAGAGAACCAGTTATCTCAAATAAGAACGGAAAAAAAGTGATTCTAATGAAGTTTCCAAACTTTGAAAAAAAACTTTTTTCTTTTCGAGATTATTTTGCATAATATGCTTTTCTAAGGCTATCAAACTAGTATAAAGAAAGAGAACCAGTTATCTCAAAAAAGAACGGAAAAAAGTGATTCTCTTTGATTTTCCAACCTTTGAAAATTTTTTTTTTTCTTTTCGAGATTCTTTCCGCATAATACGCTTTTCAAAGGCTATAAAACTAGTATAATGAAAGAGAACCAGTTATCTCAAAAAAGAACGGAAAAAAAGTGATTCTAATGAAGTTTCCAACCATCGAAATAAATCTTTTCTTTTCGCGAATCTTTCTTCATTTTATGGTTTTCTATGGCTATCAAACTAGTATAATGAAAGAGAACCAGATATCTCAAATAAGAAATGAAAAAAAGTGATTCTAATGAAGTTTCAAACCTTGGAAAAAAATTTTTTTTCATTTCGATATTATTTCCGCATAATATGCTTTTCTACAGCTATCAAACTAGCAAAATGAAAGACAATCAGTTATCTCAAATAAGAACGGAAAAAAGGTGATTCTAATGAGGTTTGCAACCATCGAAATAAATCTTTTCTTTTCGCGAATCTTTCTTCTTTTTATGGTTTTCTATGGCTATCAAAATAGCAAATTGAAAGAGAACTAGTTATCTCAAATAAGAATGGAAAAAAATTGATTCATAAGTATTTTCAAAACATCAAAAAAAAATTTTTTTCTTTTCGATATTCTTTCCGCATAATATGCTTTTCTAAGAGTATCAAACTAGTATAATGAAAGAGAACCAGTTATCTCAAATAAGAACGTGAAAAAAAGTGATTCTAATGAAGTTTCCAAACTTTGAAAAAAATTTTTTTTCTTTTCGAGATTATTTCGCATAATATGCTTTTCTAAGGCTATCAAACTAGTATAATGAAAGAGAACCAGTTATCTCAAAAAAGAACGGAAAAAATTGATTCTTTTGGATTTTCCAACCTTCGAAAAATTTTTTTTTTCTTTTCGAGATTCTTTCCGCATAATATGCTTTTCTACAGCCATCAAACTATCAAAATGAAAGAAAACCAGTATCTCAAATAAGAAAGGAAAAAAAGTGATTCTAATGAAGTTTCCAACCATCGAAATAAATCTTTTCTTTTCGCGAATCTTTCTTCATTTTATGGTTTTGGATGGCTATCAAACTAGTATAATGAAAGAGAAACAGTTATCTCAAATAAGAATAGAAAAAAAGTGAGTCTAATGAAGTTTCCAAATATCAAAAAAAATTTTTTTCTTTTAGAGATGCTTTGCGCATTATATGCTTTTCTAGGGCTAACAAACTAGTATAATGAAAGAGAACTAGTTATCTCAAATAAGAATGGAAAAAAATTGATTCATAAGGATTTTCAAAACATCAAAAAAAAAATTTTTTCTTTTTGCGAATCTTTCTTCATTTTATGGTTTTCTATGGCTATCAAACTAGTATAATGAAAGAGAAACAGTTATCTCAAATAAGAACGGAAAAAAAGTGATTCTAATGAAGTTTCCAATCATCGAAATAAATCTTTTCTTTTTGCGAATCTTTCTTCATATTATGGTTTTCTATGGCTATCAAACTAGTATAATGAAAGAGAACCAGTTATCTCAAATAAGAATGGAAAAAAAGTGATTCTAATGAAGTTTGCAAACATCAAAAACATTTTTTTTCTTTTCGAGATTCTTTGCGCATTATATGCTTTTCTAAGGCTATCAAACTAGTATAATGAAAGAGAACCAGTTATCTCAAAAACGAACGGAAAAAAATTGATTCTCTTGGATTTTCCAACCTTCGAAAAAAATTTTTTTTCTTTTCGAGATTCTTTCCGCATAATATGCTTTTCTACAGCTATCAAACTAGCTAAATGAAAGAGAACCGGTTATCACAAATAAGAACGGAAAAAAGTGATTCTAATAAGGTTTGCAACCATCGAAATAAATCTATCTTTTTCGCGAATCATTCTTCATTTTATGGTTTTCTAAGGTTATCAAACTAGAATAATGAAGGAGAAATAGTTATTTCCATTTGAAACGCAAAAAAAAAAAAAAAAAAAAAAAAACATTCTTTTGGTTTCCAACCTTAGAAAAAAAATTTTTTCTTTTCGAGATTCTTTCCGCATAATATGCTTTTGTAAGGCTATCAAACTAGAAAAATGAAAGAGAACCAGTTAATTCAAATAAGAACGGAAAAATAGTGATTGTAATGATGTTTCCAACCATCGAAATAAATCCTTTCTTTTCGCCATTTTTCTTCATTTTATGCTCTTCTAAGCATATCAAACCAGAATATTGAAGGAAAAATAGTTATCTCCATTTGAAACGCAACAAAAGGAGATGCTTTTTGTTTCCAAACTTCGAAAATAATTTTCTTCCTAACTAAACTAACTAACCTAACCTAAGCGAAACTAAACTAAATTAAACTAAACTCAATAAAACTAAACTTAACTAAAATAAACTAAACTAAAATAAACGAAACTAACTAAACAAAACGAAACTAACTAAACTAAACTAACCTAACCGAACCTAACCTAAACTAAACTACACTAAATTAAACTAAACTAAACTAAACTAAACTAAACTAAACTAAACTATAAGCTAAATTATAAACTAAACTAAACTAAACTATAAACTAATCTAAATTATAAAGTTAACTAAACTAAACTAAACTAACCTAACCTAACCTAACATAACCTAAACTAAACAAAACAAACTAAACAAAACTAACCTAACCTAACCTCACCTAACCTAACCTAACTTAACCTAACGTAAACTAAACTAAACAAAAGTAAACTAACCTAATGAAACCTAAACTTATCTAATCTAAGCTAAACTAAAATAAACTATTCTATAAACTAAACTAAACTAAACAAAACTAACCTAACCTAACCTAATCTAATCTAACCTAAACTAAACTAAACTAAACTAACCTAACCTAACCGAACCTAACCTAAAATAAACTAAACTAAATAACCTAACTAATCTAAACTAATCTAAACTAACCTAACCTTACCTAAATTAAACTAAACTAAACTTAACTAATCTAAACTAAACTAATCTAAACTAACCAAACCTAACCTAACATAACCTAAACTAAACTAACCTAACCTACCCTAAACTAAACTAAATTAAAATAAACTAACTAAGCTAAACTAAACTAAACTAAACTAAGCGAACCTAACCTAACCTAACATAAACTAAACTAAACTAAACTAAGCTTAACTAACCCAACCTAAATTAAACGTAACTAAACAAAACTAAACTAATCTAAACCAAACTAAACTAAACTAAACTAAATTCAACTAAACCAAACTAAACTAAACTAAAGTACACTAACATAACCTTTCCTAACCTAATCTAAACTAAACTAAACTAAACTAACATAATCCAAACTAAACTATAAACTAAACTAAACTAATCAAAATTACACTAACCTAACCTAACCTTAACTAAACCCAACTAAACTAACTTAACCTAACCTATCCTAAACTTACCTAACCTAATCTAAGCTAAACTAAACTAAACTAAACTGAATTATAAACTAAACTATAAACTAAACTTAATTAAACTATAAACTAAACTATAAACTAAACTAAAATAAACTAACCTTACCTAACCTAACCTAACCTAAATTAAACTAACTAACCTTCCTTAACCTAACCTAACCTTACCTAACCTAAACTAAACTAAACTAAACTACCCAAACTAAACAAAACTAAAATAAATTTAACTATAAATTAACTATGAACTATACTAAACTAAATTATAAAGTAAACTATAAACTAAATTATATTAACTAAACTAAAATAAACTAAATTAATGTAAACTATACTAACCTAACCGAACCTAAACTTAAGTAAACTTAACTAAATTAACATAACCTAACCTAACCTAAACTACACTAAAATAAACTAAACGAAACTAACTAAACTAAACTAAAATGAACTTACCTAACCTAACCTAACCTAACCGAAATTTCCAACCTCCAAAAATAAATGTTTTCTTTTCGAGATTCTTTCCGCATAATATGCTTTTCTAAGGTTTTCAAACAAAAATGAAAGAGAACCAGTTATCCCCAAAAAGAACGGAAAAAAATTGATTCTTTTGGATTTTCCAACCTTCGAAAAAATTAACCAGTTATCTGAAAAAAGAACGGAAAAAAATTGATTCTCTTGGATTTTCCAACCTTAGAAAAAATTTTTTTTCTTTTCATGATTCTTTCCGCATAATATGCTTTTCTACAGCTATCAAACTATCAAAATGAAAGAGAACCAGTATCTCAAATAAGAAAGGAAAAAAAGTGATTCTAATGAAGTTTCCAACCATCGAAATAAATCTTTTCTTTTCGCGAATCTTTCTTCATTTTATGGTTTTCTATGGCTATCAAACTAGCAAAATGAAAGAGAACCGGTTATCTCAAATAAGAACGGAAAAAAAGTGATTCTAATGAAGTTTCCAACCATCGAAATAAATCTTTTCTTTTCGCGAATCTTTCTTCATTTTATGGTTTTCTATGGCTATCAAACTAGTATAATGAAAGAGAACCAGTTATCTCAAATAAGAATGGAAAAAAAGTGATTCTAATGAAGTTTCCAAACATCAAAAAATTTTTTTTTTATTTTCGAGATTCTTTGCGCATTATATGCTTTTCTAAGGCTATCAAACTAGTATAATGAAAGAGAACTAGTTATCTCAAATAAGAATGGAAAAAATTTTATTCATAAGGATTTTCAAAGCATCAAAAAAAATTTTTTTTCTTTTCGAGATTCTTTCCGCATAATATGCTTTTCTAAGACTCTTAAACTAGTATAATGAAAGAGAACCAGTTATCTCAAATAAGAAGGGAAAAAAAGTGATTCTAATGAAGTTTCCAAACTTTGAAAAAAATTTTTTTTCTTTTCGAGATTCTTTCGCATAATATGCTTATCTAAGGCTATCAAACTAGTATAATGAAAGAGAACCAGTATTCTCAAAAAAGAACGGAAAAAAATTGATTCTCTTGGATTTTCCAACCTTCGAAAAAAATTTTTTTTTCTTTTCGAGATTCTTTCCGCATAATATGCTTTTCTAAGGCTATCAAACTAGTATAAGGAAAGAGAACCAGTTATCTATAAAAGAACGGAAAAAAATTGATTCTCTAGGAATTTCCAACCTTCGAAAAAATTTTTTTTTCTTTTCGAGATTCTTTCCCCATAATACGCTTTTCTACAGCCATCAAGCTAGCAAAATGAAGGAGAACCGGTTATCTCAAATAAGAACGGAAAAAAAGTGATTCTAATGAAGTTTCCAACCATCGAAATAAATCTTTTCTTTTCGCGAATCTTTCTTCATTTTATGGTTTTCTATGGCTATCCAACAAGTATAATGGAAGAGAACCAGTTATCTCAAATACGAAAGGAAAAAAATTGATTCTAATGAAGTTTCGAAGAATGAAAAAAAAATTTTTTTCTTTTGGAGATTGTTTTCGCATAATATGCTTTTCTAAGACTATCAAACTAGTATAATGAAAGAGAACCAGTTATCTCAAATAAGAACGGAAAAAAAGTGATTCTAATGAAGTTTCCAAACTTTGAAAATTTTTTTTTTTTCTTTTCGAGATTCTTTCCGCATAATATGCTTTTCTAAGCCTATCAAACTAGTATAATGAAATAGAACCAGTTATCTCAAAAAAGAACGGAAAAAAATTGATACTCTTGGATTTTCCAACCTTCGAAAAAATTTTTTTTTTCTTTTCGAGATTCTTTCCGCATAATATGCTTTTC
The DNA here is from genome assembly GCA_030762175.1 of Metallyticus violacea. NCBI lineage: Eukaryota > Metazoa > Arthropoda > Insecta > Mantodea > Metallyticidae > Metallyticus > Metallyticus violacea. The sequence goes on along the minus strand of CM060839.1, from coordinate 57,565,263 downwards.
TACAGCTATCAAGCTAACAAAATGAAAGAGAACCGGTTATCTCAAATAAGAACGGAAAAAAAGTGATTCTAATGAAGTTTCCAACCATCGAAATAAATCTATTCCTTTCGCGAATCTTTCTTCATTTTATGGTTTTCTATGGCTATCAAACTAGTATAATGAAAGAGAACCAGTTATCTCAAATATGAATGGAAAAAAGTGATTCTAATGAAGTTTCCAACCATCGAAATAAATCTGTTCTTTTCGAGAATCTTTCTTCATTTTATGGTTTTCTATGGCTATCAAACTAGCAAAATGACAGAGAACCGGTTATCTCAAATATGAACGGAAAAAAAGTGATTCTAATGAAGTTTCCAACCATCGAAATAAATCTTTTCTTTTCGCGAATCTTTCTTCATTTTATGGTTTTCTATAGCTATCAAATTAGTATAATGAAAGAGAAACAGTTATCTCAAATAAGAATGGAAAAAAAGTGAGTCTAATGAAGTTTCCAAATATAAAAAAAATTTTTTTTCTTTTAGAGATGCTTTGCGCATTATATGCTTTTCTAGGGCTAACAAACTAGTATAATGAAAGAGAACTAGTTATCTCAAATAAGAATGGAAAAAAATTGATTCATAAGGATTTTCAAAACATCAAAAAAAAATTTTTTTCTTTTCCAGATTCTTTCCGCATAATATGCTTTTCTAAGACTATCAAACTACTATAATGAAAGAGAACCAGTTATCTCAAATAAGAACGGAAAAAAATTGATTCTAATGAAGTTTCCAAACTTTGAAAAAAATTTTTTTCTTTTCGAGATTCTTTTCGCATAATATGCTTTTCTAAGGCTATCAAACTAGTATAAAGAAAGAGAACCAGTTATCTCAAATAAGAATGGAAAAAAAGTGATTCATAGGGATTTTCAAACAGCAAAAAAAATTTTATTCTTTTCGAGATTTTTTCCGCATAATATGCTTTTCTAAGCCTATCAAACTAGTATAATGAAAGAGAACCAGTTATATCAAAAAAGAACGGAAAAAAATTGATTCTCTTGGATTTTCCAACCTTCGAAAAAAATTTTTTTTTTTTCGAGATTCTTTTGCATAATATGCTTTTCTACAGCTATCAAGCTAGCAAATTGAAAGAGAACCGGTTATCTCAAATAAGAACGGAAAAAAAGTGATTCTAATGAAGTTTCCAACCATCGAAATAAATCTATTCTTTTGGCGAATCTTTCTTCATTTTATGGTTTTCTATGGCTATGAAACTGGTATAATTTAAAGAGAACCAAGTTATCTCAAATAAGAATGGAAAAAAGTGATTGTAATGAAGTTTCCAGGAATCAAAAAAAATTTTCCTCTTTTCGAGATTCTTTCCGCATAATATGCTTTTCTAAGACTATCAAACTAGTATAATGAAAGAGAACAAGTTATCTCAAATAAGAACGGAAAAAAAGTGATTCTATTGAAGATTCCAAACTTTGAAAAAACTTTTTTTTTCTTTTCGAGATTCTTTCCGCATAATGTGCTTTTCTACAGCTATCAAACTAGCAAAATGAAAGAGAACCGGTTATCTCAAATAAGAACGGAAAAAAAGTGATTCCAATAAGGTTTGCAACAATCGAAATAAATCTATCTTTTTCGCGAATCTTTCTTCATTTTATGGTTTTCTAAGGTTATCAAACTAGATTAATGAAGGAGAAATAGTTATCTCCATTTGAAACGCAAAAAAAAAAAAAAAAAACATTCTTTTGCTTTCCAACCTTAGAAAAAAATTTTTTTCTTTTCGAGATTCTTTCCGCATAATATGCTTTTGTAAGGCTATCAAACTAGAAAAATGAAAGAGAACCAGTTAATTCAAATAAGAACGGAAAAATAGTGATTGTAATGATGTTTCCAACCATCGAAATAAATCCTTTCTTTTCGCCATTTTTCTTCATTTTATGCTCTTCTAAACCTATCAAACTAGAATATTGAAGGAAAAATAGTTATCTCCATTTGAAACGCAAAAAAAGCAGATGCTTTTGGTTTCCAAAATTCGAAAATAATTTCCTTTTAACTAAACTAACTAACCTAACCTAAGCGAAACTAAACTAAATTAAACTAAACTCAATAAAACTAAACTAAACTAAACTAAACTAAACTAACATAATCCAAACTAAACTATAAACTAAACTAAACTAATCTAAATTACACTAACCTAACCTAACCTTAACTAAACCCAACTAAACTAACTTAACCTAACCTATCCTAAGGTTACCTAACCTAATCTAAGCTAAACTAAACTAAACTAAACTGAATTATAAACTAAACTATAAACTAAACTTAATTAAACTATAAACTATACTATAAACTAAACTATAAACTAAACTAAAATAAACTAAACTAACCTTACCTAACCTAACCTTACCTAAATTAAACTAACAAACCTTACTTAACCTAACCTAACCTTACCTAACCTAAACTAAACTAAACTAAACTTACCTAAACTAAACAAAACTAAAATAAATTTAACTATAAATTAACTATGAACTATACTAAACTAAATTATAAAGTAAACTATAAACTAAATTATATTAACTAAACTAAAATAAACTAAACTAATGTAAACTATACTAACCTAACCTGACCTAAACTTAAGTAAACTTAACTAAATTAACATAACCTAACCTAACCTAAACTACACTAAAATAAATTAAACGCAACTAACTAAACTAAACTAAACTGAACTTACCTAATCTAACCTTACCTAACCGAAATTTCCAACCTCCAAAAATAAATGTTTTCTTTTCGAGATTCTTTCCGCATAATATGCTTTTCTAAGGTTTTCAAACAAAAATGAAAGAGAACCAGTTATCTCAAATAAGAACGGAAAAAAGGTGATTCTAATGAGGTTTGCAACCATCGAAATAAATCTTTTCTTTTCGCGAATCTTTTTTCATTTTATGGTTTTCTATGGCTATCAAAATAGCAAAATGAAAGAGAACCGGTTATCTCAAATAAGAACGGAAAAAAAGTGATTCTAATGAAGTTTCCAACCATCGAAATAAATCTATTCTTTTCCCGAATCTTTCTTCATTTTATGGTTTTCTATGGCTATCAAACTAGTATAACGAAAGAGAACTAGTTATCTCAAATAAGAATGGAAAAAAATTGATTCATAAGTATTTTCAAAACATCAAAAAAAATTTTTTTCTTTTCGAGATTCTTTGCGCATAATATGCTTTTCTAAGAGTATCAAACTAGTATAATGAAAGAGAACCAGTTATCTCAAATAAGAACGGAAAAAAAACTGATTCCAATGAAGTTTCCAAACTTTGAAAAAAAATTTTTTTCATTTCGAGATTATTTCGCAAAATATGCTTTTCTAAGGCTATCAAACTAGTATAATGAAAGAGAACCAGTTATCTCAAAAAAGAACGGAAAAAAATTGATTCTTTTCGATTTTCCAACCTTCGAAAAAATTTTTTTTTTTCTTTTCGAGATTCTTTCCGCATAATATGCTTTTCTACAGCTATTAAACTAGCAAAATGAAGGAAAACCGGTTATCTCAAATAAAAACGGGAAAAAAGTGATTCTAATGAAGTTTCCAACCATCGAAATAAATCTTTTCTTTTCGCGAATCTTTCTTCATTTTATGGTTTTCTATGGCTATCAAACTAGCAAAATGAAAGAGAACCGGTTATCTGAAATAAGAACGGAAAAAAAGTGATTCTAATGAAGTTTCCAACCATCGAAATAAATCTTTTCTTTTCGCGAATCTTTCTTCATTTTATGGTTTTCTATGGCTATAAAACTAGTATAATGAAAGAGAACCAGTTATCTCAAATAAGAATGGAAAAAAAGGGATTCTAATGAAGTTTCCAAACATCAAAAAAATTTTTTTTTCTTTTCGAGATTCTTTGCGCATTATATGCTTTTCTAAGGCTATCAAACTAGTATAATGAAAGAGAACTAGTTATCTCAAATAAGAATGGAAAAAAATTGATTCATAAGGATTTTCAAAACATCAAAAACAAATTTTTTTCTTTTCGAGATTCTTTCCCCATAATATGCTTTTCTAAGACTATCAAACTAGTATAATGAAAGAGAACCAGTTATCTCAAATAAGAACGGAAAAAAAGTAATTCTAATGAAGTTTACAAACTTTGAAAAAAATTTTTGTTCTTTTCGAGATTCTTTCGCATAATATGCTTATCTAAGGCTATCAAACTAGTATAATGAAAGAGAACCAGTTATCTCAAAAAAGAACGGAAAAAAATTGATTCTCTTGGATTTTCCAACCTTCGAAAGAATTTTTTTTTTTCTTTTCGATATACTTTCCGCATAATATGCTTTTCTACAGCTATCAAACTAGCAAAATGAAGGAGAACCGGTTATCTCAAATAAGAACGGAAAAAAAGTGATTCTAATGAAGTTTCCAACCATCGAAATAAATCTTTTCTTTTCGCGAATCTTTCTTCATTTTCTGGTTTTCTATGGCTATCAAACTAGTATAATGAAAGAGAAACAGTTATCTCAAATAAGAACGGAAAAAAAGTGATTCTAATGAAGTTTCCAAACATCAAAAAAAATTTTTTTTCTTTTCGAGATTCTTTCCGCATAATATGCTTTTCTAAGGCTATCAAACTAGTATAAAGAAAGAGAACCAGTTATCTCAAATAAGAACGGAAAAAGTGATTCATAAGGATTTTCCAAACAACAAAAAAAAAATTTTTTCTTTTCGAGATTCTTTGCGCATTATATGCTTTTCTAAGTCTATCAAATAGTAAAATGAAAGAAAACTAGTTATCTCAAATAAGAATGGAAAAAAATTGATTCATAAGTATTTTCAAAACATCAAAAATTTTTTTTTTTTTTTCGATATTCTTTCCGCATAATATGCTTTTCTAAGAGTATCAAACGAGTATAATGAAAGAATACCAGTTATCTCAAATAAGAACAAAAAAAAGTGATTCAAATGAAGTTTCCAAACTTTGAAAAAAATTTTTTTTTTATTTTCGAGATTCTTTCCGCATAATATGCTTTTCTAAGCCTTTCAAACTAGTATAATGAAAGAGAACCAGTTATCTCAAAAAAGAACGGAAAAAAATTGATTCTCTTGGATTTTCCAACTTTCGAAAAATTTTTTTTTTTCTTTTCGAGATTCTTTCCGCATAATATGCTTTTCTACAGCTATCAAGCTAGCAAAATGAAAGAGAACCGGTTATCTCAAATAAGAACGGAAAAAAAGTGATTCTATTGAAGTTTCCAACCATCGAAATAAATCTATTCTTTTCGCGAATCTTTCTTCATTTTAAAGTTTTCTATGGCTATCAAACTAGTATAATGAAAGAGAACCAGTTATCTCAAATATGAATGGAAAAAAGTGATTCTAATGAAGTTTCCAGGAATCAAAAAAAATTTTTCTTCTTTTCGAGATTCTTTCCGCATAATATGCTTTTCTAAGACTATCAAACTAGTATAATGAAAGAGAACCAGTTATCTCAAATAAGAACGGAAAAAAAGTGATTCTATTGAAGTTTCCAAACTTTGAAAAAACTTTTTTTTTCGTTTCGAGATTCTTTCCGCATAATATGCTTGTCTACAGCTATCAAACTAGCAAAATGAAAGAGAACCGGTATCTCAAATAAGAACGGAAAAAAAATGATTCCAATAAGGTTTGCAACAATCGAAATAAATTTATCATTTTCGCGAATCTTTCTTCATTTTATGGTTTTCTAAGGTTATCAAACTAGATTAATGAAGGAGAAATAGTTATCTCCATTTGAAACGCAAAAAAAAAAAAAAAAAAAAAAAAAAACATTCTTTTGGTTTCCAACCTTAGAAAAAAAAATTTTTCTTTTCGAGATTCTTTCCGCATAATATGCTTTTGTAAGGCTATCAAACTAGAAAAATGAAACAGAACCAGTTAATTCAAATAAGGACGGAAAAATAGTGATTGTAATGATGTTTCCAACCATCGAAATAAATCCTTTCTTTTCGCCATTTTTCTTCATTTTATGCTCTTCTAAGCCTATCAAACTAGAATATTGAAGGAAAAATAGTTATCTCCATTTGAAACGCAAAAAAAGCAGATGCTTTTGGTTTCCAAAATTCGATAATAATTTTCTTTTAACTAAACTAACTATCCTAACCTAAGCGAAACTAAACTAAAATAAACTAAACTAAAATAAACGAAACTAACTAAACTAAACGAAACTAACTAAACTAAACTAACCTAACCTAACCTAACCTAAACTAAACTACACTAAATTAAACTTAACTAAACTAAACTAAACTAAACTATAAGCTAAATTATAAACTAAACTAAACTAAACTATAAACTAATCTAAATTATACACTAAACTAAACTAAACTAAACTAACCTAACCTAACCTAACCTAACATAACCTAAACTAAACTTACCAAACTAAACTAAACAAAACTAACCTAACCTAACCTAACCTCACCTAACCTAACCTAGCCTAACCTAACGTAAACTAAATTAAACAAAAGTAAGCTAACCTAATGAAACCTAAACTAATCTAATCTAAACTAAACTAAAATAAACTATTCCATAAACTAAACTAAACTAAACTAACCTAACCTAACCTAATCTAATCTAACATGAACTAAACTAAACTAAACTAAACTAACCTAACCTAACTGAACCTAACCTAAAATAAACTAAACTAAATAACCTAACTAATCTAAACTAATCTAACCTAACCTAAACTTACCTAAATTAAACTAAACTAAACTAAACTAATCTAAACTAAACTAATCTAAACTAACCTAACCTAACCTAACATAACCTAAACTAAACTAACCTAACCTACCCTAAAATAAACTAAATTAAACTAAACTAACTAAGCTAAACTAAACTAAACTAAACTAACCGAACCTAACCTAACCTAACATAAACTAAACTAAACTAAACTAATCTAAACTAACCCAACCTAACTTAAACGTAACTAAACTAAACTAAACTAATCTAAACCAAACTAAACTAAACTAAACTAAATTCAACTAAACTAAACTAAACTAAACTAAACTGCACTAACATAACCTTTCCTAACCTAATCTAAACTAAACTAAACTAAACTAACATAATCCAAACTAAACTATAAACTAAACTACACCAATCTAAATTACACTAACCTAACCTAATCTTAACTAAACCCAACTAAACTAACTTAACCTAACCTATGCTAAACTTACCTAACCTAATCTAAGCTAAACTAAACTAAACTAAACTAAATTATAAACTAAACTATAAACTAAACTTAATTAAACTATAAACTAAACTATAAACTAAACTAAAATAAACTAAACTAACCTTACCTAACCTAACCTAACCTAAATTAAACTAACCAACCTTACTTAACCTAACCTAACCTTACCTAACCTAAACTAAAGTAAACTAAACTAACCTAAACTAAACTAATCTAAAATAAATTTAACTATAAATTAACTATACTTAACTAAATTATAAACTAAACTATAAACTAAATTATATTAACTAAACTAAAATAAACTAAACTAAACTAAACTATGCTAACCTAACCTAACCTAAACTTAAGTAAACTTAAAGAAATTAACATAACCTAACCTAACCTAAACTAAACTAAAATAAACTAAAGGAAACTAACTAAACTAAACTAAACTGAACTTACCTAACCTAACCTAACCTAACCGATATTTCCAACCTCCAAAAATAAATGTTTTCCTTTCGAGATTCTTTCCGCATAATATGCTTTTCTAAGGTTTTCAAACAAAAATGAAAGAGAACCAGTTATCTCAAATAAGAACGGAAAAAAGGTGATTCTAATGAAGTTTCCAACCATCGAAATAAATCTTTTCTTTTCGCGAATCTTTCCTAATTTTATGATTTTCTATGGCTATCAAACTAGCAAAATGAAAGACAACCGGTTATCTCAAATAAGAACGGAAAAAAAGTGATTCTAATGAAGTTTCCAACCATCGAAATAAATCTTTTCTTTTCGCGAATCTTACTTCATTTTATGGTTTTCTATGCCTATCAAATAGTATAGTGAAAGAGAACTAGTTATCTCAAATAAGAATGGAGAAAATTTGATTCATAAGTATTTTCAAAACATCAAAAAAAAAAATTTTATCTTTTCGAGATTCTTTCCGCGTAATATGCTTTTCTAAGAGTATCAAACTAGTATAATGAAAGAGAACCAGTTATCTCAAATAAGAACGGAAAAAAAGTTATTCTAATGAAGTTTCCAAACTTGGAAAAAAATTTTTTTTCTTTTCGAGATTATTTTGCATAATATGCTTTTCTAAGGCTATCAAACTAGTATAATGAAAGAGAACCAGTTATCTCAAAAAAGAACGGAAAAAAATTGATACTCTTCGAGTTTCCAACCTTTGAAAAATTTTTTTTTTCTTTTCGAGATTCTTTCCGCATAATATGCTTTTCAAAGGCTATCAAACTAGTATAATGAAAGAGAACCAGTTATCTCAAAAAAGAACGGAAAAAAAGTGATTCTAATGAAGTTTCCAACCATCGAAATAAATCTTTTCTTTTCGCGAATCTTTCTTCATTTTATGGTTTTCCATGGCTATCAAACTAGTATAATGAAAGATAACCAGTTATCTCAAATAAGAAAGGAAAAAAAGTGATTCTAATGAAGTTTCAAACCTTGGAAAAAAATTTTTTTTCATTTCGATATTATTTCAGCATAATATGCTTTTCTACAGCTATCAACTAGCAAAATGAAAGACAATCAGTTATCTCAAATAAGAACGGAAAAAAAGTGATTCTAATGAAGTTTCCAACCATCGAAATAAATCTTTTCTTTTCGAGATTCTTTGCGCATTATATGCTTTTCTAAGGCTATCAAACTAGTATAATGAAAGAGAACTAGTTATCTCAAATAAGAATGGAAAAAAATTGATTCATAAGTATTTTCAAAACATCAAACAAAAATTTTTTTCTTTTCGAGATTTTTTCCGCATAATATGCTTTTCTAAGACTATCAAACTAGTATAATGAAAGAGAACCAGTTATCTCAAATAAGAACGGAAAAAAAGTGATTCTAATGAAGTTTCTAACCATTGAAATAAATCCTTTTTCTTTTCGAGATTCTTTCCGCATAATATGCTTTTCTAAGGCTATCAAACTAGTATAAAGAAAGAGAACCAGTTATCTCAAATAAGAATGGAAAAAAAGGGATTCATAAGGATTTTCCAAACATCAAAAAATTTTTTTTTTCTTTTCGAGATTCTCTCCGCATAATATGCTTTTCTAAGCCTATCAAACTAGTATAATGAAAGAGAACCAGTTATCTCAAAAAAGAACGGAAAAAAATTTATTCTCTTGGATTTTCCAACCTTCCAAAAAACTTTTTTTTTTTCTTTTCGAGATTCTTTCCGCATAATATACCTTTCTACAGCTATCAAGCTAGCAAAATGAAAGAGAACCGGTTATCTCAAATAAAAACGGAAAAAAAGTGATTCTAATGAAGTTTCCAACCATCGAAATAAATCTTTTCTTTTCGCGAATCTTTCTTCAGTTTATGGTTTTCTATGGCTATCAAATTAGTATAATAAAAGAAAACCAGTTATCTCAAATAAGAATGGAAAAAAAGTGATTCTAATTAAGTTTCCAAGAATCAAAAAAAATTTTTTTTCTTTTCGAGATTCTTTCCGCATAATATGCTTTTCTAAGACTATCAAACTAGTATAATGAAAGAGAACCAGTTATCTCAAATAAGAACGGAAAAAAAGTGATTCTAATGAAGTTACCAAACTTTGAAAAAAAATTTTTTTCTTTTCGAGATTATTTCGCATAATATGCTTTTCTAAGGCTATCAAACTAGTATAATGAAAGAGAACCAGTTATCTCAAAAAAGAACGGAAAAAAATTGATTCTCTTGGATTTTCCAACCTTCGAAAAAAATTTTTTTTTTCTTTCATGATTCTTTCCGCATAATATGCTTTTCTACAGCTATCAAACTATCAAAATGATAGAGAACCAGTATCTCAAATAAGAAAGGAAAAAAAGTGATTCTAATGAAGTTTCCAACCATCGAAATAAATCCTTTCTTTACGCGAATCTTTCTTCATTTTATGGTTTTCTAAGGTTATCAAACTAGAATAATGAAGGAGAAATAGTTATCTCCATTTGAAACGCAAAAAAAAAAAAAAAAAAAAAAAATTTTGGTTTCCAACCTTAGAAAAAAAATTTTTTCTTTTCGAGATTCTTTCTGCATAATATGTTTTTGTAAGGCTATCAAACTAGAAAAATGAAAGAGAACCAGTTAATTCAAATAAGAACGGAAAAAAAGTGATTGTAATGATGTTTCCAACCATGAAAATAAATCCTTTCTTTTCGCCACTTTTATTCATTTTATGCTCTTCTAAGCCTATCAAACTAGAATATTGAAGGAAAAATAGTTATCTCCATTTGAAACGCAAAAAAGCAGATGCTTTTGGTTTCCAAACTTCGAAAATAATTTTCTTCTTAACTAAACTAACTAACCTAACCTAAACGAATCTAAACTAAATTAAACTAAACTCAAAAAAACTAAACTTAACTAAAATAAACTAAACTAAAATAAACGAAACTAACTAAACTAAACGAAACTAACTAAACTAAACTAACCTAACATAACCTAACCTAAACTAAACTACACTAAATTAAACTAAACTAAACTAAACTAAACTAAACTATAAGCTAAATTATAAACTAAACTAAACTAAACTATAAACTAATCTAAATTATAAACTAAACTAAACTAAACTAAACTAACCTAACCTAACCTAACCTAACATAACCTATACTAAACTAAACAAACTAAACAAAACTAACCTAACCTAACCTAACCTTACCTAACCTAACCTAACCTAACCTAACCTAACGTAAACTAAACTAAACAAAAATAAACTAACCTAATGAAACCTAAATTAATCTAATCTAAACTAAACTAAAATAAACTATTCTATAAACTAAACTAAACTAAACTAACCTAACCTAACCTAACCTAATCTAATCTAAACTTAACTAAACTAAACTAAACTAAACTAACATAACCTAACCGAACCTAACCTAAAATAAACTAAACTAAATAACCTAACTAATCTAAACTAATTTAAACTAGCCTAACCTAACCTAAACTAAACTAAATTAAACTAAACTAACTAAGCTAAACTAAACTAAACTAAACTAACCGAACCTAACCTAACCTAACATAAACTAAACTAAACTAAACTAAGCTAAACTAACCCAACCTAACTTAAACGTAACTAAACTAAACTAAACTAAACTAATCTAAACCAAACTAAACTAAACTAAACTAAATTCAACTAAACTAAACTAAACTAAACTACACTAACATAACCTTTCCTAACCTAATCTAAACTAAACTAAACTAAACTAACATAATCCAAACTAAACTATAAACTAAACTAAACTAATCTAAATTACACTAACCTAACCTAACCTTAACTAAACTCAACTAAACTAACTTAACCTAACCTAAGCTAAACTTACCTAACCTAATCTAAGCTAAACTAAATTAAACTAAACTAAATTATAAACTAAACTATAAACTAAACTTTATTAAACTATAAACTAAACTATAAACTAAACTAAAATAAACTAAACTAACCTTACCTAACCTAACCTAACCTAAATTAAACTAACTAACATAACTTAACCTAACCTAACCTTACCTAGCCTAAACTAAACTAAACTAAACGAACCTAAACTAAACAAAACTAAAATAAATTTAACTATAAATTAACCATAAACTATACTTAACTAAATTATAAACTAAAATATAAACTAAATTATATTAACTAAACTAAAATAAACTAAACTAAACTAAACTAACCTAACCTAAACTTAAGTAAACTTAACTAAATTAACATTACCTAACCTAACCTAAACTAAACTAAAATAAACTAAACGAAACTAACTAAACTAAACTAAACTGAACTTACCTAACCTAACCTAACCTAACCGAAATTTCCAACCTCCAAAAATAAATGTTTTCTTTTCGAGATTCTTTCCGCATAATATGCTTTTCTAAGGTTTTCAAACAACAAAAATGAAAGAGAACCAGTTATCTGAAATAAGAACGGAAAAAAGGTGATTCTAATGAGGTTTGCAACCATCGAAATAAATCTTTTCTTTTCCGAATCTTTCTAGATTTTATGCTTTTCTAAGGCTATCAAATTAGAATAATGAAGGAGAAATGGTTAACTATATTTGAGACGCAAAAAAAGAAGATTCTTTTGGTTTCCAACCATCGAAAATAATTTTTTTACTAACTAAACTAACCTAACCTAAATTAAACTAAACTAAATTAAACTAAACTAAACTAAACTAAACGAAACTAGCTAAACTAAACTAACTTTACCTAATCTAACCTAACATAACCTAACCTAAACTAAATAAAAGTAGATTAAACCAATCTGAACTAACCTAACCTAACCTAAACAAACCCAAACTAAACTAAACTAAACTAAACTATCCCAATCTAACCTAAACTAAACTAACCTAACATAACCTAAACTAAAATAAACTAAATTAAACTAACCTTACCTAACTAACCTAAACTATTCTAAATTAATCAAAATTAAACTAAACTAAACTAAACTTTAAACTAAACCATAAACCTAACTAAACTAAACTTTAAATTAATCTAAAGTATAAACTAAAATAAAATAAACTAAACTAACCTAACCTAACCTGACCTAAACTAAACTAACAAAACTAAACTAAACTAAACTAACCTAACCTAACTTAACCTAAACTAAGGTAAACTAAACTAAACTACAATAACCTAATCAAACCTAAACTAAACTAATCTAAACTAAACTAAATTAAAGTATTCTATACACTAAACTAAACTAAACTAAACTAAACTAAACTAACCTAACCAAACCTAAACTAAACCAAACTAAACTAAAATAAAATATAAACTAAACTATAAACTAAACTAAACTAAAGTATAAACTAAACTATATACTAAATTAATTAACTAAACTATAAACTGAACTAAACTTAACTAAACTAAACTAAAAATAACTAACGTAACCTCACCTAACCTAACCTAAGCCAACTTAACATAAACTAAACTAAACTAAGCTAATCTAACCTAACATAACCTAACCTAACCTAACCTAAACGAAACTAAACTAAACTAAACTAAATTAAACTAATCTAAAATAAACTAAACTAAACTAAATTCAACTAAATTAAACTAAACTAAAATAAACTGCACTAACCTAACCTAACCTAATCTAATCTAAACTAAAGTAAACCAAACCAAACCAACCTAGCCTAAACTAACCTAAACTATCTAAACTAATCTAAACTGAACTATAAACTAAACTATAAATTAAACTAAACTATAAACTAAAGTAAACTAAACTATAAACTAAACTATAAACTAAACTAACCTAACCTAACCTAACATAACCTAAATTAAAGTAAACTAAAATAAACTGATTTGACATAACCTAACCTAAAGTAACCTAAGCTAAACTGAACTAACCTAACCTAAGCTAAACTGAACTAAACTAAACTATATTCTAAACTAACTATAAAAAACTATAAACTAAAGGAAACTATAAACCAAACTAAACTAAACTAACCTAACCTAAACTAACCTAAACAAAACTAATCTAACCTAACTTAACGTAACCTAAACTAAACTAATCTAAACAAAACTAAATGTAAACTAAACTAAACTAATCTAAATTAATCAAAACAAAAATCACCTTACCCAGCCTAACCTAACCTAACCTAACCTAAACTAAACTAAACTAAACTAACTTAACCTAACCTAACCTAACCTAAACAAACCTAACCTAAACTAAATTAAACTAAATTAAAATAAACTAAACTAAACCATAAACTAAACTAAACAAAACTAATCTAATATAACCTAACCTAACGTAAACTAAATTAACCGAACTATAAACTAAACTAAATTAATCTAAACTAAACTGAACTAAAATCACCTTACCCAGCCTATCCTAACCTAACCTAAACTAAACTAAAATAAACTAAACTAAACTAAATTAACCTAACCTAACCTAACCTAAACTAAACTAAAATAAACTAAACTAAACTAAAAGAAACTAACCAAAATAAACTAACCTGACCTAACCTAACCTAACATTACCTAACTTAACATAACCTAACCTAACCTAACCTAACCTAACCTAAAATAAACTAAACTATGGTAAACTAAACTACTTAACCTAACCTATCCTAAGCTTAACTAAACTAATTAAAATCAAACTAAACTAAACTAAATTACAATAAACTAACCCAAACTAACCTAAACTGAACTAAACTAAACTAACCTAACCTAACCTAACGTAACCTAAACTAAACTAAACTAAATTAAACTAAACTAAACTAAACTAAACTTAACTATAAGCTAAATCATAAACTAAACTAAACGAAACTATAAACTAATCTAAATTATAAACTAAACTAAACCAAAATAAACTAACCTAACCTGTCCTAATCTAACCTAAACTAAACCAAACAAAACTAAACTAAACTAAACTAACCTAACCTAACATAACTTAACCTAACCTAAACTAACCTAAACTAAACTAAACTAAACTAAAGTAAACTAACCTAATGAAACATAAACTAAACTAATCTAAACTAAAGCATAATAAACTATTCTATAAACTAAACTAAACTAAACTAAACTAAACTAACCTAACCTAACCTAACCTAAACTAAATAAAACTAAACTAACCTAACCTAACCGAACGTAACCTAAACTAACCTAAACTAAACTAAACTATACTAAACTAACCTAACCTAAACTCAACTAAACTAAACTACCCTAACTAAACCTAACCTAAACTAAACTGAATTAAATAAACTAAATTCAACTAAACTAAAATAAACTAAACTAACCTAACCTAACCTAACATAACCTAACATAACCTAAACTAAACTAAACTAAACTACACTAAACTAAACAAAACAATACTAAACTAAACTAAACTAAATTAAAACTAAATTTAACTATAAACTAAACTTAACTAAACTATAAACTATACTATAAACTAAATTAAATTAACTAAACTAAAAACTAAACTAAAATAAACTAAACTAATCTAAACTTAACTAAATTATCCTAACCTAACCTAAACTAAACGAAACTAAACTAATCGAAAATAAACTATACTAAACTAAACTAACCTAACCTAACGTAAACTAACCTAACCTAAGCGAAGTTTTCAACTTTCAAATATAAATTTTTTCTTTTCGAAATTCTTTCCGCATAATATGCTTTTCTAAGGTTATCAAACTACAAAAATGAAAGAGAACCAGTTATCTCAAATAAGAACGGAAATAAGTGATTCTAATGAGGTTTGCAACCATCGAAATAAATCTTTTCTTTTCGCGAATCTTTCTTCATTTTATGCTTATCTAATGCTATCAAACTAGAATAATGAATGAGAAATAGTTATCTCCATTTGAAATGCAAAAAAACGCGATTCTTTTGGTTTCCAACCTTCGAAAATAATTTTCTTCCTAACTAAACTAACCTAACCTAATCTAAATCAAACTAAACTAAATTATACTAAACTATATAAAACTAAACTAAACTAAAATAAACTAAACTAAACGAAACGAAACTAACTAAACTAAACGAAACTAACTAAAATAAACTGACCTAACCTAACCTAACCTAACATTACCTAACCTAACATAACCTAACTTAACCTAATCTAAACTAAATAAAAATAAATTAAATCAAAATAAACTAACCTAACCTAACCTAACCTAAGCTAAAATAAACTAAACTAAACTAAACTAAACTAACCTAACCTAAACTAAACTAAACTAAATTAAACCAAACTAAACTAAACTAAATTAAACTAACCTAACCTAACCTAACCTAAACTGAACTAAACTGAACTAAACTAAACTAACCTAAACTAACCTAAACTAAACTAAACTAAACTAAACTAAACTTAACTATAAGCTAAATTATAAACTAAACTAAACTAAACTATAAACTCATCTAAATTATAAACTAAACTAAACGAAAATAAACTAACCTACCTTGACCTAAACCAAACTAAACTTAACTAAACTAAAGTAACCTACCCTAACATAACCTAACCTAACCTAAACTAACCTAAATTAAACTAATCTAAACTAAAGTAAACTAACCTAATGAAACCTAAACAAACTAATCTAAACTAAACTAAAATGAACTATTCTATAAACTAAACTAAACTAAACTAAACTGAACCAACCTAACCTAACCTAACCTAACATAACCTAAACTGAACTAAACTAACCTAACCTAACCTAACCGAACCTAACCTAACCAAAACTAAACTAAATAACCTAACTAATCCAAACTAACCTTAACTAACATAACCTAACCTAAATTAAACTAAACTAAACTAAACTAATCTAAACCAAAATAAACTAACCTAACCTAACGTAACCTAAACTAAACTAACCTAACCTAACCTAACCTAAACTATACTAAATTAAACTAAACTAACAAAGCTAAACTAAACTAAACTAAACTAATCTAAACAAAAATAAACTATAAACTATACTATAAACTAAACTAAATTATAAACTAAACTATGAACTAAATTATATAAACTAAACTATAAACTAAACCAAACTTAACTAAACTAAACTAAATTAAACTTAACTAACCTAACCTAAACTAAGCTAACCTAACATAAACTAAACTAAACTAAACTAACCTAACCTAACCTAACCAAACTTAAACGTAACTATTCTAAACTAAACTAAGCTAATCTAAACCAAACAAAACTAAACTAAACTAAATTCAACTAAATTAAACTAAACTACACCAACCTAACCTAATCTAATGTAGATTAACCTAAACTAAACTAAACAAACCTAAGCTAAACTTTCCTAAACTATATAAGCTAAACTAAACTGAACTATAAACTAAACTATAAATTAAACTAAACTATAAACTATATACTAAAGTAAGTATAAACCAAACTAAACTAACCTAACCTAACCCAACATAACCTAAACTAAACTAAACTAATATAAACTATTTTAACCTAACCTAACCTAAACTAACCTAACATTACCTAACCTAATCTAACCTAAACTAAACTAAACTAAACTACACTATAAACTATTCTATTAACTAATCTATAAACTAAACTAAACAAAACTATAATACAAAATAAACTAAACTAAAATAAATTAACTAAACTAACTAACCTAACCTAAGCTAAACTAAACTAACCTACCCTAAAATAAAATAAACTAAACTTAATTATATATTCTAAATTAACTGTTAAAAAAACTATAAACTTAAGTAAATTATAAAGTAAACTAAACAACACTAAACTATCTTAGCCTAACCTAACCTAAACTATCCTAACCTAATGTAACCTAAACTAAACTAAAATAAACTGAAATAAACTAAACTATAAACTAAACTATAAACTAAACTAAGGTAAACTAAACTAAAGAAAATTAACCTAACCCAACCTAAACTAAACTAAATGAAACTAAACTAAGCTAAACTATACTTACCTAAGGTAAACTTTCCTAAACTAATCAAAACTAAACTTACCTATCTTAACCTAACCTAAAGTAAACTAAACTAAACTAAACTAAACGAAACTAAACTATAAACTAAACTATAAACTAAACTAAATTAAACTATAAACTTAACTAAATTAATTAAACTAAAATAACCTAACCTAACCTAACCTAAACTACACTGAAGTAAACTAAACTAACCTAAATTAACCTAACCTAACCTAACCGTACTAACCAAACCAAAACTAAACTAAACAAAACTTACATAACTTAACCTAACCCAAAGCAAACTAAAATCAACTAAACTAAACTAAACTAAACGAAACTAAACTATAAACTAAACTAAACTACACTAATCTATAAACTAAACTAAACTAAACCAAACTAAATAAACCTAACCTAACCCAACCGAACCTAACGTAACCTAACGTAACCTAAATTAAACTAAACTAACATAACCAAACCTAACCCAACCTAAACTAATCTAAACTAACGTAACCTAACCTAACCTAAACTAAACTAAAGTATAAACTAAATTAAACTAAACTATAAATAACCCATAAACAAACTAAACTAAACTAAGCCATAAACTAAACTAAACTAAACTACACAAAACTAACCTAACCTATCCTAAGCTAACCTATACTAAACTAAACTAAACTATAAATTAACTAAACTAAATTAAATTATAAACTAAACTATAAAGTAAACTAAACTAAACTAAACTATACACTAGATTAAACTAAACTAAACTAAACTATACTAAACTAACCTAACCTAAACTCAACTAAACTAAACTAAACTAACTTAACCTAAATTAAACTAAACTTAATTAAACTAAAGTAAACTAAACTAAACTAAACTAACTTAACCTAACCTAACCTAACCTAACATAACCTAACCTAAATTAAATAAAAGTAAATTAAACCAAACTAAACTAATCTAACCTAACCAAACCTAAACTAAACTAAACTAAACCAACCAAACCGAACCTAACCTAAATTAAACTAAACTAAAATAAACTAACCTAACCTAACCTAACCTAAACTAAACTAAATTAAACTAAATTAAACTAAAATAAACTATAAGCTAAACTATAAACTAAACTAAACTAAACTTTAAACTAATCTAAAGTATAAACTAAACGAAAATAAACTAAACTAACCTAACCTAACCTGACCTAAACTAAACTAAACAAAACTAAACTAAACTAAACTAACCTAACCTAACTTAACCTAAATTAGAGTAAACTAAACTAAACTACAATAACCTAATCAAACCTAAACTAAACTAATCAAAACTAAACTAATTAAACTATTCTATAAACTAAACTAAACTAAACTAACCTAACCTAACATAACCTATCCTGACCTAAACTAAACTAAACAAAACTAAAATAAACTAAACTAACCTAACCTAACTTAACCTAAATTAAAGTAAACTAAACTAAACTACAATAACCTAATCAAACCTAAACTAAACTAATCTAAACTAAACTAATTAAACTATTCTATAAACTAAACTAAACTAAACTAACCTAACCTAACCTAAACTAAACCAAACTAAACTAAAATAAACTATAAACTAAACTACAAATTAAACTAAACTAAAGTATAAACTAAGCTATAAACTAAATTAACAAAACTATAAACTAAACTAAACTTAACTAAACTAAACTAAACAAAACATGACTAACCTAACCTAACCTAACTTAACTGAACATAAACTAAACTAAACTAAACTAAGCTAACCTAACCTAACCTAACCTAAACTAAACTAAACTAAACCAAACTAAATTCCACTACATTAAACTAAACTAAACTAAACTACACTAACCTAACCTAACCTAACCCAACCTAACCTAACCTAAACTAAACCAAACTAAACTAAACTAAACTAAACTAAACTAAATTAAACTGACCTAACCTAACCTAACCTAACCTAAACTGAACTAAACTGAACTAAACTAAACTAAATTAAACTAAACTAAACTAAACTAAACTTAACTATAAGCTGAATTATAAACTAAACTAAACTAAACTATAAACTAATCTAAATTATAAACTAACCTAATCTGACCTAAACCAAACTAAACTTAACTAAACTAAAGTAACCTAACCTAACATAACCTAACCTAACCTAAACTAACCTAAATTAAACTAATCTTAACTAAAGTAAACTAACCTAATGAAACCTAAACTAAACTAATCTAAACTAAACTAAAATGAACTATTCTATAAACTAAACTAAACTAAACTAAACTGAACTAACCTAACCTAACCTAACCTAACCTAACATAACCTAAACTGAACTAAACTAACCTAACCTAACCGAACCTAACCTAACCTAACCGAACCTAACCTAACCAAAACTAAACTAAATAACCTAACTAATCCAAACTAACCTAAATTAACATAACCTAACCTAAATTAAACTAAACTAAAATAAACTAAACTAACCTAACCTAACCTAACATAACCTAACATAACCTAAACTAAACTAAACTAAACTACACTAAACTAAACAAAACAAAACTAAACTAAACTAAACTAAATTAAAACTAAATTTAACTATAAACTAAACTTAACTAAACTATAAACTATACTATAAACTAAATTAAATTAACTAAACTAAAAACTAAACTAAAATAAACTAAACTAATCTAAACTTAACTAAATTATCCTAACCTAACCTAAACTAAACGAAACTAAACTAATCGAAAATAAACTATACTAAACTAAACTAAACTAACCTAACCTAACGTAAACTAACCTAACCTAAGCGAAGTTTTCAACTTTCAAATATAAATTTTTTCTTTTCGAAATTCTTTCCGCATAATATGCTTTCTAAGGTTATCAAACTACAAAAATGAAAGAGAACCAGTTATCTCAAATAAGAACGGAAATAAGTGATTCTAATGAGGTTTGCAACCATCGAAATAAATCTTTTCTTTTCGCGAATCTTTCTTCATTTTATGCTTATCTAATGCTATCAAACTAGAATAATGAATGAGAAATAGTTATCTCCATTTGAAATGCAAAAAAACGCGATTCTTTTGGTTTCCAACCTTCGAAAATAATTTTCTTCCTAACTAAACTAACCTAACCTAATCTAAATCAAACTAAACTAAATTATACTAAACTATATAAAACTAAACTAAACTAAAATAAACTAAACTAAACGAAACGAAACTAACTAAACTAAACGAAACTAACTAAAATAAACTGACCTAACCTAACCTAACCTAACATTACCTAACCTAACATAACCTAACTTAACCTAACCTAAACTAAATAAAAATAAATTAAATCAAAATAAACTAACCTAACCTAACCTAACCTAAGCTAAAATAAACTAAACTAAACTAAACTAAACTAACCTAACCTAAACTAAACTAAACTAAATTAAACCAAACTAAACTAAACTAAATTAAACTAACCTAACCTAACCTAACCTAAACTGAACTATACTGAACTAAACTAAACTAACCTAAACTAACCTAAACTAAACTAAACTAAATTAAACTAAACTAAACTAAACTAAACTTAACTATAAGCTAAATTATAAACTAAACTAAACTAAACTATAAACTCATCTAAATTATAAACTAAACTAAACGAAAATAAACTAACCTAACTTGACCTAAACCAAACTAAACTTAACTAAACTAAAGTAACCTACCCTAACATAACCTAACCTAACCTAAACTAACCTAAATTAAACTAATCTAAACTAAAGTAAACTAACCTAATGAAACCTAAACTAAACTAATCTAAACTAAACTAAAATGAACTATTCTATAAACTAAACTAAACTAAACTAAACTGAACCAACCTAACCTAACCTAACCTAACATAACCTAAACTGAACTAAACTAACCTAACCTAACCTAACCATAACTAAACTAAATAACCTAACTAATCCAAACTAACCTAAACTAACATAACCTAACCTAAATTAAACTAAACTAAACTAAACTAATCTAAACCAAACTAAACTAACCTAACCTAACGTAACCTAAACTAAACTAACCTAACCTAACCTAACCTAAACTATACTAAATTAAACTAAACTAACAAAGCTAAACTAAAGTAAACTAAACTAATCTAAACAAAAATAAACTATAAACTAAACTATAAACTAAACTAAATTATAAACTAAACTATAAACTAAATTATATAAACTAAACTACAAACTAAACCAAACTTAACTAAACTAAACTAAATTAAACTTAACTAACCTAACCTAAACTAAGCTAACCTAACATAAACTAAACTAAACTAAACTAACCTAACCTAACCTAACCAAACTTAAACGTAACTATTCTAAACTAAACTAAGCTAATCTAAACCAAACAAAACTAAACTAAACTAAATTCAACTGAATTAAAATATACTACACTAACCTAACCTAATCTAATGTAGATTAAACTAAACTAAACTAAACTAAACAAACCTAAGCTAAACTTTCCTAAACTATATAAGCTAAACTAAACTGAACTATAAACTAAACTATAAATTAAACTAAACTATAAACTATATACTAAACTAAAGTATAAACCAAACTAAACTAACCTAACCTAACCCAACATAACCTAAACTAAACTAAACTAATATAAACTATTTTAACCCAACCTAACCTAAACTAACCTAACATTACCTAACCTAATCTAACGTAAACTAAACAAAACTAAACTACACTATAAACTATTCTATTAACTAATCTATAAACTAAACTAAACAAAACTATAATCCAAAATAAACTAAACTAAAATAAATTAACTAAACTAACTAACCTAACCTAAGCTAAACTAAACTAACCTACCCTAAAATAAAATAAACTAAACTTAATTATATATTCTAAATTAACTGTTAAAAAAACTATAAACTTAAGTAAATTATAAAGTAAACTAAACAACACTAAACTATCCTAGCCTAACCTAACCTAAACTATCCTAACCTAATGTAACCTAAACTAAACTAAAATAAACTGAAATAAACTAAACTATAAACTAAACTATAAACTAAACTAAGGTAAACTAAACTAAAGAAAATTAACCTAACCCAACCTAAACTAAACTAAATGAAACTAAACTAAGCTAAACTATACTTACCTAAGGTAAACTTTCCTAAACTAATCAAAACTAAACTTACCTATCTTAACCTAACCTAAAGTAAACTAAACTAAACTAAACTAAACGAAACTAAACTATAAACTAAACTATAAACTAAACTAAACTAAACTATAAACTTAACTAAATTAATTAAACTAAACTAACCTAACCTAACCTAACCTAAACTGCACTGAAGTAAACTAAACTAACCTAAATTAACCTAACCTAACCTAACTGTACCTAACCAACCAAAACTAAACTAAACTAAACTTACATAACTTAACCTAACCCAAAGCAAACTAAAATCAACTAAACTAAACTAAACTATAAACTAAACTAAACTACACTAATCTATAAACTAAACTAAACTAAACCAAACTAAATAAACCTAACCTAACCCAACCGAACCTAACGTAACCTAACGTAACCTAAATTAAACTAAACTAACATAACCAAACCTAACCCAACCTAAACTAATCTAAACTAACGTAACCTATCCTAACCTAAACTAAACTAAACTATAAACTAAATTAAACTAAACTATAAATAACCCATAAACAAACTAAACTAAACTAAGCCATAAACTAAACTAAACTAAACTACACAAAACTAACCTAACCTATCCTAAGCTAACCTATACTAAATTAACTAAACTATAAATTAACTAAACTAAACTATAAATTAACTAAGCTAAATTAAATAATAAACTAAACTATAAAGTAAACTAAACTAAACTAAACTATACACTAGATTAAACTAAACTAAACTAAACTATACTAAACTAACCTAACCTAAACTCAACTAAACTAAACTAAACTAACTTAACCTAAATTAAACTAAACTTAATTAAACTAAAGTAAACTAAACTAAACTAAACTAACTTAACCTAACCTAACCTAACCTAACATAACCTAACCTAAATTAAATAAAAGTAAATTAAACCAAACTAAACTAATCTAACCTAACCAAACCTAAACTAAACTAAACTAAACCAACCAAACCGAACCTAACCTAAATTAAACTAAACTAAAATAAACTAACCTAACCTAACCTAACCTAAACTAAACTAAATTAAACTAAATTAAACTAAAATAAACTATAAGCTAAACTATAAACTAAACTAAACTAAACTTTAAACTAATCTAAAGTATAAACTAAACGAAAATAAACTAAACTAACCTAACCTAACCTGACCTAAACTAAACTAAACAAAACTAAACTAAACTAAACTAACCTAACCTAACTTAACCTAAATTAGAGTAAACTAAACTAAACTACAATAACCTAATCAAACCTAAACTAAACTAATCAAAACTAAACTAATTAAACTATTCTATAAACTAAACTAAACTAAACTAACCTAACCTAACATAACCTATCCTGACCTAAACTAAACTAAACAAAACTAAAATAAACTAAACTAACCTAACCTAACTTAACCTAAATTAAAGTAAACTAAACTAAACTACAATAACCTAATCAAACCTAAACTAAACTAATCTAAACTAAACTAATTAAACTATTCTATAAACTAAACTAAACTAAACTAACCTAATCCAACCTAACCTAACCTAAACTAAACCAAACTAAACTAAAATAAACTATAAACTAAACTACAAATTAAACTAAACTAAAGTATAAACTAAGCTATAAACTAAATTAACAAAACTATAAACTAAACTAAACTTAACTAAACTAAACTAAACAAAACTTGACTAACCTAACCTAACCTAACTTAACTGAACATAAACTAAACTAAACTAAACTAAGCTAACCTAACCTAACCTAACCTAAACTAAACTAAACTAAACCAAACTAAATTCCACTACATTAAACTAAACTAAACTAAACTACACTAACCTAACCTAACCTAACCCAACCTAACCTAACCTAAACTAAACCAAACTAAACTAAAATAAACTAAACTAAACTAAATTAAACTGACCTAACCTAACCTAACCTAACCTAAACTGAACTAAACTGAACTAAACTAAACTAAATTAAACTAAACTAAACTAAACTAAACTTAACTATAAGCTGAATTATAAACTAAACTAAACTAAACTATAAACTAATTTTAAATTATAAACTAAACTAAACTAAAATAAACTAACCTAATCTGACCTAAACCAAACTAAACTTAACTAAACTAAAGTAACCTAACCTAACATAACCTAACCTAACCTAAAGTAACCTAAATTAAACTAATCTTAACTAAAGTAAACTAACCTAATGAAACCTAAACTAAACTAATCTAAACTAAACTAAAATGAACTATTCTATAAACTAAACTAAACTAAACTAAACTGAACTAACCTAACCTAACCTAACCTAACATAACCTAAACTGAACTAAACTAACCTAACCTAACCGAACCTAACCTAACCTAACCGAACCTAACCTAACCAAAACTAAACTAAATAACCTAACTAATCCAAACTAACCTAAATTAACATAACCTAACCTAAATTAAACTAAACTAAACTAAACTAATCTAAACCAAACTAAACTAACTTAACCTAACGTAACCTAAACTAAACTAACCTAACCTAACCTAAACTATACTAAATTAAACTAAGCTAACAAAGCTAAACTAAAGTAAACTAAACTAATCTAAACAAAAATAAACTATAAACTAAACTATAAACTAAACTAAATTATAAACTAAACTATAAACTAAATTATATAAACTAAACTATAAACTAAACCAAACTTAACTAAACTAAACTAAATTAAACTTAACTAACCTGACCTAAACTAAGCTAACCTAACATAAACTAAACTAAACTAAACTAAGCTAACCTAACCTAACCAAACTTAAACGTAACTATTCTAAACTAAACTAAGCTAATCTAAACCAAACAAAACTAAACTAAACTAAATTCAACTAAATTAAACTAAACTACACTAACCTAACCTAATCTAATGTAGATTAAACTAAACTAAACCAAACAAACCTAACCTAAACTTTCCTAACCTATCTAAGCTAAACTAAACTGAAATATAAACTTAACTATAAATTAAACTAAACTATAAACTATATACTAAACTAAACTATAAACCAAACTAAACTAACCTAACCTGACATAACCTAAACTAAACTACACTAATATAAACTATTTTAACTAAACCTAACCTAAACTAACCTAACATTACCTAACCTAATCTAACCTAAACTAAACTAAACTAAACTGCACTATAAACTATTCTATTAACTAATCTATAAACTAAACTAAACAAAACTATAATCCAAAATAAACTAAACTAAAATAAATTAACTAAACTAACTAACCTAACCTAAGCTAAACTAAACTAACCTACCCTAAAATAAAATAAACGAAACTTAATTATATATTCTAAATTAACTGTTAAAAAAACTATAAACTTAAGTAAATTATAAAGTAAACTAAACAACACTAAACTATCCTAGCCTAACCTAACCTAAACTATCCTAACCTAATGTAACCTAAACTAAACTAAAATAAACTGAAATAAATTATTCTATAAACTAAACTATAAACTAAAATAAACTATAAACTAAACTAAACTATAAACTAAACTATAAAATAAACTAAACTATAAACTAAACTAAGGTAAACTAAACTAAAGTAAATTAACCTAACCCAACCTAAACTAAACTAAATGAAACTAAACTAAGCTAAACTATACTTACCTAACGTAAACTTTCCTAAACTAATCAAAACTAAACTTACCTATCTTAACCTAACCTAAAGTAAACTAAACTAACCTAACCTAAACTAAACTAAACTATAAACTAAATTAAATTGAACTATAAATAACCCATAAACAAACTAAACTAAACTAAGCCATAAACTAAACTAAACTAAACTAAACTACACTAAACTAACCTAACCTATCCTAAGCTAACCTATACTAAACTAAACTAAACTATAAATTAATTAAACTAAATTAAATTATAAACTAAACTATAAAGTAAACTAAACTAAACTAAACTATACACTAGATTAAACTAAACTAAACTAAACTATACTAAACTAACCTAACCTAAACTCAACTAAACTAAACTAAACTAACTTAAGCTAAATTAAACTAAACTGAAATAAACTAAAGCAAACTAAACTAAACTAAACTAAACGAAACTAACTAAACTAAACTAACTTAACCTAACCTAACTTAACAGAACCTAACCTAAACTAAATAAAAGTAAATTAAACCAAACTAAACTAATCTAACCTAACCAAACCTAAACTAAACTAAACTAAACCAACCTAACCGAACCTAACCTAAATTAAACTAATCTAAAATAAACTAACCTAACCTAACCTAACCTAAACTAAACTAAATTAAACTAAATTAAACTAAAATAAACTACAAGCTAAACTATAAACTAATCTAAACTAAACTATAAACTAATCTAAAGTATAAACTAAACTAAAATAAACTAAACTAACCTAACCTAACCTGACCTAAACTAAACTAATCTAAACTAAACTAATTAAACTATTCTATAAACTAAACTAAACTAAACTAACCTAACCTAACCTAACTTAACCTGACCTAAACTAAACTAAACAAAACTAAACTAAACTAAACTAACCTAACCTAACTTAACCTAAATTAAAGTAAACTAAACTAAACTACAATAACCTAATCAAACCTAAACTAAACTAATCTAAACTAAACTAATTAAACTATTCTATAAACTAAACTAAACTAAACTAACCTAACCCAACCTAACCTAACCTAAACTAAACCAAACTAAACTAAAATAAACTATAAACTAAACTACAAATTAAACTAAACTAAAGTATAAACTAAACTATAAACTAAATTAACAAAACTATAAACTAAACTAAACTTAACTAAACTAAACTAAACAAAACTTAACTAACCTAACCTAACCTAACTTAACTTAACATAAACTAAACTAAACTAAACTCAGCTAACCTAACCTAACCTAACCTAAACTAAACTAAACTAAACCAAACTAAATTCCACTAAATTAAACTAAACTAAACTAAACTACACTAACCTAACCTAACCTAACCCAACATAACCTAACCTAAACTAAACCAAACTAAACTAAAATAAACTGTTACTATAAACTATAAACTAAACTAAACTAAACTAAACTATAAACTATAAACTAAACTAAACTATACACTAAACTATAAACTAATCTAACCTAAACTAAACTAAACTAAAGTAAACTAAATTATAAACTATACTATAAACTAATCTATAAACTAAAATAAACTAAACTATAAACTAAATAAACTGAACTAAAATAAACTAAACTAAACTAACTAACCTAACCTAACCTAACCTAAGATAAACTAGATTAACCTAACCTAACCTAAACTGAACTAAAATAAACTATATTTTAAACTAACTATAAAAAACTAAAAACTAAAGGAAACTATAAACTAAACTAAACTAAACTATACTAACCTAACCTAAACTATCCTAAACTAAACTAATCTAACCTAACTTAACATAACCTAAACTAAACTAATCTAAACTAAACTAAATGTAACCTAAACTATAAACTAAACTGAACTATTAACTAAACTAAACTAATCTAAACTGAACTAAAGTAAAATCACCTTACCCAGCCTAACCTAACCTAACCTAAACTAAACTAAACTATCCTAACCTAACCTAAACTAACCTAACCTAAACTAAATTGAACTAAACTAAAATAAACTAAACTAAACCATAAACTAAACTAAACTAAACTAAACGAAACTAAACTAGTATAACCTAACCTAAATTAAACTATAAACTTAAATAAACTAAACTATAAACAAAACTAAATTAAACTAAACTAACATAACCTAACCTAAATTAAAATAAACTAACCTTACCTAACCTAACCTAAACTAACCTAAATTAAACTAAACAAAACTAACCTAACCTAACCTAACCTAAAATAAACTATACTAAACCAAACAAAACTAAACTAAACTTAACTAAACTGAACCATAAACTTAACTATATACTTAACTAAACTAAATTAACTAAACTAAAGCATAAACAAAACTAAACTAAACTAAACTAAACTAAACTAACCTAACTAAAACATAACTAAACTTAACTAAACTAATCTAACCTAACTTAAAATAAATTAAACTAAACTAAACGAAACTAAATTAAGCTAAACTAAACTAACCTAACCTAACCTTACCTAAACTACACTAAACTAATTTTACCTAACTTAACGTAACCTAAAGTAAACTAAACTAAACTAAACGAAACTAAAGTATAAAAATACTATAAACTAAACTAAACTAAACTAAACTATAAACTTAACTAAACTAAACTTAACTAACCTAACCTAACCTAACCGAACCAACCTAACCTAACCTATACTAAACTAAAGTAAACTAAACTAACCTAAACTAACCTAACCTAACCTAACCAAAACTAAACTAAACTAAACTTACATAACTTAACCTAACGTAAAATAAACTAAACTAAACTAAACTAAACGAAACTAAACTATAAAAATAAAATAAACTAAAGTAAACCACACTAATCTATAAACTAAACTAAACTATACTAAATTAAATAAACCTAACCTAACCTAACCGTACCTAGCCTAACCTAACCGTACCCAAATTAAACTAAACTAACCTAATCTAACCTAACCCAACCTAAATTAATCTAAACTAACCTAACCTAACCCAACCTAACCTAACCTAAACTAAACCAAACTAAACTAAAATAAACTATAAACTAAACTACAAATTAAACTAAACTAAAGTATAAACTAAATTAACAAATCTATAAACTAAACTTAACCAAACTAAACTAAACAAAACTTAACTAACCTAACCTAACCTAACTTAACTTAACATAAACTAAACTAAACTAAACTAAGCTAACCTAACCTAACCTAACCTAAACTAAACTAAACTAAACCAAACTAAATTCCACTAAATTAAACTAAACTAAACTAAACTACACTAACCTAACCTAACCTAACCCAACCTAACCTAAACTAAACCAAACTAAACTAAAATAAAATGTAAACTAAACTATAAATTAAACTAAACTATAAACTATAAACTAAACTAAACTATAAACTAAACTATAAACTAACCTAACCTTACCTAACCTAATCTAACCTAAACTAAACTAAACTAAAGTAAACTAAATTATAAACCATACTATAAACTAATCTATAAACTAAACTAAACTAAACTATAAACTAAATAAACTGAACTAAAATAAACTAAACTAAACTAACTAACCTAACCTAACCTAACCTAACCTAAGATAAACTAGATTAACCTAACCTAACCTAAACTGAACTAAAATAAACTACATTTTAAACTAACTATAAAAAACTATAAACTAAACTAAACTAAACTAAACTAAACTATCCTAACCTAATCTAACCTAACCTAAACTAACCTAACCTAAACTAAATTGAACTAAACTAAAATAAACTAAACTAAACCATAAACTAAACTAAACTAAACTTAACAAAACTAAACTAATATAACCTAACCTAAATTAAACTATAAACTAAACTATAAACTAAAATAAACTAAACTATAAACAAAACTAAATTAAACTAAACTAACATAACCTAACCTAAATTAAAATAAACTAACCTTACCTAACCTAACCTAAACTAACCTAAATTAAACTAAACAAAACTAACCTAACCTAACCTAACCTAAAATAAACTATACTAAACCGAACAAAACTAAACTAAACTAAACTGAACCATAAACTTAAATATATACTTAACTAAACTAAATTAATTAAAATAAAGCATAAACAAAACTAAACTAAACTAAACTAAACTAACCTAACTAAAACATAACTAAACTTAAGTAAACTAATCTAACCTAACTTAAAATAAATTAAACTAAACTAAACGAAACTAAATTAAGCTAAACTAAACTAACCTAACCTAACCTTACCTAAACTACACTAAACTAATTTTACCTAACTTAACGTAACCTAAAGTAAACTAAACTAAACTAAACGAAACTAAAGTATAAAAATACTATAAACTAAACTAACCTAACCTAACCTAACCGAACCTAACCTAACCTAACCTAAACTAAACTAAAGTAAACTAAACTAACCTAAACTAACCTAACCTAACCTAACCAAAACTAAACTAAACTAAACTTACATAACTTAACCTAACGTAAAGTAAACTAAACTAAACTAAACTAAACGAAACTAAAGTATAAAAATACAATAAATTAAACTAAACTACACTAATCTATAAACTAAACTAAAATATACTAAATTAAATAAACCTAACCTAACCGTACCTAGCCTAACCTAACCGTACCCAAATTAAACTAAACTAACCTAATCTAACCTAACCCAACCTAAATTAATCTAAACTAACCTAACCTAATCTAACCTAACCTAACCTAAACTAATCCATAAACTAAATTAAACTAAACTATAAATAAACTATAAACTAAACTAAACTAAACTAAGCCATAAACTAAACTAAACTAAACTACACTAAACTAAACTAACATATCTAAGCTAACCTATACTAATGTATACTAAACTAAACTTAACTATATACTTGACTATAAATTAACTAAACTAAACTAAACTATGAACTAGATTAAACTAAACTATACTAAACTAAACTAAACTAACCTAATCTAAACTGAACTGAACTAAACTAAACTAACTTATCATAACCTAAACTAAACCGAATTAAACTAAACTAAATTCAACTTAACTAATGTAAAGCAAACTAACTTAACCTAACCTAACCTAACATAACCTAACTTAACCTAAACTAAACTAAATTAAACTTAACTAAACTAACCTAACGTAACCTAAACTAAACTAAACTAAACAAAACTAAACTAAACTAACCTAACCTAACGTAACCTAAACTAAAATAAACTAAAATAATCTAACCTAACCAAACCTAACCTAACCTAACCTAAACTAAACTAAATTAAACTACATTAAACTAAACTAAACTATACTATAAGCTAAACTATAAGCTAAACTAAACTAAACTAAAAACAAATCTAAAGTATAAATTAAACTAAAATAAACTAAACTAACCTAACCTAACCTAACTTGACCTAAACTAAACTAAACTAAACTAACGTACACTAACCTAATCAAACCTAAACTAAATTAAATTATACTATTCTATAAACTAAACTAAACTAACCTAACCTAACCTAACCTAACCTAAACTTAACCAAATTAAACTAAACTAAACTATTAACTAAACTATAAACTAAACTAAACTAAACTAAAAACTAAACTATAAATTAAATTAATTAACTAAACTATAAAGTAAACTAAACTTAACTAAACTAAACTAAACTTAACTAACAAAACCTAACCTAACTTAACTTAACATAAACTAAACTAAACTAAAACAAGCTAAGCTAACCTAACCTAGCCTAACCTAAACTAAACAAAACTAAACTAATGTAAATTAAACTAAACTAATCTAAACCAAACTAAACTAAACTGAACTAAATTCAACCTAATTAAACTAAACTTAACTACACTAACCTAACCTAACCTAATTTAATCTAAACTAAACTAAACTAAATAAAACCAAACCAACCTAGCCTAACTAACCTAAAATATCTAAACTAAACTAAACTGAACTATAAACTAAACTATAAATTAAACTAAACTATAAACTATAAACTAAACTAAACTAACCTAACCTAACATAACCTAAATTAAACTAAAATAAACTAATTTAAAATAACCTAACCCAACCTTACCTAACCTAATCTAACCTAAACTAAACTAAACTAAGAATGGAAAAAAAGTGATTCTAATGAAGTTTCCAACCATCGAAATAAATCTTTTCTTTTCGCGAATCTTTCTTCATTTTATGGTTTTCTATGGCTATCAAACTAGTATAATGAAAGAGAAGTTGTTATCTCAAATAAGAATGGAAAAAAATTGATTCATAAGGATTTTCAAAACATCAAAAAAAAATTTTTTTCTTTTCGAGATTCTTTCCGCATAATATCCTTTTCTAAGACTATCAAACTAGTATAATGAAAGAGAACCAGTTTTCTCAAATAAGAACGGAAAAAAAGTGATTCTAATGAAGTTTCCAAACTTTGAAAAATTTTTTTTTTCTCTTTGAGAATCTTTCGCATAATATGCTTATCTAAGGCTATCAAACTAGTATAGTGAAAGAGAACCAGTTATCTCAAAAAAGAACGGAATAAAATTGATTTTCTTGGATTTTCCAAATTTGGAAAATTTTTTTTTTCTTTTCGAGATTCTTTCCGCATAATATGCTTTTCTACAGCTATCAAACTAGCAAAATGAAGGAGAACCAGTTATCTCAAATAGGAACGGAAAAAAAGTGATTCTAATGAAGTTTCCAACCATCGAAATAAATCTTTTCTTTTCGCGAATCTTTCTTCATTTTCTGGTTTTCTATGGCTATCAAACTAGTATAATGAAAAAGAAACAGTTATCTCAAATAAGAACGGAAAAAAAGTGATTCTAATGAAGTTTCTAAAAATCAAAAATTTTTTTTTTTCTTTTCGAGATTCTTTGCGCATTATATGATTTTCTAAGGCTATCAAACTAGTATAATGAAAGAGAACCAGTTATCTCAAATAAGAATGGAAAAAAATTGATTCATAAGGATTTTTGAACATCAAAAAAAATTTTTTTTCTTTTCGAGATTCTTTCCGGATAATATGCTTTTCTAAGCCTATCAAACTAGTATAATGAAAGAGAACCAGTTATCTCAAAAAAGAACGGAAAAAATTGATTCTCTTGGATTTTCCAACCTTCGAAAAAATTTTTTTTTCTTTTCGAGATTCTTTCCGGATAATATGCTTATCTACAGCTATCAAACTAGCAAAATGAAACAGAACCGGTTATCTCAAATAAGAACGGAAAAAAAGTGATTCTAATGAAGTTTCCAACCATCGAAATAAATCTTTTCTTTTTGCGAATCTTTCTTCATTTTATGGTTTTCTATGGCTATCAAACTAGTATAATGAAAGAGAACCAGTTATCTCAAATAAGAATGGAAAAAAAGTGATTCTAATGAAGTTTCCAAACATCAAAAACATTTTTTTTCTTTTCGAGATTCTTTGCGCATTATATGCTTTTCTAAGGCTATCAAACTAGTATAATGAAAGAGAACCAGTTATCTCAAAAACGAAGGGAAAAAAATTGATTCTAATAAGGTTTGCATTCATCGAAATAAATCTATCTTTTTCGCGAATCTTTCTTCATTTTATGGTTTTCTAAGGTTATCAAACTAGAATAATGAAGGAGAAATAGTTATTTTCATTTGAAAAAAAAAAAAAAAAAAAAAAAAAAAAACATTCTTTAGGTTTCCAACCTTAGAAAAAAAGTTTTTTCTTTTCGAGATTCTTTCCGCATAATATGCTTTTGTAAGGCTATCAAACTAGAAAAATGAAAGAGAACCAGTTAATTCAAATAAAAACGGAAAAATAGTGATTGTAATGATGTTTCCAACCATCGAAATAAATCCTTTCTTTTCGCCATTTTTCTTCATTTTATGCTCTTCTAAGCCTATCAAACTAGAATATTGATGGAAAAATAGTTATCTCCATTTGAAAGGCAACAAAAGCAGATGCTTTTTGTTTCCAAACTTCGAAAATAATTTTCTTCCTAACTAAACTAACTAACCTAACCTAAGCGAAACTAAGCTAAATTAAACTAAACTCAATAAAACTAAACTTAACTAAAATAAACTAAACTAAAATAAACGAAACTAACTAAACTAAACGAAACTAACTAAACTAAACTAACCTAACCGAACCTAACCTAAACCAAAGTACACTAAATTAAACTAAATTAAACTAAACTAAACTAAATTGTAAGCTAAATTATAAACTAAACTAAACTAAACTATAAACTAATCTAAATTATAAACTAAACTAAACTAAACTAAACTAACCTTACCTAACCTAACCTAACCTAACCTAAACTAAACTAAACAAACTAAACAAAATTAACCTAACCTAACCTAACGTAAACTAAACTAAACATAAGTAAACTAACCTAATGAAACCTAAACTAATCTAATCTAAACTAAACTAAAATAAACTATTGTATAAACTAAACTAAACTAAACAAAACTAACCTAACCTAACCTAATCTAATCTAACCTAAACTAAACTAAACTAAACTAAACTAAACTAACCTAACCTAACCGAACCTAACCTAAAATAAACTACACTAAATAACCTAACTAATCTAAACTAATCTAAACTAACCTAAACTTACCTAAATTAAAATAAACTAAAGTAAACTAATTTAAACTAATCTAATCTAAACTAACCTAACCTAACCTAACATAACCTAAACTAAACTAACCTAACCTAACCTAAACTAAACTAAATTAAACTAAACTAACTCAGCTAAACTAAACTAAACTAAACTAAGCGAACCTAACCTAACCTAACATAAACTAAACTAAACTAAGCTTAACTAACCCAACCTAACTTAAACGTAACTAAACAAAACTAAACTAATCTAAACCAAACTAAACTAAACTAAACTAAATTCAACTAAACTAAACTAAACTAAACTAAACTAAACTAAACTACACTAACATAACCTTTCCTAACCTAATCTAAACTAAACTAAACTAAACAACATAATCCAAACTAAACTATAAACTAAACTAAACTAATCTAAATTACACTAACCTAACCTAACCTTAACTAAACCCAACTAAACTAACTTAACCTAACCTATCCTAAACTTACCTAACCTAATCTAAGCTAAACTAAACTAAACTAAACTAAATTATAAACTGAACCATAAAGTAAACTTAATTAAATTAAACTAAACTATAAACTAACTAAAATAAACTAAACTAACCTTACTTAACCTAACCTATCCTAAATTAAACTAACTAACCTTACTTAACCTAACCTAACCTTACCTAACCTAAACTAAACTAAACTAAACTAACCTAAACTAAACAAATCTAAAATAAATTTAACTATAAATTAACTATAAACTATACTAAACTAAATTATAAAGTAAACTATAAACTAAATTATATTAACTAAACTAAAATAAACTAAACTAAAGTAAACTATACTAACCTAACCTAACCTAAACTTAAGTAAACTTAACTAAATTAACATAACCTAACCTAACCTAAACTACACTAAAATAAACTTACCGAAACTAACTAAACTAAACTAAGCTGAACCTACCTAACCTAACCTAACCTAACCGAAATTTCCAACCTCCAAAAATAAATGTTTTCTTTTCGAGATTCTTTCCGCATAATATGCTTTTCTAAGGTTTTCAAACAAAAATGAAAGAGAACCAGTTATATCAAATAAGAACGGAAAAAAGGTGATTCTAATGAGGTTTGCAACCATCGAAATAAATCTTTTCTTTTCGCGAATCTTTCTTCATTTTATGGTTTTCTATGGCTATCAAAATAGCAAAA
Source organism: Metallyticus violacea (assembly GCA_030762175.1). NCBI lineage: Eukaryota > Metazoa > Arthropoda > Insecta > Mantodea > Metallyticidae > Metallyticus > Metallyticus violacea. The sequence continues at coordinate 57,529,177 of CM060839.1, read as the reverse complement.
TGAAAGACAACCGGTTATCTCAAATGAGAACGGAAAAAAAGTGATTCTAATGAAGTTTCCATCCATCGAAATAAATCTTTTCTTTTCCCGAATCTTTCTTCATTTTATGGTTTTCTATGGCTATCAAACTAGTATAATGAAAGAGAACTAGTTATCTCAAATAAGAATGGAAAAAATTTGATTCATAAGTATTTTCAAAACATCAAAAAAATTTTTTTTTCTTTTCGATATTCTTTTCGCATAATATACTTTTCTAAGAGTATCAAATTAGTATAATGAAAGAGAACCAGTTATCTCAAATAAGAACGGAAAAAAAAGGGATTCTAATGAAGTTTCCAAACTTTGAAAAAATTTTTTTTCTTTTCGAGATTATTTCGCATAATATGCTTTTCTAAGGCTATCAAACTAGTATAATGAAAGAGAACCAGTTATCTCAAAAAAGAACGGAAAAAAATTGATTCTCTTGGATTTTCCAGCCTTAGAAAAAAAATTTTTTTTTCTTTTCATGATTCTTTCCGCATAATATGCTTTTCTACAGCTATCAAACTATCAAAATGAAAGAGAACCAGTATCTCAAATAAGAAAGGAAAAAAAGTGATTCTAATGAAGTTTCCAACCATCGAAATAAATCTTTTCTTTTCGCGAATCTTTCTTCATTTTATGGTTTTGGATGGCTATCAAACTAGCAAAATGAAAGAGAACCGGTTATCTGAAATAAGAACGGAAAAAAAGAGATTCTAATGAAGTTTCCAACCGTCGAAATAAATCTTTTCTTTTCGCGAATCTTTCATCATTTTCTGGTTTTCTATGGCTATCAAACTAGTATAATGAAAGAGAAACACTTATCTCAAATAAGAACGGAAAAAAGGTGATTCTAATGAAGTTTCTAAACATCAAAAAATTTTTTTTTCTTTTCGAGATTCTTTCCGGATAATATGCTTTTCTAAGCCTATCAAACTAGTATAATGAAAGAGAACCAGTTATCTCAAAAAAGAACGGAAAAAAATTGATTCTCTTGGATTTTCAAACCTTCGAAAAAAAATTTTTTTCTTTTCGAGATTCTTTCCGGATATTTTTGCTTATCTACAGCTATCAAACTAGCAAAATGAAACAGAACCGGTTATCTCAAATGAGAACGGAAAAAAAGTGATTCTAATGAAGTTTCCAACCATCGAAATAAATATTATCTTTTCGCGAATCTTTCTTCATTTTATGGCTATTTATGTCTATCAAACAAGTATAATGAAAGAGAACCAGTTATCTCAAATAAGAATGGAAAAAAAGTGATTCTAATGAAGTTTCCAAGAATCAAAAAAAAATTTGTTTCTTTTCGAGATTCTTTCCGCATAATATGCTTTTCTAAGACTATCAAACTAGTATAATGAAAGAAAACCAGTTATCTCAAAAAAGAACGGAAAAAAATTGATTCTCTTGTATTTTCCAACCTTCGAAAAAAAATTTTTTTTCTTTTCGAGATTTTTTCCGCATAATATGCTTTTCTAAGGCTATCAAACTAGTATAATGAAAGAGAACCAGTTATCTCCAAAAAGAACGGAAAAAAATTGATTCTCTTGGATTTTCCAACCTTCGAAAAATTTTTTTTTTCTTTTCATGATTCCTTCCGCATAATATGCCTTTCCACAGCTATCAAACTATCAAAATGAAAGAGAACCAGTATCTCAAATAAGAAAGGAAAAAAAGTGATTCTAATGAAGTTTCCAACCATCGAAATAAATCTTTTCTTTTCGCGAATCTTTCTTCATTTTATGGTTTTCTATGGCTATCAAACTAGTATAATGAAAGAGAACCAGTTATTTCAAATAAGAATGGAAAAAAAGTGATTCTAATGAAGTTTCCAAACATCAAAAAAATTTTTTTTCTTTTCGAGATTCTTTGCGCATTATATGCTTTCTAAGGCTATCAAACTAGTATAATGAAAGAGAACTAGTTATCTCAAATAAGAATGGAAAAAATTTATTCATAAGGATTTTCAAAACATCAAAAACAAATTTTTTTCTTTTCGAGATTCTTTCCGCATAATATGCTTTTCTAAGACTATCAAACTAGTATTATGAAAGAGAACCAGTTATCTCAAATAAGAACGGAAAAAAAGTGATTCTAATGAAGTTTCCAAACTTTGAAAAAATTTTTTTTTCTTTTCGAGATTCTTTCGCATAATATGCTTATCTAAGGCTATCAAACTAGTATAATGAAAGAGAACCAGTTATCTCAAAAAAGAATAGAAAAAAATTGATTCTCTTGGATTTTCCAACCTTCGAAATAATTTTTTTTTCTTTTCGATATACTTTCCGCATAATATGCTTTTCTACCGCTATCAAACTAGCAAAATGAAGGAGAACCGGTTATCTCAAATAAGAACGGAAAAAAAGTGATTCTAATGAAGTTTCCAACCGTCGAAATAAATCTTTTCTTTTCGCGAATCTTTCTTCATTTTCTGGTTTTCTATGGCTATCAAACTAGTATAATGAAAGAGAAACAGTTATCTCAAATAAGAACAGAAAAAAAGTGATTCTAATGAAGTTTCCAAACATCAAAAAAAATTTTTTTTCTTTTCGAGATTCTTTCTGCATAATATGCTTTTCTAAGACTATCAAACTAGTATAATGAAAGAGAACCAGTTATATCAAATAAGAACAGAAAAAAAGTGATTCTAATGAAGTTTTCCAAACTTTGAAAAAAATTTTTTTTCTTTTCGAGATTATTTCGCATAATATGCTTTTCTAAGGCTATCAAACTAGAATAATGAAAGTAAAAAAGTTATCTCAAAAATGAACGGAAAAAAATTGATTCTCTTGGATTTTCCAACCTTCGTAAAAATTTTTTTTTTCTTTTCATGATTCTTTCCGCATAATATGCTTTTCTACAGATATCAAACTATCAAAATTAAAGAGAACCAGTATCTCAAATAAGAAAGGAAAAAAAGTGATTCTAATGAAGTATCCAACCATCGAAATAAATCTGTTCTTTTCGAGAATCTTTCTTCATTTTATGGTTTTCTATGGCTATCAAACCAGCAAAATGACAGAGAACCGGTTATCTCAAATAAGAACGGAAAAAAAGTGATTCTAATGAAGTTTCCAACCATCGAAATAAATCTTTACTTTTCGCGAATCTTTCTTCATTTTATGGTTTTCTATGGCTATCAAACTAGTATAATGAAAGAGAAACAGTTTTCTCAAAGAAGAATGGAAAAAAAGTGATTCTAATGAAGTTTCCAAACATCAAAAAAATTTTTTTCTTTTCGAGATTCTTTGCGCATTATATGCTTTTCTAAGGCTAATAAACTAGTATAATGAAAGAGAACTAGTTATCTCAAATAAGAATGGAAAAAATTTATTCATAAGGATTTTCAAAACATCAAAAAAAAATTTTTTTCTTTTCGAGATTCTTTCCGCATAATATGCTTTTGTAAGACTATCAAACTACTATAATGAAAGAGAACCAGTTATCTCAAATAAGAACGGAAAAAAAGTGATTCTAATGAAGTTTCCAAACTTCAAAAAAATTTTTTTTCTTTTCGAGATTCTTTCCGCATAATATGCTTTTCTAAGGCTATCAAAGTAGTATAAAGAAAGAGAACCAGTTATCTCAAATAAGAATGGAAAAAAAGTGATTCATAAGGATTTTCCAAACAGCAAAAAAAATTTTATTCTTTTTGAGATTCTTTCCGCATAATATGCTTTTCTAAGCCTATCAGACTAGTATAATGAAAGAGAACCAGTTATCTCAAAAAAGAACGGAAAAAAATTGATTCTCTTGGATTTTCCAACCTTCGAAAAAATTTTTTTTTTCTTTTCGAGATTCTTTCCGCATAATATGATTTTCTACCGCTATCAAGCTAGCAAAATGAAAGAGAACCGGTTATCTGAAATAAGAACGGAAAAAAAGTGATTCTAATGAAGTTTCCAACCATCGAAATAAATCTATTCTTTTCGCGAATCTTTCTTCATTTTATGGTTTTCTATGGCTATCAAACTAGTATAATGAAAGAGAACCAATTATCTCAAATAAGAATGGAAAAAAAGTGATTCTAATGAAGTTTCCAAACATTAAAAAAATTTTTTTTTTCTTTTCGAGATTCTTTGCGCATTATATGCTTTTCTAACTCTATCAAATAGTATAATGAAAGAGAACTAGTTATCTCAAATAAGAATGGAAAAAAAATGATTCATAAGTATTTTCAAAACAGCAAAAAAAAATTTTTTTCTTTTCAAGATTCTTTCCGCATAATATGCTTTTCTAAGAGTATCAAACTAGTATAATGAAAGAGAACCAGTTATCTCAAATAAGACCGGAAAAAAAGTGATTCTAATGAAGTTTCAAACCTTGGAAAAAAATTTTTTTTCATTTCGATATTATTTCCGCATAATATGCTTTTCTACAGCTATCAAACTAGCAAAATGAAAGACAATCACTTATCTCAAATAAGAACGGAAAAAAGGTGATTCTAATGAGGTTTGCAACCATCGAAATAAATCTTTTCTTTTCGCGAGTCTTTCTTCATTTTATGGTTTTCTATGGCTATCAAAATAGCAAAATGAAAGAGAACCGGTTATCTCAAATAAGAACGGAAAAAAAAGTGATTCTAATGAAGTTTCCAAGCATCGAAATAAATCTTTTCTTTTCCCGAATCTTTCTTCATTTTATGGTTTTCTATGGCTATCAAACTAGTATAATGAAAGAGAACTAGTTATCTCAAATAAGAATGGAAAAAAATTGATTCATAAGTATTTTCAAAACATCAAAAAAAAATTTTTTTCTTTTCGATATTCTTTCCGCATAATATGCTTTTCTAAGAGTATCAAACTAGTATAATGAAAGAGAACCAGTTATCTCAAATAAGAATGGGGAAAAAAAGGATTCTAATGAAGTTTCCAAACTTTAAAAAAATTTTTTTTTCTTTTCGAGATTATTTCGCATAATATGCTTTTCTAAGGCTATCAAACTAGTATAATGAAAGAGAACCAGTTATCTCAAAAAAGAACGGAAAAAAATTGATTCTTTTGGATTTTCCAACCTTCGAAAAAAATTTTATTTTCTTTTCGAGATTCTTTCCGCATAATATGCTTTTCTAAGGCTATCAAACTAGTATAATGAAAGAGAACCAGTTATCTCAAAATAGAACGGAAAAAAATTGATTCTCTTGGATTTTCCAACCTTAGAAAAAATTTTTTTATTTCTTTTCATGATTCTTTCCGCATAATATGCTTTTCTGCAGCCATCAAACTATCAAAATGAAAGAGAACCAGTATCTCAAATAAGAAAGGAAAAAAAGTTATTCTAATGAAGTTTCCAACCATCGAAATAAATCTTTTCTTTTCGCGAATCTTTCTTCATTTTATGGTTTTGGATGGCTATCAAACTAGCAAAATGAAAGAGAACCGGTTATCTCAAATAAGAACGGAAAAAATGTGATTCTAATGAAGTTTCCAAACATCGAAATAAATCTTTTCTTTTCGCGAATCTTTCTTCATTTTATGGTTTTCTATGGTTATCAAACTAGTATAATGAAAGAGAACCAGTTATCTCAAATAAGAATGGAAAAAAAGGGATTCTAATGAAGTTTCCAAACATCAAAAAAATTTTTTTTTCTTTTCGAGATTCTTTTCGCATTATATGCTTTTCTAAGGCTATCAAACTAGTATAATGAAAGAGAACTAGTTATCTCAAATAAGAATGGAAAAAAAATTATTCATAAGGATTTTCAAAACATCAAAAAAATTTTTTTTTCTTTTCGAGATTCTTTCCGCATAATATGCTTTTATAAGACTATCAAACTAGTATAATGAAAGAAAACCAGTTATCTCAAATAAGAACGGAAAAAAAGTGATTCTAATGAATTTCCAAACTTTGAAAAAAATTTTTTTTCTCTTCGAGGTTCTCTCGCATAATATGCTTATCTAAGGCTATCAAACTAGTATAATGAATTAGAACCAGTTATCTCAAAAAAGAACGGAATAAAATTGATTCTGTTGGATTTTCCAAACTTCGAAAAAAATTTTATTTCTTTTGGAGATTCTTTCCGCATAATATGCTTTTCTACAGCTATCAAACTAGCAAAATGAAGGAGAACCAGTTATCTCAAATAAGAACGGAAAAAAAGTGATTCTAATGAAGTTTCCAACCTTCGAAATAAATCTATTCTTTTTGCGAATCTTTCTTCATTTTCTGGTTTTCTATGGCTATCAAACTAGTATAATGAAAGAGAAACAGTTATCTCAAATAAGAACGGAAAAAAAGTGATTCTAATGAAGTTTGTAAACATCAAAAACTTTTTTTTTCTTTTCGAGATTCTTTGCGCATTATATGCTTTTCTAAGGCTATCAAACTAGTATAATGAAAGAGAACCAGTTATCTCAAATAAGAATGGAAAAAAATTGATTCATAAGGATTTTCCAAACATCAAAAAAAAATTTTTTTCTTTTCGAGATTCTTTCCGGATAATATGCTTTTCTAAGCCTATCAAACTAGTATAATGAAAGAGAACCAGTTATCAAAAAAAAGAACGGAAAAAAATTGATTCTCTTGGATTTTCCAAACTTCGAAAAATTTTTTTTTCCTTTCGAGATTCTTTCCGGATAATATGCTTATCTACAGCTATCAAACTAGCAAAATGAAACAGAACTGGTTATCTCAAATAAGAACGGAAAAAAAGTGATTCTAATGAAGTTTCCAACCATCGAAATAAATCTATCTTTTTCGCGAATCTTTCTTCATTTTATGGTTTTCTAAGGTTATCAAACTAGAATAATGAAGGAGAAATAGTTATTTCCATTTGAAACGCAAAAAAAAAAAAAAAAAAAAACATTCTTTTGGTTTCCAACCTTAGAAAAAAAATTTTTTCTTTTCCAGATTCTCTCCGCATAATATGCTTTTGTAAGGCTATCAAACTAGAAAAATGAAAGAGAACCACTTAATTCAAATAAGAACGGAAAAATAGTGATTGTAATGATGTTTCCAACCATCGAAATAAATCCTTTCTTTTCGCCATTTTTCTTCATTTTATGCTCTTCTAAGCATATCAAACTAGAATATTGAAGGAAAAATAGTTATCTCCATTTGAAACGCAACAAAAGCAGATGCTTTTTGTTTCCATACTTCGAAAATAATTTTCTTCCTAACTAAACTAACTAACCTAACCTAAGCGAAAATAAACTAAATTAAACTAAACTCAATAAAACTAAACTTAACTAAAATAAACTAAACTAAAATAAACGAAACTAACTAAACAAAACGAAACTAACTAAACTAAACTAACCTAACCGAACCTAACCTAAACTAAACTACCCTAATTTAAACTAAACTAAACTACACTAAACTAAACTATAAGCTAAATTATAAACTAAACTAAACTAAACTATAAACTAATCTAAATTATCAACTAAAGTAAACTAAACTAAACTAACCTAACCTAACCTAACATAACCTAAACTAAACAAAACAAACTAAACAAAACTAACCTAACCTAACCTCACCTAACCTAACCTAACTTAACCTAACGTAAACTAAACTAAACAAAAGTAAACTAACCTAATGAAACCTAAACTAATCTAATCTAAACTAAACTAAAATAAACTATTCTATAAACTAAACTAAACTAAACAAAACTAACCTAACCTAACCTAATCTAATCTAACCTAAACTAAACTAAACTAAACTAACCTAACCTAACCGAACCTAACCTAAAATAAACTAAACTAAACTAAACTAATCTAAACTAAACTAATCTAAACTAACCTAACCTAACCTAACATAACCTAAACTAAACTAACCTAACCTACCCTAAACTAAACTAAATTAAAATAAACTAACTAAGCTAAACTAAACTAAATTAACTAAGCGAACCTAACCTAACCTAACATAAACTAAACTAAACTAAACTAAGCTTAACTAACCCAACCTAAATTAAACGTAACTAAACAAAACTAAACTAATCTAAACCAAACTAAACTAAACTAAACTAAATTCAACTAAACTAAACTAAACTAAACTACACTAACATAACCTTTCCTAACCTAATCTAAACTAAACTAAAGTAAACTAACATAATCCAAACTAAACTATAAACTAAACTAAACTTATCTTAATTACACTAACCTAACCTAACCTTAACTAAACCCAACTAAACTAACTTAACCTAACCTATCCTAAACTTACCTAACCTAATCTAAGCTAAACTAAACTAAACTAAACTAAACTGAATTATAAACTAAACTATAAACTAAACTATAAACTAAACTAAAATAAACTAAACTAACCTTACCTAACCTAACCTAACCTAAATTAAACTAACTAACCTTACTTAACCTAACCTAACCTTACCTAACCTAAACTAAACTAAACTAAACTAACCTAAACTAAACAAAACTAAAATAAATTTAACTATAAATTAACTATGAACTATACTAAACTAAATTATAAAGTAAACTATAAACTAAATTATATTAACTAAACTAAAATAAACTAAACTAATGTAAACTATACTAACCTAACCTAACCTAAACTTAAGTAAACTTAACTAAATTAACATAACCTAACCTAACCTAAACTACACTAAAATAAACTAAACGAAACTAACTAAACTAAACTAAAATGAACTTACCTAACCTAACCTAACCAAACCGAAATTTCCAACCTCCAAAAATAAATGTTTTCTTTTCGAGATTCTTTCCGCATAATATGCTTTTCTAAGGTTTTCAAACAAAAATGAAAGAGAACCAGTTATCTCAAATAAGAACGGAAAAAAAGTGATTCTAATGAAGTTTCCAACCATCGAAATAAATCTATTCTTTTGCCGAATCTTTCTTCATTTTATGGTTTTCTATGGCTATCCAAATAGCAAAATGAAAGAGAACCGGTTATCTCAAATGAGAACGGAAAAAAAGTGATTCTAATGAAGTTTCCAACCATCGAAATAAATCTATTCTTTTGCCGAATCTTTCTTCATTTTATGGTTTTCTATGGCTATCAAACTAGTATAACGAAAGAGAACTAGTTATCTCAAATAAGAATGGAAAATAATTGATTCATAAGTATTTTCAAAACATCAAAAAAAAAATTTTTTTTCTTTTCGAGATTCTTTCCGCATAATATGCTTTTCTAAGAGTATCAAACTAGTATAATGAAAGAGAACCAGTTATCTCAAATAAGAACGGAAAAAAAAGTGATTCTAATGAAGTTTCCAAACATTGAAAAAAATTTTTTTTCTTTTCGAGATTATTTCGCATAATATGCTTTTCTAAGGCTATCGAACTAGTATAATGAAAGAGAACCAGTTATCCCAAAAAAGAACGGAAAAAAATTGATTCTTTTGGATTTTCCAACCTTCGAAAAAATTTTTTTTTTTTTTCGAGATTCTTTTGGCATAATATGCTTTTCTAAGGCTATCAAACTAGTATAATGAAAGAGAACCAGTTATCTCAAAAAAGAACGGAAAAAAATTGATTCTCTTGGATTTTCCAACCTTAGTAAAATTTTTTTTTTCTTTTCATGATTCTTTGCGCATAATATGCTTTTCTACAGCTATCAAACTATCAAAATGAAAGAGAACCGGTATCTCAAATAAGAAAGGAAAAAAAGTGATTCTAATGAAGTTTCCAACCATCGAAATAAATCTTTTCTTTTCGCGAATCTTTCTTCATTTTATGGTTTTCTATGGCTATCAAACAAGTATAATGAAAGAGAACCAGTTATCTCAAATAAGAATGGAAAAAAATTGATTCTAATGAAGTTTCCAAGAATCAAAAAAAATTTTTTTTCTTTTCGAGATTCTTTCTGCATAATATGCTTTTCTAAGACTATCAAACTAGTATAATGAAAGAGAACCAGTTATATCAAATAAGAACAGAAAAAAAGTGATTCTAATGAAGTTTTCCAAACTTTGAAAAAAATTTTTTTTCTTTTCGAGATTATTTCGCATAATATGCATTTCTAAGGCTATCAAACTAGAATAATGAAAGTAAAAAAGTTATCTCAAAAATGAACGGAAAAAAATTGATTCTCTTGGATTTTCCAACCTTCGTAAAAATTTTTTTTTTCATTTCTAGATTCTTTCCGCATAAAATTTTCTAAGGCTATCAAACTAGTATAATGAAAGAGAACCAGTTATCTCAAAAAAGAACGGAAAAAATTTGATTCTCTTGGATTTTCCAACCTTCGTAAAAATTTTTTTTTTTCTTTTCATGATTCTTTCCGCATAATATGCTTTTCTACAGCTATCAAACTATCAAAATGAAAGAGAACCAGTATCTCAAATAAGAAAGGAAAAAAAGTGATTCTAATGAAGTATCCAACCATCGAAATAAATCTGTTCTTTTCGAGAATCTTTCTTCATTTTATGGTTTTCTATGGCTATCAAACCAGCAAAATGACAGAGAACCGGTTATCTCAAATAAGAACGGAAAAAAAGTGATTCTAATGAAGTTTCCAACCATCGAAATAAATCTTTACTTTTCGCGAATCTTTCTTCATTTTATGGTTTTCTATGGCTATCAAACTAGTATAATGAAAGAGAAACAGTTTTCTCAAAGAAGAATGGAAAAAAAGTGATTCTAATGAAGTTTCCAAACATCAAAAAAATTTTTTTCTTTTCGAGATTCTTTGCGCATTATATGCTTTTCTAAGGCTAACAAACTAGTATAATGAAAGAGAACTAGTTATCTCAAATAAGAATGGAAAAAATTTATTCATAAGGATTTTCAAAACATCAAAAAAAAATTTTTTTCTTTTCGAGATTCTTTCCGCATAATATGCTTTTATAAGACTATCAAACTACTATAATGAAAGAGAACCAGTTATCTCAAATAAGAACGGAAAAAAGTGATTCTAATGAAGTTTCCAAACTTCAAAAAAATTTTTTTTCTTTTCGAGATTCTTTCCGCATAATATGCTTTTCTAAGGCTATCAAAGTAGTATAAAGAAAGAGAACCAGTTATCTCAAATAAGAATGGAAAAAAAGTGATTCATAAGGATTTTCCAAACAGCAAAAAAAATTTTATTCTTTTCGAGATTCTTTCCGCATAATATGCTTTTCTAAGCCTATCAGACTAGTATAATGAAAGAGAACCAGTTATCTCAAAAAAGAACGGAAAAAAATTGATTCTCTTGGATTTTCCAACCTTCGAAAAAATTTTTTTTTTCTTTTCGAGATTCTTTCCGCATAATATGCTTTTCTACCGCTATCAAGCTAGCAAAATGAAAGAGAACCGGTTATCTCAAATAAGAACGGAAAAAAAATGATTCTAATGAAGTTTCCAACCATCGAAATAAATCTATTCTTTTCGCGAATCTTTCTTCATTTTATGGTTTTGGATGGCTATCAAACTAGCAAAATGAAAGAGAACCGGTTATCTCAAATAAGAACGGAAAAAATGTGATTCTAATGAAGTTTCCAAACATCGAAATAAATCTTTTCTTTTCGCGAATCTTTCTTCATTTTATGGTTTTCTATGGTTATCAAACTAGTATAATGAAAGAGAACCAGTTATCTCAAATAAGAATGGAAAAAAAGGGATTCTAATGAAGTTTCCAAACATCAAAAAAATTTTTTTTTCTTTTCGAGATTCTTTTCGCATTATATGCTTTTCTAAGGCTATAAAACTAGTATAATGAAAGAGAACTAGTTATCTCAAATAAGAATGGAAAAAAAATTATTCATAAGGATTTTCAAAACATCAAAAAAAATTTTTTTTCTTTTCGAGATTCTTTCCGCATAATATGCTTTTCTAAGACTATCAAACTAGTATAATGAAAGAAAACCAGTTATCTCAAATAAGAACGGAAAAAAAGTGATTCTAATGAATTTCCAAACTTTGAAAAAAATTTTTTTTCTCTTCGAGGTTCTCTCGCATAATATGCTTATCTAAGGCTATCAAACTAGTATAGTGAATTAGAACCAGTTATCTCAAAAAAGAACGGAATAAAATTGATTCTGTTGGATTTTCCAAACTTCGAAAAAAATTTTTTTTCTTTTGGAGATTCTTTCCGCATAATATGCTTTTCTACAGCTATCAAACTAGCAAAATGAAGGAGAACCAGTTATCTCAAATAAGAACGGAAAAAAAGTGATTCTAATGAAGTTTCCAACCTTCGAAATAAATCTTTTCTTTTTGCGAATCTTTCTTCATTTTCTGGTTTTCTATGGCTATCAAACTAGTATAATGAAAGAGAAACAGTTATCTCAAATAAGAACGGAAAATAAGTGATTGTATAATGAAAGAGAACTAGTTATCTCAAATAAGAATGGAAAAAAAGTGATTCATATGGATTTTCCAAACAGCAAAAAAAAATTTTATTCTTTTCGAGATTCTTTCCGCATAATATGCTTTTCTAAGCCTATTAAACTAGTATAATGAAAGAGAACCAGTTATATCAAAAAAGAACGGAAAAAAATTGATTCTCTTGGATTTTCCAACCTTCGAAAAATTTTTTTTTTCTTTTCGAGATTCTTTCCGCATAATATGCTTTTCTACAGCTATCAAGCTAGCAAATTGAAAGAGAACCGGTTATCTCAAATAAGAACGGAAAAAAAGTGATTCTAATGAAGTTTCCAACCATCGAAATAAATCTATTCTTTTGGCGAATCTTTCTTCATTTTATGGTTTTCTATGGCTATCAAACTAGTATAATTTAAAGAGAACCAGTTATCTCAAATAAGAATGGAAAAAAGTGATTGTAATGAAGTTTCCAGGAATCAAAAAAAATTTTTCTTCTTTTCGAGATTCTTTCCGCATAATATGCTTTTCTAAGACTATCAAACTAGTGTAATGAAAGAGAACCAGTTATCTCAAATAAGAACGGAAAAAAAAGTGATTCTATTGAAGTTTCCAAACTTTGAAAAAACTTTTTTTTTCTTTTCGAGATTCTTTCCGCATAAATGCTTTTCTACAGCTATCAAACTAGCAAAATGAAAGAGAACCGGTTATCTCAAATAAGAACGGAAAAAATGTGATTCCAATAAGGTTTGCAACAATCGAAATAAATCTATCTTTTTCGCGAATCTTTCTTCATTTTATGGTTTTCTAAGGTTATCAAACTAGATTAATGAAGGAGAAATAGTTATCTCCATTTGAAACGCAAAAAAAAAAACAAAAACATTCTTTTGGTTTCCAACCTTAGAAAAAAAAATTTTTCTTTTCCAGATTCTTTCCGCATAATATGCTTTTGTAGGGCTATCAAACTAGAAAAATGAAAGAGAACCAGTTAATTCAAATAAGAACGGAAAAATAGTGATTGTAATGATGTTTCCAAACATCGAAATAAATCCTTTCTTTTCGCCATTTTTCTTCATTTTATGCTCTTCTAAACCTATCAAACTAGAATATTGAAGGAAAAATAGTTATCTCCATTTGAAACGCAAAAAAAGCAGATGCTTTTGGTTTCCAAAATTGGAAAATAATTTTCTTTTAACTAAACTAACTAACCTAACCTAAGCGAAACTAAACTAAATTAAACTAAACTCAATAAAACTAAACTTAACTAAAATAAACTAAACTAAAATAAACGAAACTAACTAAACTAAACGAAACTAACTAAACTAAACTAACCTAACCTAACCTAACCTAAACTAAACTACACTAAATTAAACTAAACTAAACTAAACTAAACTAAACTATAAGCTAAATTATAAACTAAACTAAACTAAACTATAAACTAATCTAAATTATAAACTAAACTAAACTAAACTAACCTAACCTAACCTAAACTAAACTTACCAAACTAAACTAAACAAAACTAACCTAACCTAACCTAACCTCACCTAACCTAACCTAACCTAACCTAACGTAAACTAAATTAAACAAAAGTAAGCTAACCTAATGAAACCTAAACTAATCTAATCTAAACTAAACTAAAATAAACTATTCCATAAACTAAACTAAACAAAACTAACCTAACATAACCTAATCTAATCTAACGTAAACTAAACTAAACTAAACTAAACTAACCTAACCTAACCGAACCTAACCTAAAATAAACTAAACTAAATAACCTAACTAATCTAAACTAATCTAAACTAACCTAAACTTACCTAAATTAAACTAAACTAAACTAATCTAAACTAAACTAATCTAAACTAACCTAACCTAACCTAACATAACCTAAACTAAACTAACCTAACCTACCCTAAACTAAACTAAATTAAACTAAACCAACTAAGCTAAACTAAACTAAACTAAACTAAGCGAACCTATCCTAACCTAACATAAACTAAACTAAACTAAACTAAGCTTAACTAACCCAACCTAACTTAAAGGTAACTAAACAAAACTAAACCAATCTAAACCAAATTAAACTAAACTCAACTAAATTCAACTAAACTGAAATAAACTAAACTAAACTACACTAACATAACCTTTCCTAACCTAATCTAAACTAAACTAAACTAAACTAACATAATCCAAACTAAACTATAAACTAAAGTAAACTAATCTAAATTACACTAACCTAACCTAACCTTAACTAAACCCAACTAAACTAACTTAACCTAACCTATCCTAAACTTACCTAACCTAATCTAAGCTGAACTTAACTAAACTAAACTGAATTATAAACTAAACTATAAACTAAACTTAATTAAACTATAAACTAAACTATAAACTAAACTAAAATAAACTAAACTAACCTTACCTAACCTAACCTAACCTAAATTAAACTAACTATCCTTACTTAACCTAACCTAACCTTACCTAACCTAAACTAAACTAAACTAAACTAACCTAAACTAAACAAAACTAAAATAAATTTAACTATAAATTAACTATGAACTATACTAAACTAAATTATAAAGTAAACTATAAACTAAATTATATTAACTAAACTAAAATAAACTAAACTAATGTAAACTATACTAACCTAACCTAACCTAAACTTAAGTATACTTAACTAAATTAACATAACCTAACCTAACCTAAACTACACTAAAATAAACTAAACGAAACTAACTAAACTAAACTAAAATGAATTTACCTATCCTAACCTAACCTAACCGAAATTTCCAACCTCCAAAAATAAATGGTTTCTTTTCGAGATTCTTTCCGCATAATATGCTTTTCTAAGGTTTTCAAACAAAAATGAAAGAGAACCAGTTATCTCAAATAAGAACGGAAATAAGGTGATTCTAATGAAGTTTCCAACCATCGAAATAAATCTATTCTTTTGCCGAATCTTTCTTCATTTTATGGTTTTCTATGGCTATCAAACTAGTATCACGAAAGACAACTAGTTATCTCAAATAAGAATGGAAAAAAATTGATTCATAAGTATTTTCAAAACATCAAAAAAAAATTTTTTTCTTTTCGAGATTCTTTCCGCATAAAATGCTTTTCTAAGAGTATCAAACTAGTATAATGAAAGAGAACCAGTTATCTCAAATAAGAACGGAAAAAAAAGTGATTCTAATGAAGTTTCCAAACATTGAAAAAAATTTTTTTTCTTTTCGAGATTATTTCGCATAATATGCTTTTCTAAGGCTATCGAACTAGTATAATGAAAGAGAACCAGTTATCCCAAAAAAGAACGGAAAAATATTGATTCTTTTGGATTTTCCAACCTTCGAAAAATTTTTTTTTTTTCTTTTCGAGATTCTTTCGGCATAATATGCTTTTCTAAGGCTATCAAACTAGTATAATGAAAGAGAACCAGTTATCTCAAAAAAGAACGGAAAAAAATTGATTCTCTTGGATTTTCCAACCTTGGAAAAATTTTTTTTTTCTTTTCATGATTCTTTCCGCATAATATGCTTTTCTACAGCTATCAAACTATCAAAATGAAAGAGAACCAGTATCTCAAATAAGAAAGGAAAAAAAGTGATTCTAATGAAGTTTCCAACCATCGAAATAAATCTTTTCTTTTCGCGAATCTTTCTTCATTTTATGGTTTTCTATGGCTATCAAACTAGCAAAATGAAAGAGAACCGGTTATCTCAAATAAGAACGGAAAAAAAGTCATTCTAATGAAGTTTCAACCATCAAAAAAAATTTTTTTTCTTTTCGAGATTCTTTGCGCATTATATGCTTTTCTAAGGCTATCAAACTAGTATAATGAAAGAGAACTAGTTATCTCAAATAAGAATGGAAAAAAATTGATTCATAAGGATTTTCAAAACATCAAAAAAAAAATTTTTTCTTTTCGAGATTCTTTCCGCATAATATGCTTTTCTAAGACTATCAAACTAGTATAATGAAAGAGAACCAGTTTACTCAAATAAGAACGGAAAAAAGTGATTCTAATGAAGTTTCCAAACTTTGAAAAAATTTTTTTTTCTTTTCGAGATTCTATCGCATAGTATGCTTATCTAAGGCTATCAAACTAGTATAATGAAAGAGAACCAGTTATCTCAAAAAAGAACGGAAAAAATTTGATTCTCTTGGATTATCAAACCTTCGAAAGAATTTTTTTTTTTCTTTTCGATATACTTTCCGCATAATATGCATTTCTACAGCTATCAAACTAGCAAAATGAAGGAGAACCGGTTATCTCAAATAAGAACGGAAAAAAAGCGATTCTAATGAAGTTTCCAACCATAGAAATAAATCTTTTCTTTTCGCGAATCTTTCTTCATTTTCTGGTTTTCAATGGCTATCAAAATAGTATAATGAAAGAGAAACAGTTATCTCAAATAAGAACGGAAAAAAAGTGATTCTAATGAAGTTTCCAAACATGAAAAAAAAATTTTTTTCTTTTCGAGATTCTTTCCGCATAATATGCTTTTCTAAGGCTATCAAACTAGTATATAGAAAGTGAACCACTTATCTCAAATAAGAACGGAAAAAAAGTGATTCATAAGGATTTTCTAAACAACAAAAAAAAATTATTTCTTTTGGAGGTTCTTACTGCATAATATGCTTTTCTAAGCCTATCAAACTAGTATAATGAAAGAGAACCAGTTATCTATAAAAGAACGGAAAAAAATTGATTCTCTTGGAATTTCCAACCTTCGAAAAAATTTTTTTTTTCTTTTCGAGATTCTTTCCGCATAATATGCTTTTCTACAGCTATTAAGCTAGCAAAATGAAGGAGAACCGGTTATCTCAAATAAGAACGGAAAAAAAGTGATTCTAATGAAGTTTCCAACCATCGAAATAAATCTTTTCTTTTCGCGAATCTTTCTTCATTTTATGGTTTTCTATGGCTATCAAACAAGTATAATGAAAGAGAACCAGTTATCTCAAATGCGAATGGAAAAAAATTGATTCTAATGAAGTTTCGAAGAATGAAAAACAATTTTTTTTCTTTTGGAGATTGTTTTCGCATAATATGCTTTTCTAAGACTATCAAACTAGTATAATGAAAGAGAACCAGTTATCTCAAATAAGAACGGAAAAAAAGTGATTCTAATGAAGTTTCCAAACTTTGAAAAAATTTTTTTTTTCTTTTCGAGATTCTTTCCGCATAATATGCTTTTCTAAGCCTATCAAACTAGTATAATGAAATAGAACCAGTTATCTCAAAAATGAACGGAAAAAAATTGATTCTCTTGGATTTTCCAACCTTCGAAAAAATTTTTTTTTCTTTTCGAGATTCTTTCCCCATAATATGCTTTTCTACAGCTATCAAGCTAGCAAAATGAAAGAGAACCGGTTATCTCAAATAAGAACGGAAAAAAATTGATTCTAATGAAGTTTCCAACCATCGAAATAAATCTATTCTTTTCGCGAATCTTTCTTCATTTTATGGTTTTCTATGGCTATCAAACTAGTATAATGAAAGAGAACCAGTTATCTCAAATATGAATGGAAAAAGTGATTCTAATGAAGTTTCCAACCATCGAAATAAATCTGTTCTTTTCGAGAATCTTTCTTCATTTTATGGTTTTCTATGGCTATCAAACTAGCAAAATGACAGAGAACCGGTTATCTCAAATAAGAACGGAAAAAAGTGATTCTAATGAAGTTTCCAACCATCGAAATAAATCTTTTCTTTTCGCGAATCTTTCTTCATTTTATGGTTTTCTATAGCTATCAAACTAGTATAGTGAAAGAGAAACAGTTATCTCAAATAAGAATGGAAAAAAAGTGAGTCTAATGAAGTTTCCAAACAACAAAAAAAATTTTTTTCTTTTAGAGATGCTTTGCGCATTATATGGTTTTCTAGGGCTAACAAACTAGTATAATGAAAGAGAACTAGTTATCTCAAATAAGAATAGAAAAAAAGTGATTCATAAGGATTTTGCAAACAGCAAAAAAAAATTTTATTCTTTTCGAGATTCTTTCCGCATAATATGCTTTTCTAAGCCTATTAAACTAGTATAATGAAAGAGAACCAGTTATATAAAAAAAGAACGGAAAAAAATTGATTCTCTTGGATTTTCCAACCTTCGAAAAATTTTTTTTTTTCTTTTCGAGATTCTTTCCGCATAATATGCTTTTCTACAGCTATCAAGCTAGAAAAATGAAGGAGAACCGGTTATCTCAAATAAGAACGGAAAAAAAGTGATTCTAATGAAGTTTCCAACCATCGAAATAAATCTTTTCTTTTCGCGAATCTTTCTTCATTTTATGGCTTTCTATGGCTATCAAACAAGTATAATGAAAGAGAACCAGTTATCTCAAATGCGAATGGAAAAAAATTGATTCTAATGAAGTTTCGAAGAATGAAAAACAATTTTTTTTCTTTTGGAGATTGTTTTCGCATAATATGCTTTTCTATGACTATCAAACTAGTATAATGAAAGAGAACCAGTTATCTCAAATAAGAACGGAAAAAAAGTGATTCTAATGAAGTTTCCAAACTTTGAAAAAATTTTTTTTTTCTTTTCGAGATTCTTTCCGCATAATATGCTTTTCTAAGCCTATCAAACTAGTATAATGAAATAGAACCAGTTATCTCAAAAAAGAACGGAAAAAAATTGATTCTCTTGGATTTTCCAACCTTCGAAAAAAATTTTTTTTTCTTTTCGAGATTCTTTCCGCATAATATGCTTTTCTACAGCTATCAAGCTAGCAAAATGAAACAGAACCGGTTATCTCAAATAAGAACGGAAAAAAAGTGATTCTAATGAAGTTTCCAACCATCGAAATAAATCTATTCTTTTCGCGAATCTTTCTTCATTTTATGGTTTTCTATGGCTATCAAACTAGTATAATGAAAGAGAACCAGTTATCTCAAATATGAATGGAAAAAGTGATTCTAATGAAGTTTCCAACCATCGAAATAAATCTGTTCTTTTCGAGAATCTTTCTTCATTTTATGGTTTTCTATGGCTATCAAACTAGCAAAATGACAGAGAACCGGTTATCTCAAATAAGAACGGAAAAAAGTGATTCTAATGAAGTTTCCAACCATCGAAATAAATCTTTTCTTTTCGCGAATCTTTCTTCATTTTATGGTTTTCTATAGCTATCAAAAAAGTATAGTGAAAGAGAAACAGTTATCTCAAATAAGAATGGAAAAAAAGTGAGTCTAATGAAGTTTCCAAACATCAAAAAAATTTTTTTTCTTTTAGAGATGCTTTGCGCATTATATGGTTTTCTAGGACTAACAAACTAGTATAATGAAAGAGAACTAGTTATCTCAAATAAGAATGGAAAAAAAGTGATTCATAAGGATTTTCCAAACAGCAAAAAAAAATTTTATTCTTTTCGAGATTCTTTCCGCATAATATGCTTTTCTAAGCCTATTAAACTAGTATAATGAAAGAGAACCAGTTATATAAAAAAAGAACGGAAAAAAATTGATTCTCTTGGATTTTCCAACCTTCGAAAAAATTTTTTTTTCTTTTCGAGATTCTTTCCGCATAATATGCTTTTCTACAGCTATCAAGCTAGCAAATTGAAAGAGAACCGGTTATCTCAAATAAGAACGGAAAAAAAAGTGATTCTAATGAAGTTTCCAACCATCGAAATAAATCTATTCTTTTGGCGAATCTTTCTTCATTTTATGGTTTTCTATGGCTATCAAACTAGTATAATTTAATGAGAACCAGTTATCTCAAATAAGAATGGAAAAAAGTGATTGTAATGAAGTTTCCAGGAATCAAAAAAAATTTTTCTTCTTTTCGAGATTCTTTCCGCATAATATACTTTTCTAAGACTATCAAACTAGTATAATGAAAGAGAACCAGTTATCTCAAATAAGAACGGAAAAAAAGTGATTCTATTGAAGTTTCCAAACATTGAAAAAACTTTTTTTTTCTTTTCGAGATTCTTTCCGCATAATATGCTTTTCTACAGCTATCAAACTAGCAAAATGAAAGAGAACCGGTTATCTCAAATAAGAACGGAAAAAATGTGATTCCAATAAGGTTTGCAACAATCGAAATAAATCTATCTTTTTCGCGAATCTTTCTTCATTTTATGGTTTTCTAAGGTTATCAAACTAGATTAATGAAGGAGAAATAGTTATCTCCATTTGAAACGCAAAAAAAAAAAAAAAAAAAAAAAAACATTCTTTTGGTTTCCAACCTTAGAAAAAAAAATTTTTCTTTTCCAGATTCTTTCCGCATAATATGCTTTTGTAAGGCTATCAAACTAGAAAAATGAAAGAGAACCAGTTAATTCAAATAAGAACGGAAAAATAGTGATTGTAATGATGTTTCCAACCATCGAAATAAATCCTTTCTTTTCGCCTTTTTTCTTCATTTTATGCTCTTCTAAACCTATCAAACTAGAATATTGAAGGAAAAATAGTTATCTCCATTTGAAACGCAAAAAAAGCAGATGCTTTTGGTTTCCAAAATTGGAAAATAATTTTCTTTTAACTAAACGAACTAACCTAACCTAAGCGAAACTAAACTAAATTAAACTAAACTCAATAAAACTAAACTTAACTAAAATAAACTAAACTAAAATAAACGAAACTAACTAAACTAAACGAAACTAACTAAACTAAACTAACCTAACCTAACCTAACCTAAACTAAACTACACTAAATTAAACTAAACTAAACTAAACTAAACTATAAGCTAAATTATAAACTAAACTAAACTAAACTATAAACTAATCTAAATTATAAACTAAACTAAACTAAACTAAACTAACCTAACCTAACCTAACATAACCTAAATTAAACTTACCAAACTAAACTAAACAAAACTAACCTAACCTAACCTAACCTAACCTAACCTAACCTAACCTAACGTAAACTAAATTAAACAAAAGTAAGCTAACCTAATGAAACCTAAACTAATCTAATCTAAACTAAACTAATTTAAACTATTCCATAAACTAAACTAAACAAAACTAACCTAACCTAACCTAATCTAATCTAACGTAAACTAAACTAAACTAAACTAAACTAAACTAACCTAACCTAACCGAACCTAACCTAAAATAAACTAAACTAAATAACCTAACTAATCTAAACTAATCTAAACTAACCTACACTTACCTAAATTAAACTAAACTAAACTAATCTAAACTAAACTAATCTAAACTAATCTAACCTAACCTAACATAACCTAAACTAAACTAACCTAACCTACCCTAAACTAAACTAAATTAAACTAAACCAACTAAGCTAAACTAAACTAAACTAAACTAAGCGAACCTAACCTAACCTAACATAAACTAAACTAAACTAAACTAAGCTTAACTAACCCAACCTAACTTAAACGTAACTAAACAAAACTAAACCAATCTAAACCAAACTAAACTAAACTCAACTAAATTCAACTAAACTGAAATAAACTAAACTAAACTACACTAACATAACCTTTCCTATCCTAATCTAAAATAAACTAAACTAAACTAACATAATCCAAACTAAACTATAAACTAAACTAAACTAATCTAAATTACACTAACCTAACCTAACCTTAACTAAACCCAACTAAACTAACTTAACCTAACCTATCCTAAACTTACCTAACCTAATCTAAGCTGAACTTAACTAAACTAAACTGAATTATAAACTAAACTATAAACTAAACTTAATTAAACTATAAACTAAACTATAAACTAAACTAAAATAAACTAAACTAACCTTACCTAACCTAACCTTACCTAAATTAAACTAACTAACCTTACTTAACCTAACCTAACCTTACCTAACCTAAACTAAACTAAACTAAACTAACCTAAACTAAACAAAACTAAAATAAATTTAACTATAAATTAACTATGAACTATACTAAACTAAATTATAAAGTAAACTATAAACTAAATTATATTAACTAAACTAAAATAAAATAAACTAATGTAAACTATACTAACCTAACCTGACCTAAACTTAAGTAAACTTAACTAAATTATCATAACCTAACCTAACCTAAACTACACTAAAATAAACTAAACGAAACTAACTAAACTAAACTAAACTGAACTTACCTAATCTAACCTAACCTAACCGAAATTTCCAACCTCCAAAAATAAATGTTTTCTTTTCGAGATTCTTTCCGCATAATATGCTTTTCTAAGGTTTTCAAACAAAAATGAAAGAGAACCAGTTATCTCAAATAAGAACGGAAAAAAGGTGATTCTAATGAGGTTTGCAACCATCGAAATAAATCTATTCTTTTCCCGAATCTTTCTTCATTTTATGGTTTTCTATGGCTATCAAAATAGCAAAATGAAAGAGAACCGGTTATCTCAAATAAGAACGGAAAAAAAGTGATTCTAATGAAGTTTCCAACCATCGAAATAAATCTATTCTTTTCCCGAATCTTTCTTCATTTTATGGTTTTCTATGGCTATCAAACTAGTATAACGAAAGAGAACTAGTTATCTCAAATGAGAATGGAAAAAAATTGATTCATAAGTATTTTCAAAACATCAAAAAAAATTTTTTTCTTTTCGAGATTCTTTCCGCATAATATGCTTTTCTAAGAGTATCAAACTAGTATAATGAAAGAGAACCAGTTATCTCAAATAAGAACGGAAAAAAAACTGATTCTAATGAAGTTTCCAAACTTTGAAAAAAAAATTTTTTCTTTTCGAGATTATTTCGCAAAATATGCTTTTCTAAGTCTATCAAACTAGTATAATGAAAGAGAACCAGTTATCTCAAAAAAGAACGGAAAAAAATTGATTCTTTTGGATTTTCCAACCTTCGAAAAAAATTTTTTTTTCTTTTCGAGATTCTTTCGGCATAATATGCTTTTCTAAGGCTATCAAACTAGTATAATGAAAGAGAACCAGTTATCTCAAAAAAGAACGGAAAAAAATTGATTCTCTTGGATTTTCCAACCTTAGAAAAAATTTTTTTTTCTTTTAATGATTCTTTCTGCATAATATGCTTTTCTACAGCTATTAAACTATCAAAATGAAAGAGAACCAGTATCTCAAATAAGAAAGGAAAAAAAGTGATTCTAATGAAGTTTCCAACCATCGAAATAAATCTTTTCTTTTCGCGAATCTTTCTTCATTTTAAGGTTTTCTATGGCTATCAAACTAGCAAAATGAAAGAGAACCGGTTATCTCAAATAAGAACGGAAAAAAAAGTGATTCTAATGAAGTTTCCAACCATCGAAATAAATCTTTTCTTTTCGCGAATCTTTCTTCATTTTATGGTTTTCTATGGCTATCAAACTAGTATAATGAAAGAGAACTAGTTATCTCAAATAAGAATGGAAAAAAATTGATTCATAAGGATTTTCAAAACAAAAAACAAATTTTTTTCTTTTCGAGATTCTTTCCGCATAATATGCTTTTCTAAGACTATCAAACTAGTATAATGAAAGAGAACCAGTTATCTCAAATAAGAACGGAAAAAAAGTGATTCTAATGAAGTTTCCAAACTTTGAAAAAAAATTTTGTTCTTTTCGAGATTCTTTCGCATTATATGCTTATCTAAGGCTATCAAACTAGTATAATGAAAGAGAACCAGTTATCTCAAAAAAGAACGGAAAAAAATTGATTCTCTTGGATTTTCCAACCTTCGAAAGAATTTTTTTTTCTTTTCGATATACTTTCCGCATAATATGCTTTTCTACAGCTATCAAACTAGCAAAATGAAGGAGAACCGGTTATCTCAAATAAGAACGGAAAAAAAAGTGATTCTAATGAAGTTTCCAACCATCGAAATAAATCTTTTCTTTTCGCGAATCTTTCTTCATTTTCTGGTTTCTATGGCTATCAAATAGTATAATGAAGGAGAACTAGTTATCTCAAATAAGAAAGGAAAAAAATTGATTCATAAGTATTTTCAAAACATCAAAAAAAAATTTTTTTCTTTTCGAGATTCTTTCCGCATAATATGCTTTTCTAAGAGTATCAAACGAGTGTAATGAAAGAGAACCAGTATTCTCAAAAAAGAACTGAAAAAAATTGATTCTCTTGGATTTTCCAACCTTCGAAAAAAAATTTTTTTTTTTTTTCGATATTCTTTCCGCATAATATGCTTTTCTACAGCTATGAAACTAGCAAAATGAAGGAGAACCGGTTATCTCAAATAAGAACGGAAAAAAAGTGATTCTAATGAAGTTTCCAACCATCGAAATAAATATTTTCTTTTCGCGAATCTTTCTTCATTTTATGGTTTTTTATGGCTATCAAACTAGTATAATGAAAGAGAACCAGTTATCTCAAATAAGAATGGAAAAAAAGTGATTCTAATGAAGTTTCCAAGAATTAAAAAAAATTTTTTTTCTTTTCGAGATTCTTTCCGTATAATATGCTTTTCTAAGACTAACAAACTAGTATAATGAAAGAAAACCCGTTATCTCAATAAAGAACGGAAAAAAATTGATTCTCTTGTATTTTCCAACCTTCGAAAAATTTTTTTTTTTTCTTTTCGAGATTCTTTCCGCATAATATGCTTTTCTAAGGCTATCAAACTAGTATAATGAAAGAGAACCAGTTATCTCAAAAAAGAACGGAAATAAATTGATTCTCTTGGATTTTCCAACCTTCGAAAAATTTTTTTTTTTCTTTTCATGATTCCTTCCGCATAATATGCTTTTCCACAGCTATCAAACTATCAAAATGAAAGAGAACCAGTATCTCAAATAAGAAAGGAAAAAAAGTGATTCTAATGAAGTTTCCAACCATCGAAATAAATCTTTTCTTTTCGCGAATCTTTCTTCATTTTATGGTTTTCTATGGCTATCAAACTAGCAAAATGAAAGAGAACCGGTTATCTCAAATAAGAACGGAAAAAAAGTGATTCTAATGAAGTTTCCAACCATCGAAATAAATCTTTTCTTTTCGCGAATCTTTCTTCATTTTATGGTTTTCTATGGCTATCAAACTAGTATAATGAAAGAGAACCAGTTATCTCAAATAAGAATGGAAAAAAAGGGATTCTAATGAAGTTTCCAAACATCAAAAAAATTTTTTTTCTTTTCGAGATTCTTTGCGCATTATATGCTTTTCTAAGGCTATCAAACTAGTATAATGAAAGAGAACTAGTTATCTCAAATAAGAATGGAAAAAAATTGAATCATAGGATTTTCAAAACATCAAAAACAAATTTTTTTCTTTTCGAGATTCTTTCCGCATAATATGCTTTTCTAAGACTATCAAACTAGTATAATGAAAGAGAACCAGTTATCTCAAATAAGAACGGAATAAAAGTGATTCTAATGAAGTTTCCAAACTTTGAAAAAAAATTTTGTTCTTTTCGAGATTCTTTCCCATAATATGCTTATTTAAGGCTATCAAACTAGTATAATGAAAGAGAACCAGTTATCTCAAAAAAGAACGGAAAAAAATTGATTCTCTTGGATTTTCCAACCTTCGAAAGAATTTTTTTTTTCTTTTCGATATACTTTCCGCATAATATGCTTTTCTACAGCTATCAAACTAGCAAAATGAAGGAGAACCGCTTATCTCAAATAAGAACGGAAAAAAAGTGATTCTAATGAAGTTTCCAACCATCGAAATAAATCTTTTCTTTTCGCGAATCTTTCTTCATTTTCTGGTTTTCTATGGCTATCAAACTAGAATAATGAAAGAGAAACAGTTATCTCAAATAAGAACGGAAAAAAAGTGATTCTAATGAAGTTTCCAAACATCAAAAAAAATTTTTTTTCTTTTCGAGATTCTTTCAGCATAATATGCTTTTCTAAGGCTATCAAACTAGTATAAAGAAAGAGAACCAGTTATCTCAAATAAGAACGGAAAGAAAGTGATTCATAAGGATTTTCCAAACAGCAAAAAAAATTTTTTTTCTTTTCGAGATTCTTTGCGCATTATATGCTTTTCTAAGTCTATCAAATAGTATAATGAAAGAGAACTAGTTATCTCAAATAAGAATGGAAAAAAATTGATTCATAAGTATTTTCAAAACATCAAAAAAAAATTTTTTTCTTTTCGAGATTCTTTCCGCATAATATGCTTTTCTAAGAGTATCAAACGAGTATAATGAAAGAATACCAGTTATCTCAAATAAGAACGGAAAAAAAGTGATTCTAATGAAGTTTCCAAACTTTGAAAAAAATTTTTTTTTTCTTTTCGAGGTTCTTTCCGCATAATATGCTTTTCTAAGCCTATCAAACTAGTATAATGAAAGAGAACCAGTTATCTCAAAAAAGAACGGAAAAAAATTGATTCTCTTGGATTTTCCAACCTTCGAAAAATTTTTTTTTTCTTTTCGAGATTCTTTCCGCATAATATGCTTTTCTACAGCTATCAAGCTAGCAAAATGAAAGAGAACCGGTTATCTCAAATAAGAACGGAAAAAAAGTGATTCTAATGAAGTTTCCAACCATCGAAATAAATGTATTCTTTTCGCGAATCTTTCTTCATTTTAAGGTTTTCTATGGCTATCAAACTAGTATAATGAAAGAGAACCAGTTATCTCAAATATGAATGGAAAAAAGTGATTCTAATGAAGTTTCCAGGAATCAAAAAAAATTTTTCTTCTTTTCGAGATTCTTTCCGCATAATATGCTTTTCTAAGACTATCAAACTAGTATAATGAAAGAGAACCAGTTATCTCAAATAAGAACGGAAAAAAAGTGATTCTATTCAAGTTTTGAAACTTTGAAAAAACTTTTTTTTTCTTTTCGAGATTCTTTCCGCATAATATGCTTTTCTACAGCTATCAAACTAGCAAAATGAAAGAGAACCGGTTATCTCAAATAAGAACGGAAAAAAAATGATTCCAATAAGATTTGCAACAATCGAAATAAATCTATCTTTTTCGCGAATCTTTCTTCATTTTATGGTTTTTTAAGGTTATCAAACTAGATTAATGAATTATCTCCATTTGAAACGGAAAATAAGCAGATGCTTTTGCTTTCCAAAATTCGATAATAATTTTCCTTTAACTAAACTAACTATCCTAACCTAAGCGAAACTAAACTACACTAAATTAAACTTAACTAAACTAAACTAAACTAAACTATAAGCTAAATTATAAACTAAACTAAACTAAACTATAAACTAATCTAAATTATACACTAAACTAAACTAAACTAAACTAACCTAACCTAACCTAACCTAACATAACCTAAACTAAACTTACCAAACTAAACTAAACAAAACTAACCTAACCTAACCTAACCTCTCCTAACCTAACCTAGCCTAACCTAACGTAAACTAAATTAAACAAAAGTAAGCTAACCTAATGAAACCTAAACTAATCTAATCTAAACTAAACTAAAATAAACTATTCCATAAACTATACTAAACTAAACTAAACTAACCTAACCTAACCTAATCTAATCTAACCTGAACTAAACTAAACTAAACTAAACTAACCTAACCTAACCTAACCTAAAATAAACTAAACTAAATAACCTAACTAATCTAAACTAATCTAAACTAACCTAACCTTACCTATATTAAACTAAACTAAACTAAACTAATCTAAACTAAACTAATCTAAACTAACCTAACCTAGCCTAACATAACCTAAACTAAACTAACCTAACCTACCCTAAACTAAACTAAATTAAACTAAACTAACTAAGCTAAACTAAACTAAACTAAACTAACCGAACCTAACCTAACCTAACATAAACTAAACTAAACTAAACTAATCTAAACTAACCCAACCTAACTTAAACGTAACTAAACTAAACTAAACTAATCTAAACCAAACTAAACTAAACTAAACTAAATTCCATAAAACTAAACTAAACTAAACTAAACTGCACTAACATAACCTTTCCTAACCTAATCTAAACTAAACTAAACTAAACTAACATAATCCAAACTAAACTATAAACTAAACTAAACCAATCTAAATTACACTAACCTAACCTAATCTTAACCAAACCCAACTAAAATATCTTAACCTAACCTATCCTAAACTTACCTAACCTAATCTAAGCTAAACTAAACTAAACTAAACTAAATTATAAACTAAACTATAAACTAAACTTAATTAAACTATAAACTAAACTATAAACTAAACTAAAATAAACTAAACTAACCTTACCTAACATAACCTAACCTAAATTAAACTAACGAACCTTACTTAACCTAACCTAACCTTACCTAACCTAAACTAAACTAAACTAAACTAACCTAAACTAAACAAAACTAAAATAAATTTAACTATAAATTAACTATACTTAACTAAATTATAAACTAAACTATAAACTAAATTATATTAACTAAACTAATATAAACTAAACTAAACTAAACTATACTAACCTAACAAAACCTAAACTTAAGTAAACTTAAAGAAATTAACATAACCTAACCTAACCTAAATTAAACTAAAATAAACTAAACGAAACTAACTAAACTAAACTAAACTGAACTTACCTAACCTAACCTAACATAACCGAAGTTTCCAACCTCCAAAAATAAATGTTTTCTTTTCGAGATTCTTCCGCTTAATATGCTTTTCTAAGGTTTTCAAACAAAAATGAAAGAGAACCAGTTATCTCAAATAAGAACGGAAAAAAGGTGATTCTAATGAAGTTTGCAACCATCGAAATAAATCTTTTCTTTTCGCGAATCTTTCCTAATTTTATGGTTTTCTATGGCTATCAAACTAGCAAAGTGAAAGAGAACCGGTTATCTCAAATAAGAACGGAAAAAAAGTGATTCTAATGAAGTTTCCAAACATCAAAAAAAATTTTTTTTCTTTTCGAGATTCTTTGCGCATTATATGCTTTTCCAAGTCTATCAAATAGTATAATGAAAGAGAACTAGTTATCTCAAATAAGAATGGAAAAAAATTGATTCATAAGTATTTTCAAACCATCAAAAAAAAATTTTTATCTTGTAGAGATTCTTTCCGCATTATATGCTTTTCTAAGAGTATCAAACTAGTATAATGAAAGAGAACCAGTTATCTCAAAAAAGAACGGAAAAAAAGTGTTTCTAATGAAGTTTCCAACCATCGAAATAAATCTTTTCTTTTCGCGAATCTTTCTTCATTTTATGGTTTTCTATGGCTATCAAACTAGTATAATGAAAGATAACCAGTTATCTCAAATAAGAAAGGAAAAAAAGTGATTCTAATGAAGTTTCAAACCTTGGAAAAAATTTTTTTTTCATTTCGATATTATTTCCGCATAATATGCTTTTCTACAGCTATCAACTAGCAAAATGAAAGACAATCAGTTATCTCAAATAAGAACGGAAAAAAAGTGATTCTAATGAAGATTCCAACCATCGAAATAAATCTTTTCTTTATAGATTCTTTGCGCATTACATATATCAAACTAGTATAATGAAAGAGAACTAGTTATCTCAAATAAGAATGGAAAAAAATTGATTCATAAGTATTTTCAAAACATCAAACAAAAATTTTTTTCTTTTCGAGATTTTTTCCGCATAATATGCTTTTCTAAGACTATCAAACTAGTATAATGAAAGAGAACCAGTTATCTCAAATAAGAACGGAAAAAAAGTGATTCTAATGAAGTTTCCAACCATCGAAATAAATCTTTTTTCTTTTCGAGATTCTTTCCGCATAATATGCTTTTCTAAGGCTATCAAACTAGTATAAAGAAAGAGAACCAGTTATCTCAAATAAGAATGGAAAAAAAGTGATTCATAAGGATTTTCCAAACATCAAAAAAAATTTTTTTTCTTTTCGAGATTCTTTCCGCATAATACGCTTTTCTAAGCCTATCAAACTAGTATAATGAAAGAGAACCAGTTATCTCAAAAAAGAACGGAAAAAAATTTATTCTCTTGGATTTTCCAACCTTCGAAAAAAATTTTTTTTTCTTTTCGAGATTCTTTCCGCATAATATACTTTTCTACAGCTATCAAGCTAGCAAAATGAAAGAGAACCGGTTATCTCAAATAAAAACGGAAAAAAAGTGATTCTAATGAAGTTTCCAACCATCGAAATAAATCTTTTCTTTTCGCGAATCTTTCTTCAGTTTATGGTTTTCTATGGCCATCAAACTAGTATAATGAAAGAAAACCAGTTATCTCAAATAAGAATGGAAAAAAAGTGATTCTAATGAAGTTTCCAAGAATCAAAAAAAATTTTTTTTCTTTTCGAGATTCTTTCCGCATAATATGCTTTTCTAAGACTATCAAACTAGTATAATGAAAGAGAACCAGTTATCTCAAATAAGAACGGAAAAAAAGTGATTCTAATGAAGTTACCAAACTTTGAAAAAAATTTTTTTTCTTTTCGAGATTATTTCGCATAATATGCTTTTCTAAGGCTATCAAACTAGTATAATGAAAGAGAACCAGTTATCTCAAAAAAGAACGGAAAAAAATTGATTCTCTTGGATTTTCCAACCTTCGAAAAAAATTTTTTTTTTCTTTTCATGATTCTTTCCGCATAATATGCTTTTCTACAGCTATCAAACTATCAAAATGATAGAGAACCAGTATCTCAAATAAGAAAGGAAAAAGAGTGATTCTAATAAAGTTTCCAACAATCGAAATAAATCCTTTCTTTACGCGAATCTTTCTTCATTTTATGGTTTTCTAAGGTTATCAAACTAGAATAATGAAGGAGAAATAGTTATCTCCATTTGAAACGCAAAAAAAAAAAAAAAAAAAAATTTTGGTTTCCAACCTTAGAAAAAAAATGTTTTCTTTTCGAGATTCTTTCTGCATAATATGCTTTTGTAAGGCTATCAAACTAGAAAAATGAAAGAGAACCAGTTAATTCAAATAAGAACGGAAAAAAAGTGATTGTAATGATGTTTCCAACCATCGAAATAAATCCTTTCTTTTCGCCACTTTTCTTCATTTTATGCTCTTCTAAGCCTATCAAACTAGAATATTGAAGGAAAAATAGTTATCTCCATTTGAAACGCAAAAAAGCAGATGCTTTTGGTTTCCAAACTTCGAAAATAATTTTCTTCTTAACTAAACTAACTAACCTAACCTAAGCGAAACTAAACTAAATTAAACTAAACTCAAAAAAACTAAATTTAACTAAAATAAACTAAACTAAAATAAACGAAACTAACTAAACTAAACGAAACTAATAAAACTAAACTAACCTAACATAACCTAACCTAAACTAAACTACACTAAATTAAACTAAACTAAACTAAACTAAACTAAACTAAACTATAAGCTAAATTATAAACTAAACTAAACTAAACTATAAACTAATCTAAATTATAAACTAAACTAAACTAAACTAAACTAACCTAACCTAACCTAACCTAACATAACCTATACTAAACTAAACAAACTAAACAAAACTAACCTAACCTAACCTAACCTCACCTAACCTAACCTAACCTAACCTAACGTAAACTAAACTAAACAAAAGTAAACTAACCTAATGAAACCTAAACTAATCTAATCTAAACTAAAGTAAAATAAACTATTCTATAAACTAAACTAAACTAAACTAAACTAACCTAACCTAACCTAACCTAATCTAACCTAAACTAAACTAAACTAAACTAAACTAAACTAAACTAACCTAACCTAACCGAACCTAACCTAAAATAAACTAAACTAAATAACCTAACTAATCTAAACTAATCTAAACTAACCTAACCTTACCTAAATTAAACTAAACTAAACTAAACTATTCTAAACTAAACTAATCTAAACTAACCTAACCTAACCTAACATAACCTAAACTAAACTAACCTAACCTAACCTAACCTAAACTAAACTAAATTAAACTAAACTAAGCTAAACTAAACTAAACTAAACTAACCGAACCTAACCTAACCTAACATAAACTAAACTAAACTAAACTAAGCTAAACTAACCCAACCTAACTTAAACGTAACTAAACTAAACTAAACTAAACTAATCTAAACCAAACTAAACTAAACTAAATTAAATTCAACTAAACTAAACTAAACTAAACTACACTAACATAACCTTTCCTAACCTAATCTAAACTAAACTAAACTAAACTAACATAATCCAAACTAAACTATAAACTAAACTAAACTAATCTAAATTACACTAACCTAACCTAACCTTAACTAAACCCAACTAAACTAACTTAACCTAACCTAAGCTAAACTTACCTAACCTAATCTAAGCTAAACGAAACTAAACTAAACTAAATTATAAACTAAACTATAAACTAAACTTTATTAAACTATAAACTAAACTATAAACTAAACTAAAATAAACTAAACTAACCTTACCTAACGTAACCTAACCTAAATTAAACTAACTAACATAACTTAACCTAACCTAACCTTACCTAGCCTAAACTAAACTAAACTAAACTAACCTAAACTAAACAAAACTAAAATAAATTTAACTATAAATTAACTATAAACTATACTTAACTAAATTATAAACTAAACTATAAACTAAATTATATTAACTAAACTAAAATAAACTTAACTAAACTAAACTAAACTAACCTAACCTAAACTTAAGTAAACTTAACTAAATTAACATTACCTAACCTAACCTAAACTAAACTAAAATAAACTAAACGAAAGTAACTAAACTAAACTAAACTGAACTTACCTAACCTAACCTAACCTAACCGAAATTTCCAACCTCCAAAAATAAATGTTTTCTATTGGAGATTCTTTCCGCATAATATGCTTTTCTAAGGTTTTCAAACAACAAAAATGAAAGAGAACCAGTTATCTCAAATAAGAAGGGAAAAAAGGTGATTCTAATGAGGTTTGCAACCATCGAAATAAATCTTTTCTTTTCCGAATCTTTCTAGATTTTATGCTTTTCTAAGGCTATCAAATTAGAATAATGAAGGAGAAATGGTTAACTATATTTGAGACGCAAAAAAAGAAGATTCTTTTGGTTTCCAACCATCGAAAATAATTTTTTTACTAACTAAACTAACCTAACCTAAATTAAACTAAACTAAATTAAACTAAACTAAACTAAACTAAACTAAACGAAACTAGCTAAACTAAACTAACTTTAACTAACCTAACCTAACATAACCTAACCTAAACTAAATAAAAGTAGATTAAACCAATCTGAACTAACCTAACCTAACCTAAACAAACCCAAACTGAACTAAACTAAACTAAACTATCCCAATCTAACCTAAACTAAACTAAACTAAACTAAACTAACCTAACATAACCTAAACTAAAATAAACTAAATTAAACTAACCTTACCTAACTAACCTAAACTATTCTAAATTAATCAAAATTAAACTAAACTAAACTAAACTTTAAACTAAACTATAAACCTAACTAAACTAAACTTTAAATTAATCTAAAGTATAAACTAAAATAAAATAAACTAAACTAACCTAACCTAACCTGACCTAAACTAAACTAAAAAAACTAAACTAAACTAAACTAACCTAACCTAACTTAACCTAAACTAAGGTAAACTAAACTAAACTACAATAACCTAATCAAACCTAAACTAAACTAATCTAAACTAAACTAAATTAAAGTATTCTATAAACTAAACTAAACTAAACTAAACTAAACTAACCTAACCAAACCTAAACTAAACCAAACTAAACTAAAATTAAATATAAACTAAACTATAAACTAAACTAAACTAAAGTATAAACTAAACTATATACTAAATTAATTAACTAAACTATAAACTGAACTAAACTTAACTAAACTAAACTAAACTTAACTAACGTAACCTCATCTAACCTAACCTAAGCCAACTTAACATAAACTAAACTAAACTAAGCTAATCTAACCTAACATAACCTAACCTAAACGAAACTAAACTAAACTAAACTAAACTAAATTAAACTAATCTAAACTAAACTAAACTAAACTAAATTCAACTAAATTAAACTAAACTAAAATAAACTGCACTAACCTAACCTAACCTAATCCAATCTAAACTAAAGTAAACTAAACCAAACCAACCTAGCCTAAACTAACCTAAACTATCTAAACTAATCTAAACTGAAATATAAACTAAACTATAAATTAAACTAAACTATAAACTATAAACTAAAGTAAACTAAACTATAAACTAAACTATAAACTAAACTAACCTAACCTAACCTAACATAACCTAAATTAAAGTAAACTAAAATAAACTGATTTGACATAACCTAACCTAAAGTAACCTAAGCTAAACTGAACTAACCTAACCTAAGCTAAACTGAACTAAACTAAACTATATTCTAAACTAACTATAAAAAACTATAAACTAAAGGAAACTAAAAACCAAACTAAACTAAACTAACCTAACCTAAACTAACCTAAACTAAACTAATCTAACCTAACTTAATGTAATCTAAACTAAACTAATCTAAACAAAACTAAATGTAAACTAAACTAAACTAATCTAAATTAATCTAAACAAAAATCACCTAAACTAAACTAAACTAAACTAAAGTAAACTAACTTAATGAAACATAAACTAAACTAATCTAAACTAAAGTAAAATAAACTATTGTATAAACTAAACTAAACTAAACTAAACTAAACTAACCTAACCTAACCTAACCTAAACTAAATAAAACTAAACTAACCTAACCTAACCGAACGTAATCTAAACTAAACTAAACTAAAAAACCTAACTAATCTAAACTAACCTAAATTAACATAACCTAACCTAAATTTAACTAAACTAAACTGAACTAATCTAAACTAAAGTAAACTAACCTAACCGAACCTAACCTAAACTAAACTAAACTAAACAACCTAACTAATCTAAGCTAACCTAAACTAACAAATCCTAACCTAAAATAAACTAAACTAACTAAGCTATACTAAACTAAACTAAACTAAACTAAACTATAAACTAAACTATAAACTAAACTAAACTATAAACTGAACTATAAACTAAATTATCTAAACTAAACTATAAACTAAACTAAACTTAACTAAACTAAACTAAATTAAATTTAACTAACCTAACCTAAGCTAAACTAACACAAACTAAACTAAAGTAAGCTAACATAACCTAACCTAACTTAAACGTAACTAAACTAAACTAAACTAAGCTAATCTAAACCAAACTCAACTAAACTAAATTCAACTAAATTAAACTAAACTACACTAACCTAACCTAACCTAATCTAATATAGACTAAACTAAACTAAATTAAACTAACCTAACCTAAACTAACCGAAACTATCTGAACTAAATTAAACTAAACTATAAACTATATACTAAACTAAACTATAAACTAAACTAAACTAACCTACCCTAGCCTAACCTAACATAACCTAAACTAATCTAAACTAATATAAACTAATTTAACCTAACCTAACCTAAATTAAACTAACCTTACCTAACCTAATCTAAACTAAACTAAACTAAACTAAACTATAAACTAATCTATAAAATAAACTAAACTAAACTAAACTATAATCCAAAATAAACTAAACTAAAATAAATTAACTAAACTAACTAACCAAACCTAAGCTAAAATAAACTAACCTAACCTAAAATAAACTAAACTATATTCTAATGTTAAAAAAACTATAAACTTAAGTAAATTATAAAGTAAACTAAACAACACTAAACTAACGTAGCCTAATAATCTAAACTAAACTAAACTAAAATTACCTTACCCAACCTAACCTAACCTAACCTATACTAAACTAAACTAACCTAACCTAATATAACCTAACGGAACCTGAACTTACGCAACCTAAACTAAACTAATCTAAACTATATTAAACTAAACTAAACTTAACGAAACTAAACTAAACTATAAACTAAACTAAACTATAAACTAAACTAAACTAAACTATAAAATAAACTAAACTAAACTATAAACTAAACTAAAATAAACAAAACTAAACTAATATAACCTATCCTAAACTAACCTAAAATAACCTAACCTAAACTAAACTAAACTAAACTAAACTAAACTAACCTAACCTAACTTAACTAAACTAAACTTTAGGCACCTAACCTAACCTAACCTAACCTAACGTTACATAAACTAAACTAAAATAAACTAACCTAAGCTAAGCTAACCCAGCCTAAACGAAACTAAACTAAACTAAACTAAACCAAACTAAAATAAAATAAACTAAACTATAAACTAAACTATAAACTAAACCAAAATCAACTAAATTAAACTAAACTACCTAAACTACACTAACCTAACCTAGCCTAATCTAATCTAAACTAAACTAAACTAAACCAAACCAACCTAGGCTAAACTAACCTAAACTATCTAAACTAAATTAAACTAAACTATAAACTATAAACTAAACTAAACTAAACTATAAACTAAACTATAAATTAACTAACCTAACCTAACCTAACAGAACCTAAACTAATCTAAACAAAACAAAATAAACTAATTTAACATAACCTAACCTACCCTAACCTAAACTTACCTAACCTATTCTAACCTAAACTAAACTAAAGTAAACTAAATTATGAACTATACCATAAATTAATCTATAAACTAAATTAAACTAAACTGAAATATAAACTAAAATAAACTAAACCAAAAATAACCTAAACTAAACTAGCTAACCTAACCTAACCTAACCTAAGATAAACTAAACTAACCTAACCTAACCTAACCTAAACTTAACTAACTAACCTAACCTAACCTAACCTAAGATAAACTAAACTAACCTAACCTAACCTAAACTAAACTAAACTAAACTAAACTAAGCCATAAACTAAACTAAACTAAACTAATCTACACTAAACTAACCTAACCTATCCTAAGCTAACTTATATTAAACTAAACTCAACTAAACTAAACTATAAACTAAACTATAAATTAACTAAACTAAACTAAACTATAAACTAAACTATAAAGTAATCTAAACTTAACTAAACTATAAAGTAGATTAAACTAAACTAAACTAAACTATACTAAACTAACCTAACCTAAACTCAACTAAACTAAACTAACCTAACTAAACCTAACCTAAACTAAACTGAATTAAATAAGCTAAATTCAACTAAACTAAAATAAACTAAACTAAACTAAACAAAACAAAACTAAACTAAACTAAACTAAACTAAATTAAAACTAAATTTAACTATAAACTAAACTTAACTAAACTATAAACTATACTATAAACTAAATTAAATTAACTAAACTATAAACTAAACTAAAATAAACTAAACTAAACTAATCTAAACTTAACTAAATTATCCTAACCTAACCTAAACTAAACGAAACTAAACTAATCGAAAATAAACTATACTAAACTAAACTAAACTAACCTAACCTAACGTAAACTAACCTAACCTAAGCGAAGTTTTCAACTTTCAAAAATAAATTTTTTCTTTTCGAGATTCTTTCCGCATAATATGCTTTTCTAAGGTTATCAAACTACAAAAATGAAAGAGAACCAGTTATCTCAAATAAGAACGGAAATAAGTGATTCTAATGAGGTTTGCAACCATCGAAATAAATCTTTTCTTTTCGCGAATCTTTCTTCATTTTATGCTTATCTAATGCTATCAAACTAGAATAATGAATAAGAAATAGTTATCTCCATTTGAAATGCAAAAAAAACGCGATTCTTTTGGTTTCCAACCTTCGAAAATAATTTTCTTCCTAACTAAACTAACCTAACCTAATCTAAACCAAACTAAACTAAATTATACTAAACTATATAAAACTAAACTAAAATAAAATAAACTAAATTAAACGAAACGAAACTAACTAAACTAAACGAAACTAACTAAAATAAACTGACCTAACCTAACCTAACCTAACATTAACTAACCTAACATAACCTAACTTAACCTAACCTAAACTAAATAAAAATAAATTAAATCAAAATAAACTAACCTAACCTAACCTAACCTAAGCTAAAATAAACTTTACTAAACTAAACTAAACTAAACTAACCGAACCTAACCTAACCTAACCTAAACTAAACTAAACTAAATTAAACCAAACTAAACTAAACTAGATTAAACTAACCTAACCAAACCAACCTAGCCTAAACTAACCTAAACTATCTAAATTAAATTAAACTAAACTATAAACTATAAACTAAACTAAACTAAACTAACCGAACCTAACCTAACAGAACCTAAACTAATCTAAACAAATCAAAATAAACTAATTTATCATAACCTAACCTACCCTAACCTAACCTTACCTAACCTATACTAACCTAAACTAAAAAAAAGTAAACTAAATTATGAACTATACCATAAATTAATCTATAAACTAAACTAAACTAAACTAAAATATAAACTAAAATAAACTAAACAGAAATAACCTAAACTAAACTAACTAACCTAACCTAACCTAAGATAAACTAAACTAACCTAACCTAACCTAAACTAAACTAAACTAAACTAAACTGAAATAAACTATATTCTAAACTAAATATAAAAAACTATAAACTAAAGCAAACTATAAACTAATCTAAACTAAACTAAACTAACCTAACCTAACCTAAACTAAACTAATCTAACCTAACCTAATCTAACCTAACCTAAACTAAACTAATCTAAATTAAACTAAATGTAAACTAAACTATAAACTAAACTGAACTATAAACTAAACTAAACTAATCTAAACTAAACTAAACTAAAATCACCTTACCCAACGTAACCTAACCTAACCTAAACTAAACTAAACTAAACTAACCTAACCTGAACTAAGTAAAATTAAACTAAAATAAACTAAACTAAACCATAAACTAAACTAAACTAAACTAATCAAAACTAATCCAATATAACATAACCTAACGTAACCTAAACTAAACTAAACTAACCTAACCTCCCTAACCTAACCTAATCTAAACTTATCTAAACTATAATAAATTATACTAAACTATAAACTAAACTATAAACTAAACTAAACAAAATTATAAATTAAACTATAACTAATATAAACTAAACTATAAACAAAACTAAAGTAAACTAAACTAACCTAACATAACCTAACCTAAACTAAACTAAATTAACCTTAACAAACCTAACCTAAACTAACCTAAACTAAACTAAACAAAACTAACCTAACCTAATCTAACCTAACCAAAACTAAACTAAACTAAACAAAACTAAACTAAACTAAATTGAACTATAAACTAAACTATATACTTAACTAAACTAAATTAACTAAATTAAACTATAAACTAAATTAAACTAAACTAAACAAACCTAAGCTAAACGTAACTAAACTTAACTAAACTAATCTAACCTAACCTAAACTAAACTAAACTAAACTAAACGAAACCAAACTATAAACTAAAATATAAACTGAACTAAACTAAACTATAAACTTAACTAAACTAAACTAAACTAAACTAACCTAACCTAACCGAACCTAACCTAACCTAACCTAACCTAAACTAAACTAAAGTAAACTAAACTAACCTAACCTAACCGAACCTAACCTAACCTAACCAAAAGTAAACTAAACTAAACTTACATAACTTAACCTAACCCAAAGCAAACTAAACTTAAGTAAACTAATCTAAACTAAACGAAACTAAACCATAAACTAAACTATAAACTAAACTAAAATACACTAATCTATAAACTAAACTAAACTAAAACAAACAAAATAAACCTATCCTAACCCCACCGAACCTAACGTAACCTGACGTAACCTAAATTAAACTAAACTAACCTAACCTAACCTTCCCCAACCTAAACTAATCTAAATTAACCTGACCTAACCTAACCTAACCTAACCTAACCTAAACTAAACTAAACTCTAACTAAATTAAACTAAACTATAAATAACCTATAACAAACTAAACTAAACTAAGCCATGAACTAAACTAAACTAAACTAATCTACACTATACTAACCTAACCTATCCTAAGCTAACCTATATTAAACTAAACTAAACTAAACTATAAACTAAACTATAAATTAACTAAACTAAATTAAACTATAAACTAAATTATAAAGTAATCTAAACTTAACTAAACTATAAACCAGATTAAACTAAACTAAACTAAACTATAGTAAACTAACCTAACCTAAACTCAACTAAACTAAACAAACCTAACTTAACCTAACCTAAACTAAACTGAATTAAATAAACTAAATTCAACTAAACTAAAATAAACTAAACTAAACTAATCTAAATTTAACTAAATTATCCTAACCTAACCTAAACTAAACGAAACTAAACTAATCGAAAATAAACTATACTAAACTAAACTAAACTAACTTAACCTAACGTAACCTAACCTAACCTAATCGAAGTTTTCAACTTTCAAAAATAATTTTTTTCTTTTCGAGATTCTTTCCGCATAATATGCTTTTCTAAGGTTATCAAACTACAAAAATGAAAGAGAACCAGTTATCTGAAATAAGAACGGAAATAAGTGATTCTAATGAGGTTTTCTACCATCGAAATAAATTTTTTCTTTTCGCGAATCTTTCTTCATTTTATGCTTATCTAATGCTATCAAACTAGAATAATGAATGAGAAATAGTTATCTCCATTTGAAATGCAAAAAAAACGCGATTCTTTTGGTTTCCAACCTTCGAAAATAATTTTCTTCCTAACTACACTACCCTAACCTAATCTAAACCAAACTAAACTAAATTATAATAAACTATATAAAACTAAACTAAACTAAAATAAACTAAACTAAACGAAACGAAACTAACTAAACTAAACGAAACTAACTAAATTAAACTGACCTAACCTAACCTAACCTAACATTACCTAACCTAACATAACCTAACGTAACCTAACCTAAACTAAATAAAAATAAATTAATTCAAAATAAACTAACCTAACCTAACCTAAGCTAAAATAAACTAAACTAAACTAAACTAAACAAACCTAACCTAACCTAACCTAAACTAAACTAAACTAAATTAAACCAAACTAAACTAAACTAAATTAAACTAACCTAACCTAACCTAACCTAACCTAAACTGAACTAAACTGAGCTAAACTAAACTAACCTAAACAAACCTAAACTAAACTAAACTAAATTAAACTAAACTAAACTAAACTTAACTATAAGCTAAATTATAAACTAAACTAAACTAAACTATAAACTAATCTAAATTATAAACTAAACTAAAATAAACTAACCTAACCTGACCTAAACCAAACTAAACTTAACTAAACTAAAGTAACCTACCCTAACATAACCTAACCTAACCTAAACTAACCTAAATTAAACTAATCTAAACTAAAGTAAACTAACCTAATGAAACCTAAACTAAACTAATCTAAACTAAACTAAAATGAACTATTCTATAAACTAAACTAAACTAAACTAAACTGAACTAACCTAACCTAACCTAACCTAACATAACCTAAACTGAACTAAACTAACCTAACCTAACCGAACCTAACCTAACCAAAACTAAACCAAATAACCTAACTAATCCAAACTAACCTAAACTAACATAACCTAACCTAAATTATACTAAACTAAACTAATCTAATCTAAACCAAACTAAACTAACCTAACCTAACGTAACCTAAACTAAACTAATATAACCTAACCTAACCTAAACTATACTAAATTAAACTAAACTAACAAATTAAACTAAAGTAAACTAAACTAATCTAAACAAAAATAAACTATAAACTAAACTATAAACTAAAATAAATTATAAATTAAACTATAAACTAAATTATATAAACTAAACTATAAACTAAACCAAACTTAACTAAACTAAACTAAATTGAACTTAACTAACCTAACCTAAACTAAGCTAACCTAACATATACTAAACTAAACTAAACTAAACTAAGCTAACCTAACCTAACCAAACTTAAACGTAACTATTCTAAACTAAACTAAGCTAATCTAAACCAAACAAAACTAAACTAAACTAAATTCAACTAAATTAAACTAAACTACACTAACCTAACTTAATCTAATGTAAATTAAAATAAACTAAACTAAACAAACCTAAGCTAAACTTTCCTAAACTATCTAAGCTAAACTAAACTGAACTATAAACTAAACTATAAATTAAACTCAACTATAAACTATATACTAAACTAAACTATAAACCAAACTAAACTAACCTAACCTAACATAACCTAAACTAAACTAAACTAATATAAACTATTTTAACCTAACCTAACCTAAACTAACCTAACATTACCTAACCTAATCTAACCTAAACTAAACTATACTAAACTACACTATAAACTATTCTATTAACTAATCTATAAACTAAACTAAACAAAACTATAATCCAAAATAAACTAAACTAAAATAAATTAACTAAACTAACTAACCTAACCTAAGCTAAATTAAACTAACCTACCCTAAAATAAAATAAACTAAACTTAATTATATATTCTAAATTAACTGTTAAAAAAACTATAAACTTAAGTAAATTATAAAGTAAACTAAACAACACTAAACTATCCTAGCCTAACCTAACCTAAACTATCCTAACCTAATGTAACCTAAACTAAACTAAAATAAACTGAAATAAATTAAACTATAAACTAAACTATAAACTAAACTAAACTATAAACTAAACTATAAAATAAACTATAAACTAAACTATGGTAAACTAAACTAAAGTAAATTAACGTAACCCAACCTAAACTAAACTAAATGAAACTAAACTAAGCTAAACTATACTTACCTAACGTAAACTTTCCTAAACTAATCAAAACTAAACTTACCTTTCTTAACCTAACCTAAAGTAAACTAAACTAAAGTAAACTAAACGAAACTAAACTATAAACTAAACTATAAACTAAACTAAACTAAACTATAAACTTAACTAAATTAATTAAACTAAACTAACCTAACCTAACCTAACCTAACCTAAACTAAACTTAAGTAAACTAAACTAATCTAAATTAACCTAACCTAACCTAACCGTACCTAACCAAATCAAAACTAAACTAAACTAAACTTACATAACTTAACCTAACCCAAAGCAAACTAAAATCAACTAAACTAAACTAAACTAAACGAAACTAAACTATAAACTAAACTAAACTACACTAATCTATAGACTAAACTAAACTAAACCAAACTAAATAAACCTAAACTAACCCAACCGAACCTAACGTAACCTAACGTAACCTAAATTAAACTAAACTAACAAAACCAAAACTAACCCAACCTAAACTAATCTAAACTAACGTAACCTAACCTAACCTAAACTAAACTAAACTATAAACTAAATTAAACTAAACTGTAAATAACCCATAAACAAACTAAACTAAACTAAACTAAACTACACTAAACTAACCTAACCTATCCTAAGCTAACCTATACTAAACTAAACTAAACTATAAATTAACTAAACTAAATTAAATTATAAACTAGACTATAAAGTAAACTAAACTAAACTAAACTATACACTAGATTAAACTAAACTACACTTAACTATACTAAACTAACCTAACCTAAACTCAACTAAACTAAACTAAACTAACTTAACCTAAATTAAACTAAACTGAATTAAACTAAAGTAAACTAAACTAAACTAAACTAACCGAAACTAACTAAAGTAAACTAACTTAACCTAACCTAACATAACATAACTTAAACTAAATAAAAGTAAATTAAACCAAACTAAACTAATCTAACCTAACCAAACCTAAACTAAACTAAACTAAACCAACCTAACCGAACCTAACCTAAATTAAACTAAACTAAAATAAACTAACCTAACCTAACCTAAACTAAACTAAATTAAAAAAAATTAAACTAAAATAAACTATAAGCTAAACTATAAACTAAACTAAACTAAACTTTAAACTAATCTAAAGTATAAACTAAACTAAAATAAACTAAACTAACCTAACCTAACCTGACTTAAACTAAACTAAACAAAACTAAACTAAACTAAACTAACCTAACCTAACTTAACCTAAATTAGAGTAAACTAAACTAAACTACAATAACCTAATCAAACCTAAACTAAACTAATCTAAACTAAACTAATTAAACTATTCTATAAACTAAACTAAACTAAACTAACCTAACCTAACCTAACCTAACCTGTCCTAAACTAAACTAAACAAAACTAAACTAAACTAAACTAACCTAACCTAACTTAACCTAAATTAAAGTAAACTAAACTAAACTACAATAACCTAATCAAACCTAAACTAAACTAATCTAAACTAAACTAATTAAACTATTCTATAAACTAAACTAAACTAAACTAACCTAACCCAACCTAACCTAACCTAAACTAAACC
Organism: Metallyticus violacea; assembly: GCA_030762175.1. Taxonomy (NCBI): domain Eukaryota; kingdom Metazoa; phylum Arthropoda; class Insecta; order Mantodea; family Metallyticidae; genus Metallyticus; species Metallyticus violacea. Next base: position 57,484,891 of record CM060839.1, on the reverse strand, counting down.
AAACTAAACTAAAATAAACTATAAACTAAACTACAAATTAAATTAAGTATAAACTAAACTATAAACTAAATTAACAAACTATAAACTAAACTAAACTTAACTAAACTAAACTAAACAAAACTCAACTAACCTAACCTAACCTAACTTAACTTAACATAAACTAAACTAAACTAAACTAAGCTAACCTAACCTAACCTAAACTAAACTAAACTAAACCAAACTGAATTCCACTAAATTAAACTAAACTAAACTAAACTACACTAACCTAACCTAACCTAACCCAACCTAACCTAACCTAAACTAAACCAAACTAAACTAAAATGAACTAAACTAAACTAAATAAAACTAACCTAACCTAACCTAACCTAAACTGAACTAAACTGAACTAAACTAAACTAACCTAAACTAACTTAAACTAAACTAAACTAAATTAAACTATACTAAACTAAACTAAACTTAACTATAAGCTAAATTATAAACTAAACTAAACTAAACTATAAACTAATCTAAATTATAAACTAAACTAAACTAAAATAAACTAACCTAACCTGACCTAAACCAAACTAAACGTAACTAAACTAAAGTAACCTAACCTAACATAACCTAACCTAACCTAAACTAACCTAAATTAAACTAATCTAAACTAAAGTAAACTAACCTAATGAAACCTAAACTAAACTAATCTAAACTAAACTAAAATGAACTATTCTATAAACTAAACTAAACTAAACTAAACTGAACTAACCTAACCTAACCTAACCTAACATAACCTAAACTGAACTAAACTAACCTAACCTAACCGAACCTAACCTAACCTAACCGAACCTAACCTAACCAAAACTAAACTAAATAACCTAACTAAATCAAACTAACCTAAACTAACATAACCTAACCTAAATTAAACTAAACTCAACTAAACTAATCTAAACCAAACTAAACTAACCTAACCTAACCAAACCCAACCTAACCTAACCTAAACTAAACCAAACTAAACTAAAATAAACTGTAAACTAAACTATAAATTAAACTAAACTATAAACTATAAACTAAACTATAAACTAACCTAACCTTACCTAACCTAATCTAACCTAAACTAAACTAAACTAAAGTAAACTAAATTATACACTATACTATAAACTAATCTATAAACTAAACTTAACTAAACTATAAACTAAATAAACTGAACTAAAATAAAATAAACTAAACTAACTAACCTATCCTAACCTAACCTAACCTAATATAAACTAGATTACCTAACCTAACCTAAACTGAACTAAAATAAACTATATTTTAAACTAACTATAAAAAACTATAAACTAAAGGAAACTATAAACTAAACTAAACTAAACTAAACTAACCTAACCTAAACTAACCTAAACTAAACTAATCTAACCTAACTTAACATAACCTAAACTAAACTAATCTAAACTAAATTAAATGTAAACTAAACTATAAACTAAACTGAACTATTAACTAAACTAAACTAATCTAAACAAAATTAAAGTAAAATCACCTTACCCAGCCTAACCTAACCTAACCTAAACTAAAATAAACTAAACTATCCTAACCTAACCTAACCTAACCTAAACTAACCTAACCTAAACTAAATTGAACTAAACTAAAATAAACTAAACTAAACCATAAACTAAACTAAACTAAACTAAACAAAACTAAACTAATATAACCTAACCTAAATTAAACTATAAACTAAACTAATATATCCTAACCTAAATTAAACTATAAACTAAAATAAACTAAACTATAAACAAAACTAAATTAAACTAAACTAACATAACCTAACCTAAATTAAAATAAACTAACCTTACCTAACCTAACCAAAACTAACCTAAATTAAACTAAACAAAACTAACCTAACCTAACCTAACCCAAAATAAACTATACTAAACCAAACAAAACTAAACTAAACTAAACTAAACTGAACCATAAACTTAACTATATACTTAACTAAACTAAATTAACTAAACTAAAGCATAAACAAAACTAAACTAAACTAAACTAAACTAAACTAACCTAACTAAAACATAACTAAACTTAAGTAAATTAATCTAACCTAACTTAAAATAAATTAAACTAAACTAAACGAAACTAAATTAAGCTAAACTAAACTAACCTAACCTAACCTTACCTAAACTACACTAAACTAATTTTACCTAACTTAACGTAACCTAAAGTAAACTAAACTAAATTAAACTAAACGAAACTAAAGTATACAAATACTATAAACTAAACTAAACTAAACTAAACTATAAACTTAACTAAACTAAACTAACCTAACCTAACCTAACCGAACCTAACCTAACCTAACCTAAACTAAACTAAAGTAAATTAAACTAACCTAAACTAACCTAACATAACCTAACCAAAACTAAACTAAATTAAACTTACATAACTTAACCTAACGTAAAGTAAACTAAACTAAACGAAACTAAAGTATAAAAATACAATAAACTAAACTAAACTACACTAATCTATAAACTAAACTAAACTATACTAATGTAAATAAACCTAACCTAACCTAACCGTACCTAGCCTAACCTAACCGTACCCAAATTAAACTAAACTAACCTAATCTAACCTAACCCAACCTAAATTAATCTAAACTAACCTAACCTTATCTAACCTAACCTAACCTAACCTAAACTAATCCATAAACTAAATTAAACTAAACTATAAATAAACTATAAACTAAACTAAACTAAACTAAGCCATAAACTAAACTAAACTAAACTACACTAAACTAAACTAACATATCTAAGCTAACCTATACTAATGTATACTAAAATAAACTTAACTATAAACTAGACTATAAATTAACTAAACTAAACTAAACTATGAAGTAGATTAAACTAAACTATACTAAACTAAACTAACCTAATTTAAACTGAACTGAACTAAACTAAACTAACTTATCATAACCTAAACTAAACCGAATTAAACTAAACTAAATTCAACTTAACTAATGTAAAGCAAACTAACTTAACCTAACCTAACCTAACATAACCTAACTTAACCTAAACTAAACTAAATTAAACTTAACTAAACTAAACTAACGTAACCTAAACTAAACTAAACTAAACTAAACTAAACTAAACTAAACAAAACTAAACTAAATTAACCTAACCTAACGTAACCTAAACTATAATAAACTAAAATAATCTAACCTAACCTAACCTAACCTAACCTAAACTAAACTAAATTAAACTACATTAAACTAAACTAAACTAAACTATAAGCTAAACTAAACTAAACTAAAAACAAATCTAAAGTATAAATTAAACTAAACTAAACTAAACTAACCTAACCTAACCTAACTTGACTTAAACTAAACTAAAGTAAACTAAAGTACACTAACCTAATCAAACCTAAACTAAACTAAATTAAACTATTCTATAAACTAAAATAAACTAACCTAACCTAAACTAACCTAAACTTAACCAAATTAAACTAAACTAAACTATAAACTAAACTATAAACTAAACTAAACTAAACTATAAACAAAACTATAAATTAAATTAATTAACTAAACTATAAAGTAAACTAAACTTAACTAAACTAAACTAAACTTAACTAACCTAACCTAACCTAACCTAACTTAACTTAACATAAACTAAACTAAACTAAAATAAGCTAAGCTAAGCTAACCTAACCTAACCTAAACTAAACTAAACTAAACTAATCTAAACTAAACTAAACTAAACTAAACAAAACCAAACAAACCTAGCCTAACTAACCTAAAATATCTAAACTAAACTAAACTGAACTATAAACTAAACTATAAAATAAACTAAACTATAAACTATAAACTAAACTAAACTAGCCTAACCTAACATAACCTCAATTAAACTAAAATAAACTAATTTAAAATAACCTAACCCAACCTTACCTATGCTAATCTAACCTAAACTAAACTAAACTAAGAATGGAAAAAAAGTGATTCTAATGATGTTTCCAACCATCGAAATAAATCTTTTCTTTTCGCGAATCTTTCTTCATTTTATGGTTTTGTATGGCTATCAAACTAGTATAATGAAAGAGAATTTGTTATCTCAAATAAGAATGGAAAAAAATTGCTTCATAAGGATTTTCAAAACATCAAAAAAAAAATTTTTCTTTTCCAGATTCTTTCCGCATAATATGCTTTTCTAAGACTATCAAACTAGTATAATGAAAGAGAACCAGTTATCTCAAATAAGAACGGAAAAAAATGATTCTAATGAAGTTTCCAAACTTTGAAAAAAAATTTTTTTCTCTTCGAGATTCTTTCGCATAATATGCTTATCTAAGGCTATCAAACTAGTAAAATGAAAGAGAACCAGTTATCTCAAAAAAGAACGGAATAAAATTGATTCTCTTGGAATTTCCAAACTTCGAAAAAAATTTTTTTTTCTTTTCGAGATTCTTTCCGCATAATATGCTTTTCTACAGCTATCAAACAAGCAAAATGAAGGAGAACCAGTTATCTCAAATAAGAACGGAAAAAAAGTGATTCTAATGAAGTTTCCAACCATCGAAATAAATCTTTTCTTTTCGCGAATCTTTCTTCATTTTCTGGTTTTCTATGGCTATCAAACTAGTATAATGAAAGAGAAACAGTTATCTCAAATAAGAACGGAAAAAAAGTGATTCTAATAAAGTTTCTAAAAATCAAAAATTTTTTTTTTTCTTTTCGAGATTCTTTGCGCATTATATGCTTTTCTAAGGATATCAAACTTGTATAATGAAAGAGAACCAGTTATCTCAAAAACGAAGGGAAAAAAATTGATTCTAATAAGGTTTGCAACAATCGAAATAAATCTATCTTTTTCGCGAATCTTTCTTCATTTTATGGTTTTCTAAGGTTATCAAACAAGAATAATGAAGGAGAAATAGTTATTTCCATTTGAAACGCAAAAAAAAAAAAAAAACATTCTTTTGATTTCCAACCTTAGAAAAAAAATTTTTTCTTTTCCGGATTCTTTCCGCATAATATGCTTTTGTAAAGCTATCAAACTAGAAAAATGAAAGAGAACCAATTAATTCAAATAAGAACGGAAAAATAGTGATTGTAATGATGTTTCCAACCATCGAAATAAATCCTTTCTTTTCGCCATTTTTCTTCATTTTATGCTCTTCTAAGCCTATCAAACTAGAATATTGAAGGAAAAATAGTTATCTCCATTTGAAACGCAACAAAAGCAGATGCTTTTTGTTTCCAAACCTTGAAAATAATTTTCTTCCTAACTAAACTAACTAACCTAACCTAAGCGAAACTAAACTAAATTAAACTAAACTCAATAAAACTAAACTTAACTAAAATAAACTAAACTAAAATAAACGAAACTAACTAAACTAAACGAAACTAACTAAACTAAACTAACCTAACCGAACCTAACCTAAACTAAACTACACTAAATTAAACTAAACTAAACTAAACTAAACTAAACTATAAGCTAAATTATAAACTAAACTAAACTAAACTATAAACTAATCTAAATTATAAACTTAACTAAACTAAACTAAACTAACCTAACCTAACATAACCTAAACTAAACTAAACAAACTAAACAAAACTAACCTAACCTAACCTCACCTAAACTAACCTAACCTAACCTAACATAACCTAAACTAAACTTACCAAACTAAACTAAACATAACTAACCTAACCTAACCTAACCTCACCTAACCTAACCTAACCTAACGTAAACTAAATTAAACCAAAGTAAGCTAACCTAATGAAACCTAAACTAATCTAATCTAAACTATACTAAAATAAACTATTCCATAAACTAAACTAAACTAAACTAAACTAACCTAACCTAACCTAATCTAATCTAACCTGAACTAAACTAAACTAAACTAAACTAACCTAACCTAACCGAACCTAACCTAAAATAAACTAAACTAAATAACCTAACTAATCTAAACTAATCTAAACTAATTTAACCTTACCTAAATTAACCTAAACTAAACTAAACTAATCTAAACTAAACTAATCTAAACTAACCTAACCTAAACTAACCTAACCTAACCTAACATAACCTAAACTAAACTAACCTAACCTACCCTAAACTAAACTAAATTAAACTAAACTAACTAAGCTAAACTAAACTAAACTAAACTAACCGAACCTAACCTAATCTAACATAAACTAAACTAAACTAATCTAAACTAACCCAACCTAACTTAAACGTAACTAAACTAAACTAAACTAATCTAAACCAAACTAAACTAAACTAAACTAAATTCAACTAAACTAAACTAAACTAAACTAAACTACACTAACATAACCTTTCCTAACCTAATCTAAACTAAACTAAACTTACCAAGGTAATCCAAACTAAACTATAAACTAAACTAAACTAATCTAAATTACACTAACCTAACCTAATCTTAACTAAACCCAACTAAACTAACTTAACGTAACCTATCCTAATCTTACCTAACCTAATCTAAGCTAAACTAAACTAAACTAAATTATAAACTAAACTATAAACTAAACTTAATTAAACTATAAACTAAACTATAAACTAAACTAAAATAAACTAAACTAACCTTACCTAACCTAACCTAACCTAAATTGAACTAACTAACCTTACTTAACCTAACCTAACCTTACTTAACCTAAACTAAACTAAACTAAACTAACCTAAACTAAACAAAACAAAAATAAATTTAACTATAAATTAAATATAAACTATACTTAACTAAATTATAAACTAAACTATAAACTAAATTATATTAACTAAACTAAAATAAACTAAACTATACTAAACTATACTAACCTAACCTAACCTAAACTTAAGTAAACCTAACTAAATTAACATAACCTAACCTAACCTAAACTAAACTAAAATAAACTAAACGAAACTAACTAAACTAAACTAAACTGAACTTACCTAACATAACCTAACCTAACCGAAATTTCCAACCTCCAAAAATAAATGTTTTCCTTTCGAGATTCCTTCCGCATAATATGCTTTTCTAAGGTTTTCAAACAAAAATGAAAGAGAACCAGTTATCTCAAATAAGAACGGAAAAAAGGTGATTCTAATGAAGTTTCCAACCATCGAAATAAATCTTTTCTTTTCGCGAATCTTTCCTAATTTTATGGTTTTCTATGGCTATCAAACTAGCAAAATGAAAGAGAACCGGTTATCTCAAATAAGAACGGAAAAAAAGTGATTCTAATGAAGTTTCCAAACTTTGAAAAAAAATTTTTTTCTTTTCGAGATTATTTTGCATAATATGCTTTTCTAAGGCTATCTAACTAGTATAATGAAAGAGAACCAGTTATCTCAAAAAAGAACGGAAAAAAATTGATTCTCTTGGATTTTCCAACCTTTGAAAAAATTTTTTTTTCTTTTCGAGATTCTTTCCGCATAATATGCTTTTCAAAGGCTATCAAACTAGTATAATGAAAGAGAACCAGTTATCTCAAAAAAGAACGGAAAAAAAGTGATTCTAATGAAGTTTCAAACCATCGAAATAAATCCATTCTTTTCGCGAATCTTTCTTCATTTTATGGTTTTTTATGGCTATCAAACTAGTATAATGAAAGAGAACCAGTTATCTCAAATAAGAAAGGAAAAAAAGTGATTCTAATGAAGTTTCAAACCATCGAAATAAATCTTTTTTCTTTTCGAGATTCTTTCCGCATAATATGCCTTTCTAAGGCTATCAAACTAGTATAAAGAAAGAGAACCAGTTATCTCAAATAAGAATGGAAAAAAAAGTGATTCATAAGGATTTTCCAAACATTAAAAAAAAATTTTTCTTTTCCAGATTCTTTCCGCATAATATGCTTTTCTAAGACTATCAAACTAGTATAATGAAAGAGAACCAGTTATCTCAAATAAGAACGGAAAAAAATGATTCTAATGATGTTTCCAAACTTTGAAAAAAAATTTTTTTCTCTTCGAGATTCTTTCGCATAATATGCTTATCTAAGGCTATCAAACTAGTAAAATGAAAGAGAACCAGTTATCTCAAAAAAGAACGGAATAAAATTGATTCTCTTGGATTTTCCAAACTTCGAAAAAATTTTTTTTTTCTTTTCGAGATTCTTTCCGCATAATATGCTTTTCTACAGATATCAAACTAGCAAAATGAAGGAGAACCAGTTATCTCAAATAAGAACGGAAAAAAAGTGATTCTAATGAAGTTTCCAACCATTGAAATAAATCTTTTCTTTTCGCGAATCTTTCTTCATTTTCTGGTTTTCTATGGCTATCAAACTAGTATAATGAAAGAGAAACAGTTATCTCAAATAAGAACGGAAAAAAAGTGATTCTAATAAAGTTTCTAAAAATCAAAAAATTTTTTTTTTCTTTTCGAGATTCTTTGCGCATTATATGCTGTTCTAAGGCTATCAAACTAGTATAATGAAAGAGAACCAGTTATCTGAAATAAGAATGGAAAAAAATTGATTCATAAGGATTTTCCAAACATCAAAAAAAAATTTTTTCTTTTCGAGATTCTTTCCGGATAATATGCTTTTCTAAGCCTATCAAACTAGTGTAATGAAAAAGAACCAGTTATCTCAAAAAAGAACGGAAAAAAAATGATTCTCTTGGATTTTCCAACATTCGAAAAAATTTTTTTTTCTTTTCGAGATTCTTTCCGGATAATATGCTTATCTACAGCTATCAAACTAGCAAAATGAAACAGAACCGGTTATCTCAAATAAGAACGGAAAAAAAGTGATTCTAATGAAGTTTCCAACCATCGAAATAAATCTTTTCTTTTTGCGAATCTTTCTTCATTTTATGGTTTTCTATGGCTATCAAACTAGTATAATGAAAGAGAACCAGTTATATCAAATAAGAATGGAAAAAAAGTGATTCTAATGAAGTTTCCAAACATCAAAAAACATTTTTTTTTCTTTTCGAGATTCTTTGCGCATTATATGCTTTTCTAAGGATATCAAACTAGTATAATGAAAGAGAACCAGTTATCTCAAAAACGAAGGGAAAAAAATTGATTCTAATAAGGTTTGCAACAATCGAAATAAATCTATCTTTTTCGAGAATCTTTCTTCATTTTATGGTTTTCTAAGGTTATCAAACAAGAATAATGAAGGAGAAATAGTTATTTCCATTTGAAACGCAAAAAAAAAAAAAAAAAACATTCTTTTCATTTCCAACCTTAGAAAAAAATTTTTTTCTCTTCCGGATTCTTTCCGCATAATATGCTTTTGTAAAGCTATCAAACTAGAAAAATGAAAGAGAACGAATTAATTCAAATAAGAACGGAAAAATAGTGATTGTAATGATGTTTGCAACCATCGAAATAAATCCTTTCTTTTCGCCATTTTTCTTCATTTTATGCTCTTCTAAGCCTATCAAACTAGAATATTGAAGGAAAAATAGTTATCTCCATTTGAAACGCAACAAAACCAGATGCTTTTTGTTTCCAAACTTCGAAAATAATTTTCTTCCTAACTAAACTAACTAACCTAACCTAAGCGAAACTAAACTAAATTAAACTAAACTCAATAAAACTAAACTTAACTAAAATAAACTAAACTAAAATAAACGAAACTAACTAAACTAAACGAAACTAACTAAACTAAACTAACCTAACCGAACCTAACCTAAACTAAACTACACTAAATTAAACTAAACTAAACTAAACTAAACTAAACTATAAGCTAAATTATAAACTAAACTAAACTAAACTATAAACTAATCTAAATTATAAACTTAACTAAACTAAACTAAACTAACCTAACCTAACATAACCTAAACTAAACTAAACAAACTAAACAAAACTAACCTAACCTAACCTCACCTAACCTAACCTAACCTAACCTAACATAACCTAAACTAAACTTACCAAACTAAACTAAACATAACTAACCTAACCTAACCTAACCTCACCTAACCTAACCTAACCTAACGTAAACTAAATTAAACCAAAGTAAGCTAACCTAATGAAACCTAAACGAATCTAATCTAAACTAAACTAAAATAAACTATTCCATAAACTAAACTAAACTAAACTAAACTAACCTAACCTAACCTAATCTAATCTAACCTGAACTAAACTAAACTAAACTAAACTAACCTAACCTAACCGAACCTAACCTAAAATAAACTAAACTAAATAACCTAACTAATCTAAACTAATCTAAACTAATTTAACCTTACCTAAATTAACCTAAACTAAACTAAACTAATCTAAACTAAACTAATCTAAACTAACCTAACCTAAACTAACCTAAACTAACCTAACATAACCTAAACTAAACTAACCTAACCTACCCTAAACTAAACTAAATTAAACTAAACTAACTAAGCTTAACTAAACTAAACTAAACTAACCGAACCTAACCTAACCTAACATAAACTAAACTAAACTAATCTAAACTAACCCAACCTAACTTAAACGTAACTAAACTAAACTAAACTAATCTAAACCAAACTAAACTAAACTAAACTAAATTCAACTAAACTAAACTAAACTAAACTAAACTACACTAACATAACCTTTCCTAACCTAATCTAAACTAAACTAAACTTACCTAACGTAATCCAAACTAAACTATAAACTAAACTAAACTAATCTAAATTACACTAACCTAACCTAATCTTAACTAAACCCAACTAAACTAACTTAACCTAACCTATCCTAATCTTACCTAACCTAACCTAATCTAAGCTAAACTAAACTAAACTAAACTAAATTATAAACTAAACTATAAACTAAACTTAATTAAACTATAAACTAAACTATAAACTAAACTAAAATAAACTAAACTAACCTTACCTAACCTAACCTAACCTAAATTAGACTAACTAACCTTACTTAACCTAACCTAACCTTACTTAACCTAAACTAAACTAAACCAAACTAATCTAACTTAAACAAAACTAAAATAAATTTAACTATAAATTAACTATAAACTATACTTAACTAAATTATAAACTAAACTATAAATTAAATTATATTAACTAAACTAAAATAAACTAAACTAAACTAAACTATACTAACCTAACCTAACCTAAACTTAAGTAAACCTAACTAAATTAACATAACCTAACCTAACCTAAACTAAACTAAAATAAACTAAACGAAACTAACTAAACTAAACTAAACTGAACTTACCTAACATAACCTAACCTAACCGAAATTTCCAACCTCCAAAAATAAATGTTTTCCTTTCGAGATTCCTTCCGCATAATATGCTTTTCTAAGGTTTTCAAACAAAAATGAAAGAGAACCAGTTATCTCAAATAAGAACGGAAAAAAGGTGATTCTAATGAAGTTTCCAACCATCGAAATAAATCTTTTCTTTTAGCGAATCTTTCCTAATTTTATGGTTTTCTATGGCTATCAAACTAGCAAAATGAAAGAGAACCGGTTATCTCAAATAAGAACGGAAAAAAAGTGATTCTAATGAAGTTTCCAAACTTTGAAAAAAATTTTTTTTCTTTTCGAGATTATTTTGCATAATATGCTTTTCTAAGGCTATCTAACTAGTATAATGAAAGAGAACCAGTTATCTCAAAAAAGAACGGAAAAAAATTGATTCTCTTGGATTTTCCAACCTTTGAAAAAATTTTTTTTTCTTTTCGAGATTCTTTCCGCATAATATGCTTTTCAAAGGCTATCAAACTAGTATAATGAAAGAGAACCAGTTATCTCAAAAAAGAACGGAAAAAAAGTGATTCTAATGAAGTTTCAAACCATCGAAATAAATCCATTCTTTTCGCGAATCTTTCTTCATTTTATGGTTTTTTATGGCTATCAAACTAGTATAATGAAAGAGAACCAGTTATCTCAAATAAGAAAGGAAAAAAAGTGATTCTAATGAAGTTTGAAACCATCGAAATAAATCTTTTTTCTTTTCGAGATTCTTTCCGCATAATATACCTTTCTAAGGCTATCAAACTAGTATAAAGAAAGAGAACCAGTTATCTCCAATAAGAATGGAAAAAAAGTGATTCATAAGGATTTTCCAAACATTAAAAAAAATTTTTTTTCTTTTCGAGCTTCTTTCCGCATAATATGCTTTTCTAAGCCTGTCAAACTAGTATAATGAAAGAGAACCAGTTATCTCAAAAAAGAACGGAAAAAAATTTATTCTCTTGGATTTTCCAACCTTCGAAAAAAATTTTCTTTTCTTTTCGAGATTCTTTCCGCATAATATACTTTTCTACAGGTATCTAGCTAGCAAAATGAAAGAGAACCGGTTATCTCAAATAAAAACGGAAAAAAAGTGATTCTAATGAAGTTTCCAACCATCGAAATAAATCTTTTCTTTTCGCGAATCTTTCTTCATTTTATGGTTTTCTATGGCTATCAAACTAGTATAAGGAAAGAAATCCAGTTATCTCAAATAAGAATGGAAAAAAAGTGATTCTAATGAAGTTTCCAAGAATCAAAAAAAATTTTTTTTCTTTTCGAGATTCTTTCCGCATAATATGCTTTTCTAAAACTATCAAACTAGTATAATGAAAGAGAACCAGTTATCTCAAATAAGAACGGAAAAAAAGTGATTCTAATGAAGTTACCAAACTTTGAAAAAATTTTTTTGTCTTTTCGAGATTATTTCGCATAATATGCTTTTCTAAGGCTATCAAACTAGCATAATGAAAGATAACCAGTTATCTCAAAAAAGAACGGAAAAAAATTGATTCTCTTGGATTTTCCAACCTTCGAAAAAATTTTTTTTTTCTTTTCATGATTCTTTAGCATAATATGCTTTTCTACAGCTATCAAACTATCAAATTGATAGAGAACCAGTATCTCAAATAACAAAGGAAAAAAAATGATTCTAATGAAGTTTCCAACCATCGAAATAAATCCTTTCTTTTCGCGAATATTTCTTCATTTTATGGTTTTCTAAAGTTATCAAACTAGAATAATGAAGGAGAAATAGTTATCTCCATTTGAAACGCAAAAATTAAAAAAAAAAAAAATTTTTTGGTTTCCAACTTTAGAAAAAAAATTTTTTCTTTTCGAGATTCTTTCTGCATAATATGCTTTTGTAAGGCTATCAAACTAGAAAAATGAAAGAGAACCAGTTAATTCAAATAAGAACGGAAAAAAAGTGATTGTAATGATGTTTCCAACCATCGAAATAAATCCTTTCTTTTCGCCATTTTTCTTCATTTTATGCCCTTCCTAGCCTATCAAACTAGAATATTGAAGGAAAAATAGTTATCTCCATTTGAAACGCAAAAAAGCAGATGCTTTTGGTTTCCAAACTCCGAAAATAATTTTCTTCTTAACTAAACTAACTAACCTAACCTAAGCGAAACTAAACTAAATTAAACTAAACTCAAAAAAACTAAACTTAACTAAAATAAACTAAACTAAAATAAACGAAACTAACTAAACTAAACGAAACTAACTAAACTAAACCAACCTAACCTATCCTAACCTAAACTAAACTACACTAAACTAAACTAAACTAAACTAAACTAAACTAAACTATAAGCTAAATTATAAACTAAACTAAACTAAACTATAAACTAATCTAAATTATAAACTAAACTAAACTAAACTAAAATAACCTAACCTAACCTAACCTTACATAACCTAAACTAAACTAAACAAACTAAACAAAACTAACCTAACCTAACCTAGCCTCACCTAACCTAACCTAACCTAACTTAACGTAAACTAAACTAAACAAAAGTAAACTAACCTAATGAAACCTAAACTAATCTAATCTAAACTAAACTAAAATAAACTATTCTATAAACTAAACTAAACTAAACTAAACTAACCTAATCTAACCTAACCTAATCTAACCTAAACTAAACTAAACTAAACTAAACTAAATTAAACTAACGTAACCTAACCGAACCTAACCTAAAATAAACTAAACTAAATAACCTAACTAATTTAAAATAATCTAAACTAACCTAACCTTACCTAAATTAAACTAAACTAAACTAAACTAATCTAAACTAAACTAATCTAAACTAACCTAACCTAACCTAACATAACCTAAACTAAACTAACCTAACCTAACCTAAACTAAACTAAACTAACTAAGCTAAACTAAACTAAACTAAACTAAAGGAACCTAACCTAACCTAACATAAACTAAACTAAACTAAACTAAGCTAAACTAACCCAACCTAACTTAAACGTAACTAAACTAAACTAAACTAAACTAATCTAAACCAAACTAAACTAAACTAAACTAAATTCAACTAAACTAAACTAAACTAAACTACACTAACATAACCTTTCCTAACCTAATCTAAACTAAACTAAACTAAACTAACATAATCCAAACTAAACTATAAACTAAACTAAACTAATCTAAATTACACTAACCTAACCTAACCTTAACTAAACCGAACTAAACTAACTTAACCTAACCTAACCTAAACTTACCTAACCTAATCTAAGATAAACTAAACTAAACTAAACTAAATTATAAACTAAACTATAAACTAAACTATAAACTAAACTAAAATAAACTAAACTAACCTTACCTAACCTAACCTAACCTACATTAAATTAACTAACATAACTTAACCTAACCTAACCTTACCTAGCCTAAACTAAACTAAACTAAACTAACCTAAACTAAACAAAACTAAAATAAATTTAACTATAAATTAACTATAAACTATACTTAACTAAATTATAAACTAAACTATAAACTAAATTATATTAACTAAACTAAAATAAACTAAACTAAACTAAACTAAACTAACCTAACCTAACCTAAACTTAAGTAAACTTAACTAAATTAACACTACCTAACCTAACCTAAACTAAACTAAAATAAACTAAACGAAATGAACTAAAGTAAACTAAACTGAACTTACCTAACCTAACCTAACCTAACCGAAATTTCCAACCTCCAAAAATAAATGTTTTCTTTTCGAGATTCTTTCAGCATAATATGCTTTTCTAAGGTTTTCAAACAACAAAAATGAAAGAGAACCAGTTATCTCAAATAAGAACGGAAAAAAGGTGATTCTAATGAGGTTTGCAACCATCGAAATAAATATTTTCTTTTCCGAATCTTTCTAGATTTTATGCTTTTCTAAGGCTATCAAATTAGAATAATGAAGGAGAAATGGTTAACTATATTTGAGACGCAAAAAAAGAAGATTCTTTTGGTTTCCAACCATCGAAAATAATTTTTTTACTAACTAAACTAAACTAACCTAAATTAAACTAAACTAAATTAAACTAAACTAAACTAAACTAAACTAAACGAAACCAGGTAAACTAAACTAACTTTACCTAACCTAACCTAACATAACCTAACCTAAACTAAATAAAAGTAGATTAAACCAATCTGAACTAACCCAACCTAACCTAAATAAAAAACTAAACAAAACTAAACTAAACTATACCAATCTAACCTAAACTAAACTAAACTAAACTAAACTAACCTAACATAACCTAAACTAAAATAAACTAAATTAAACTAACCTTACCTAACTAACCTAAACTATTCTAAATTAATCAAAATTAAACTAAACTAAACTAAACTTTAAACTAAACTATAAACCTAACTAAACTAAACTTTAAATTAATCTAAAGTATAAACTAAAATAAAATAAACTAAACTAACCTAACCTAACCTGACCTAAACTAAACTAACAAAACTAAACTAAACTAAACTAACCCAACCTAACTTAACCTAAACTAATGTAAACTAAACTAAACTACAATAACCTAATCAAACCTAAACTAAACTAATCTAAACTAAACTAAATTAAAGTATTCTATAAACTAAACTAAACTAAACTAACCTAACCTAACCAAACCTAAACTAAACCAAACTAAACTAAACTATAAACTAAACTAAACTAAAGTATAAACTAAACTATATACTAAATTAAGTAACTAAACTATAAACTGAACTAAACTTAACTAAACTAAACTAAACTTAACTAACGTAACCTCACCTAACCTAACCTAAGCCAACTTAACATAAACTAAACTAAACTAAGCTAATCTAACCTAACATAACCTAACCTAACCTAACCTAAACGAAACTAAACTAAACTAAACTAATTTAACTAATCTAAACTAAACTAAACTAAACTAAATTCAACTAAATTAAACTAAACTAAACTAAACTGCACTAACCTAACCTAACCTAATCTAATCTAAACTAAAGTAAACTAAATCAAACCAACCTAGCCTAAACTAACCTAAACTATCTAAACTAAACTAAACTGAACTATAAGCTAAACTATAAATTAAACTAAACTATAAACTATAAACTAAAGTAAACTAAACTATAAACTAAACTATAAACTAAACTAACCTAACCTAACCTAACCTAACATAACCTAAATTAAACTAAACTAAAATAAACTGATTTGACATAACCTAACCTAAAGTAACCTAAGCTAAACTGAACTAACCTAACCTAAGCTAAACTGAACTAAATTAACTATATTCTAAACTAACTATAAAAAACTATAAACTAAAGGAAACTATAAACCAAACTAAACTAAACTAACCTAACCTAAACTAACCTAAACTAAACTAATCTAACCTAACTTAACGTAACCTAAACTAAACTAATCTAAACAAAACTAAATGTAAACTAAACTAAACTAATCTAAATTAATCTAAACAAAAATCACCTTACCCAGCCTAACCTAACCTAACCTAAACTAAACTAAACTAAACCAACTTAACCTAACCTAACCTAACCTAAACAAACCTAACCTAAACTAAATTAAACTAAATTAAAATAAACTAAACTAAACCATAAACTAAACTAAACTAAACAAAACTAATCTAATATAACCTAACCTAACGTAACCTAAATTAACCGAACTACAAACTAAACTAAATTAATCTAAACTAAACTAAACTAAAATCACCTTACCCAGCCCAACCTAACCTAACCTAAACTAAACTAAAATAAACTAAACTAAACTAAACTAAATTAACCTAACCTAACCTAACCTAAACTAAACTAAAATAAACTAAACTAAACTAAACTAAATTAAACTAACCTGACCTAACCTAACCTAACATTACCTAACCTAACATAACCTAACTAAACTAAACTAAACTATACACTAGATTAAACTAAACTAAACTAAACTATACTAAACTAACCTAACCTAAACTCAACTAAACTAAACTAAACTAACTTAACCTAAATTAAACTAAACTGAATTAAACTAAAGTAAACTAAACTAAACTAAATTAACGAAACTAACTAAACTAAACTAACTTAACCTAACCTAACCTAACCTAACATAACCTAACCTAAACTAAATAAAAGTAAATTAAACCAAACTAAACTAATCTATCCTAACCAAACCTAAAATAAACTAAACTAAACCAACCTAACCGAACCTAACCTAAATTAAACTAAACTAAAATAAACTAACCTAACCTAACCTAAACTAAACTAAATTAAAGTAAATTAAACTAAAATAAACTATAAGCTAAACTATAAACTAAACTAAACTAAACTTTAAACTAATGTAAAGTATAAACTAAACTAAAATAAACTAAACTAACCTAACCTAACCTGACCTAAACTAAACTAAACAAAACTAAACTAAACTAAACTAACCTAACCTAACTTAACCTAAATTAGAGTAAACTAAACTGAACTACAATAACCTAATCAAACCTAAACTAAACTAATCTAAACTAAACTAATTAAACTACTCTATAAAGTAAACTAAACTAACCTAACCTAACCTAACCTAACATTACCTAACCTAACATAACCTAACCTAACCTAAAAGAAACTAAACTATGGTAAACTAAACTAACCTAACCTAACCTATCCTAAGCTTAACTAAACTAATTTAAACCAAACTAAACTAAACTAAATTAAACCAAACTAACCCAAACTAACCTAAACTGAACTAAACTAAACTAAACAAACCTAACCTAACCTAACCTAACCTAAATTAAACTAAACTAAATTAAACTAAACTAAACTAAACTAAACTTAACTATAAGCTAAATTATAAACTAAACTAAACGAAACTATAAACTAATCTAAATTATAAACTAAACTAAACCAAAATAAACTAACCTAACCTGTCCTAACCTAACCTAACCTAAACTAAACCAAAAAAAACTAAACTAAACTAAACTAACCTAACCTAGCATAACTTAACCTAACCTAAACTAACCTAAACTAAACTAAACTAAACTAAAGTAAACTAACCTAATGAAACATAAACTAAACTAATCTAAACTAAAGTAAAATAAACTATTCTATAAACTAAACTAAACTAAACTAAACTAAACTAACCTAACCTAACCTAACCTAAACTAAATAAAACTAAACTAACCTAACCTAACCGAACGTAACCTAAACTAAACTAAACTAAACAATCTAACTAATCTAAACTAACCTAAATTAACATAACCTATCCTAAATTAAACTAATCTAAACTAAACTAATCTAAACTAAACTAAACTAACCTAACCGAACCTAACCTAAACTAAACTAAACTAAACAACCTAACTAATCTAAACTAACCTAAACTAACAAATCCTAACCTAAATTAAACTAAACAAACTAAGCTATACTAAACTCAACTAAACTAAAATAAACTATAAACTAAACTATCTAAACTAAACTATAAACTAAACTAAACTTAACTAAACTAAACTAAATTAAACTTAACTAACCTAGCCTAAGCTAACCTAACACAAACTAAACTAAATTAAGCTAACCTAAACTAACCTAACTTAAACGTAACTAAACTAAACTAAACTAAGCTAATCTAAACCAAACTCAACTAAACTAAATTCAACTAAATTAAACTAAACTACACTAACCTAACCTAACCTAATCTAATATAGACTTTACTAAACTAAACTAAACCAACCTAACCTAAACTAACCGAAACTATCTGAACTAAATTAAACTAAACTATAAACTATATACTAAACTAAATTATAAACTAAACTAAACTAACCTACCCTAGCCTAACCTACCATAACCAAAACTAATCTAAACTAATATAAACTAATTTAACCTAACCTAACCTAAATTAAACTAACCTTACCTAACCTAATCTAATATAACCTAACCTAAACGAAACTAAACTAAACTAAACTAAACATAACCAAACTAAACTAAAATAAACTAAACTATAAACTAAACTATAAACTAAACTAAAATCAACTAAATTAAACTAAACTAACTAAACTACACTAACCTAACCTAGCCTAATCTAATCTAAACTAAACTAAACTAAACCAAACCAACCTAGCCTAAACTAACCTAAACTATCTAAACTAAATTAAACTAAACTATAAACTATAAACTAAACTAAACTAAACTATAAACTAAACTATAAACTAAACTAACCTAACCTAACCTAACAGAATCTAAACTAATCTAAACAAAACAAAATAAACTAATTTAACATAACCTAACCTACCCTAACCTAACCTTACCTAACCTATTCTAACCTAAACTAAACTAAAGTAAACTAAATTATGAACTATAGCATAAATTAATCTATAAACTAAACTAAACTAAACTAAAATATAAACTAAAATAAACTAAACAAAAATAACCTAAACTAAACTAACTAACCTAACCTAACCTAACCTAAGATAAACTAAACTAACCTAACCTAACCTAAACTAAACTAACTAACCTAACCTAACCTAACCTAAGATAAACTAAACTAACCTAACCTAACCTAAACTAAACTAAACTAAACTAAACTAAGCCATAATCTAAACTAAACTAAACTAATCTACACTAAACTAACCTAACCTATCCTAAGCTAACCTACATTAAACTAAACTAAACTAAACTAAACTATAAACTAAACTATAAATTAACTAAACTAAATTAAACTATAAACTAAACTATAAAGTAATCTAAACTTAACTAAACTATAAACTAGATTAAACTAAACTAAACTAAACTATACTAAACTAACCTAACCTAAACTCAACTAAACTAAAGTAACCTAACTAAACCTAACCTAAACTAAGCTGAATTAAATAAACTAAATTCAACTAAACTAAAATAAACTAAACTAACCTAACCTAACCTAACATAACCTAACATAACCTAAACTAAACTAAACTAAACTACACTAAACTAAACAAAACAAAACTAAACTAAACTAAACTAAACTAAATTAAAACTAAATTTAACTATAAACTAAACTATAAACTAAACTTAACTAAACTATAAACTATACTATAAACTAAATTAAATTAGCTAAACTATAAACTAAACTAAAATAAACTAAACTAAACTAATCTAAACTTAACTAAATTATCCTGAACTAACCTAAACTAAACGAAACTAAACTAATCGAAAATAAACTATAATAAACTAAACTAAACTAACCTAACCTAACGTAACCTAACCTAACTTAAGCGAAGTTTTCAACTTTCAAAAATAAATTTTTTCTTTTCGAAATTCTTTCCGCATAATATGCTTTTCTAAGGTTATCAAACTACAAAAATGAAAGAGAACCAGTTATCTCAAATAAGAACGGAAATAAGTGATTCTAATGAGGTTTGCAACCATCGAAATAAAGCTTTTCTTTTCGCGAATCTTTCTTCATTTTATGCTTATCTAATGCTATCAAACTAGAATAATGAATGAGAAATAGTTATCTCCATTTGAAATGCAAAAGAAAAACGCGATTCTTTTGGTTTCCAACCTTCGAAAATAATTTTCTTCCTAAATAAACTAACCTAACCAAATCTAAACCAAACTAAACTAAATTATACTAAACTATATAAAACTAAACTAAACTAAAATAAACTAAATTAAACGAAACGAAACTAACTAAAATAAACTGACCTAACCTAACCTAACCGAACATTACCTAACCTAACATAACCTAACTTAACCTAACCTAAACTAAATCAAAATAAATTAAATCAAAATAAACTAACCTAACCTAACCTAAGCTAAAATAAACTTTACTAAACTAAACTAAACTAAACTAACCTAACCTAACCTAACCTAACCTAACCTAAACTAAACTAAACTAAATTAAACCAAACTAAACTAAACTAGATTAAACTAACCTAACCAAACCAACCTAGCCTAAACTAACCTAAACAACCTAAACTAAATTAAACTAAACTATAAACTATAAACTAAACTAAACTAAACTATAAACTAAACTATAAACTAACCTAACCTAACCTAACCTAACAGAACCTAAACTAATCTAAACAAAACAAAATAAACTAATTTAACATAACCTAACCTACCCTAACCTAACCTTACCTAACCTATTCTAACCTAAACTAAACTAAAGTAAATTAAAATATGAACTATGCCACAAATTAATCTATAAACTAAACTAAACTAAACTAAAATATAAACTAAAATAAATTAAACAAAAATAACCTAAACTAAACTAACTAACCTAACCTAACCTAACCTAAGATAAACTAAACTAACCTAACCTAACCTAAACTAAACTAAACTAAACTAAACTGAAATAAACTATATTCTAAACTAACTATAAAAAACTATAAACTAAAGCAAACTATAAACTAATCTAAACTAAACTAAACTAAACTAACCTAACCTAACCTAAACTAAACTAAACTAATCTAACCTAACCTAATCTAACCTAACCTAAACTAAACTAATCTAAATTAAACTAAATGTAAACTAAACTATAAAATAAACTGAACTATAAACTAAACCAATCTAAACTAAACTAAACTAAAATCACCTTACCCAACGTAACCTAACCTAACCTAAACTAAACTAAACTAACCTAACCTGAACTAAGTAAAATTAAACTAAAATAAACTAAACTAAACCATAAACTAAACCAAACTAAACTAAACAAAACTAATCTAATATAACCTAACCTAACGTAACCTAAACTAAACTAAACTTACCTAACCTCACATAACCTAACCTAATCCAAACTAAACTAAACTATAACTAAATTAAACTAAACTATAAATAACCTATAACAAACTAAACTAAACTAAGCCATAAACTAAACCAAATTAAACTAATATACACTAAACTAACCTAACCTATCCTAAGCTAACCTATATTAAACTAAACTAAACTAAACTATAAACTACACTATAAATTAACTAAACTAAATTAAACTATAAACTAAACTATAAAGTAATCTAAACTTAACTAAACTATAAACTAGATTAAACTAAACTAAACTATACTAAACTAACCTAACCTAAACTCAACTAAACTAAACTAACCTAAGTTAACCTAACCTAAACTAAACTGAATTAAATAAACTAAATTCAACTAAACCTAAATAAACTAAACTAACCTAACCTAACCTAACATAACCTAACATAACCTAAATTAAACTAAACTAAACTACACTAAACTAAACAAAACAAAACTAAACTAAACTAAACTAAACTAAACTAAATTAAAACTAAATTTAACTATAAACTAAACTATAAACTAAAATTAACTAAACTATAAACTATACTATAAACTAAATTAAATTAACTAAACTATAAACTAAACTAAAATAAACTAAACTAAACTAATCTAATCTTAACTAAATTAACCTAACCTAACCTAAACTAAACGAAACTAAACTAATCGAAAATAAACTATACTAAACTAAACTAAACTAACCTAACCTAACGTAACCTAACCTAACCTAATCGAAGTTTTCAACTTTCAAAAATAAATTTTTTCTTTTCGAGATTCTTTCCGCATAATATGCTTTTCTAAGGTTATCAAACTACAAAAATGAAAGAGAACCAGTTATCTGAAATAAGAACGGAAATAAGTGATTCTAATGAGGTTTGCTACCATCGAAATAAATCTTTTCTTTTCGCGAATCTTTCTTCATTTTATGCTTATCTAATGCTATCAAACTAGAATAATGAATGAGAAATAGTTATCTCCATTTGAAATGCAAAAAAACGCGATTCTTTTGGTTTCCAACCTTCGAAAATAATTTTCTTCCTAACTAAACTAACCTAACCTAATCTAAACTAACTAAACTAAATTATACTAAACTATATAAAACTAAACTAAACTAAACTAAACTAAACGAAACTAAATTAACTAAACTAAACGAAACTAACTAAATTAAACTGACCTAACCTAACCTAACCTAACATTACCTAACCTAACATAACCTAACTTAACCTAACCTAAACTAAATCAAAATAAATTAAATCAAAATAAACTAACCTAACCTAACCTAACCTAAGCTAAAATAAACTACACCAAACTATACTAAACTAACCTAACCTAACCTAACCTAACCTAACCTAAACTAAACTAAACTAAATTAAACCAAACTAAACTAAACTAAATTAAACTAACCTAACCTAACCTAACCTAAACTGAACTAAACTGAACTAAACTAAACTAACCTAAACTAACCTAAACTAAACTAAACTAAATTAAACTAAACTAAACTAAACTAAACTAAACTTAACTATAAGCTAAGTTATAAACTAAACTAAACTAAAATATAAACTAATCTAAATTATAAACTAAACTAAACTAAAATAAACTAACCTAACCTGACCTAAACCAAACTAAACTTAACTAAACTAAAGTAACCTAACCTAACATAACCTAACCTAACCTAAACTAACCTAAATTAAACTAATCTAAACTAAAGTAAACTAACCTAATGAAACCTAAACTAAACTAATCTAAACTAAACTAAAATGAACTATTCTATAAACTAAACTAAACTAAACTAAACTGAACTAACCTAACCTAACCTAACCTAACATAACCTAAACTGAACTAAACTAACCTAACCTAACCGAACCTATCCTAACCAAAACTCTACTAAATAACCTAACTAATCCAAAGTAACCTAAACTAACATAACCTAACCTAAATTAAACTAAACTAAACTAAACTAATCTAAACCAAACTAAACTAACCTATCCTAACGTAACCTAAACTAAACTAACCTAACCTAACCTAACCTAAACTATATTAAATTAAACTAAACTAACAAAGCTAAACCAAAGTAAACTAAACTAATCTAAACAAAAATAAACTATAAACTAAACTATAAACTAAACTAAATTATAAACTAAACTATAAACTAAATTATATGAACTAAACTATAAACTAAATTAAACTTAACTAAACTAAACTAAATTAAACTTGACTATCCTAACCTAAACTAAGCTAACCTAACATAAACTAAACTAAACTAAACTAAGCTAACCTAACCTAACCAAACTTAAACGTAACTATTCTAAACTAAACTAAGCTAATCTAAACCAAACAAAACTAAACTAAACTAAATTCAACTAAATTAAACTAAACTACACTAACCTAACCTAATCTAATGTAGATTAAACTAAACTAAACTAAACAAAGCTAACCTAAACTTTCCTATACTATCTAATCTAAACTAAACTGAACTATAAACTAAACTATAAATTAAACTAAACTATAAACTATATACTAAACTAAACTATAAACCAAACTAAACTAACCTAACCTAACCTAACATTACCTAAACTAAACTAAACTAGTATAAACTATTTTAACCTAACCTAACCTAAACTAACCTAACATTACCTAACCTAATCTAACCTAAACTAAACTAAACTAAACTACACTATAAACTATTCTATTAACTAATCTATAAACTAAACTAAACAAAACTATTATCCAAAATAAACTAAACTAAAATAAATTAACTAAACTAACTAACCTAACGTAAGCTAAACTAAACTAACCTACCCTAAAATAAAATAAACTAAATTTAATTATATATTCTAAATTAAGTGTTAAAAAACTATAAACTTAAGTAAATTATAAAGTAAACTATACAACACTAAACTATCCTAGCCTAACCTAACCTAAACTATCCTAACCTAATGTAAACTAAACTAAACTAAAATAGACTGATATAAACCAAACTATAAACTAAACTATAAACTAAACTAAACTAAACTATAAACTAAACTATAAACTAAACTAAACTATAAACTAAACTAAGGTAAACTAAACTAAAGTAAATTAACCTAACCCAACCTAAACTAAACTAAATGAAACTAAACTAAGCTAAACTATACTTACCTAACGTAAACTTTCCTAAACTAATCAAAACTAAACTTACGTATCTTAACCTAACCTAAAGTAAACTAAACTAAACTAAACTAAACGAAATTAAACTATAAACTAAACTATAAACTAAACTAAACTAAACTATAAACTTAACTAAATTAATTAAACTAAACTAACCTAACCTAACCTAACCTAACCTAAACTAAACTGAAGTAAACTAAACTAACCTAAATTAACCTAACCTAACCTAACCGTACCTAACCAAACCAAAACTAAACTAAACTAAACTTACATAACTTAACCTAACCCAAAGCAAACTAAAATCAACTAAACTAAACTAAACTAAACGAAACTAAACTATAAACTAAACTATACTACACTAATCTATAAACTAAACTAAACTAAACCAAACTAAATAATCCTAACCTAACCCAACCGAACCTAACGTAACCTAACGTAACCTAAATTAAACTAAACTAACATAACCAAACCTAACCCAACCTAAACTAATCTAAACTAACGTAACCTAACCTAACCTAAACTAAATTAACTATAAACTAAATTAAACTAAACGATAAATAACCCATAAACAAACTAAATTAAACTAAGCCATAAACTAAACTAAACTAAACTAAACTACACTAAATTAACCTAACCTATCCTAAGCTAACCTATACTAAACTAAACTAAACTATAAATTAACTAAACTAAATTAAATTATAAACTAAACTATAAAGTAAACTAAACTAAACTAAACTATACACTAGATTAAACTAAACTAAACTAAACTATACTAAACTAACCTAACCTAAACTCAACTAAACTAAACTAAACTAACTTAACCTAAATTAAACTAAACTGAATTAAACTAAAGTAAACTAAACTAAACTAAATTAACGAAACTAACTAAACTAAACTAACTTAACCTAACCTAACCTAACCTAACATAACCTAACTTAAACTAAATAAAAGTAAATTAAACCAAACTAAACTAATCTAACCTAACCAAACCTAAAATAAACTAAACTAAACCAACCTAACCGAACCTAACCTAAATTAAACTAAACTAAAATAAACTAACCTAACCTAACCTAAACTAAACTAAATTAAAGTAAATTAAACTAAAATAAACTATAAGCTAAACTATAAACTAAACTAAACTAAACTTTAAACTAATGTAAAGTATAAACTAAACTAAAATAAACTAAACTAACCTAACCTAACCTGACCTAAACTAAACTAAACAAAACTAAACTAAACTAAACTAACCTAACCTAACTTAACCTAAATTAGAGTAAACTAAACTGAACTACAATAACCTAATCAAACCTAAACTAAACTAATCTAAACTAAACTAATTAAACTATTCTATAAAATAAACTAAACTAACCTAACCTAACCTAACCTAACATTACCTAACCTAACATAACCTAACCTAACCTAAAAGAAACTAAACTATGGTAAACTAAACTAACCTAACCTAACCTATCCTAAGCTTAACTAAACTAATTTAAACCAAACTAAACTAAACTAAATTAAACCAAACTAACCCAAACTAACCTAAACTGAACTAAACTAAACTAAACAAACCTAACCTAACCTAACCTAACCTAAATTAAACTAAACTAAATTAAACTAAACTAAACTAAACTAAACTTAACTATAAGCTAAATTATAAACTAAACTAAACGAAACTATAAACTAATCTAAATTATAAACTAAACTAAACCAAAATAAACTAACCTAACCTGTCCTAACCTAACCTAACCTAAACTAAACCAAAAAAACTAAACTAAACTAAACTAACCTAACCTAGCATAACTTAACCTAACCTAAACTAACCTAAACTAAACTAAACTAAACTAAAGTAAACTAACCTAATGAAACATAAACTAAACTAATCTAAACTAAAGTAAAATAAACTATTCTATAAACTAAACTAAACTAAACTAAACTAAACTAACCTAACCTAACCTAACCTAAACTAAATAAAACTAAACTAACCTAACCTAACCGAACGTAACCTAAACTAAACTAAACTAAACAATCTAACTAATCTAAACTAACCTAAATTAACATAACCTATCCTAAATTAAACTAATCTAAACTAAACTAATCTAAACTAAACTAAACTAACCTAACCGAACCTAACCTAAACTAAACTAAACTAAACAACCTAACTAATCTAAACTAACCTAAACTAACAAATCCTAACCTAAATTAAACTAAACAAACTAAGCTATACTAAACCCAACTAAACTAAAATAAACTATAAACTAAACTATCTAAACTAAACTATAAACTAAACTAAACTTAACTAAACTAAACTAAATTAAACTTAACTAACCTAGCCTAAGCTAACCTAACACAAACTAAACTAAAGTAAGCTAACCTAAACTAACCTAACTTAAACGTAACTAAACTAAACTAAACTAAGCTAATCTAAACCAAACTCAACTAAACTAAATTCAACTAAATTAAACTAAACTACACTAACCTAACCTAACCTAATCTAATATAGACTAAACTAAACTAAACTAAACCAACCTAACCTAAACTAACCGAAACTATCTGAACTAAATTAAACTAAACTATAAACTATATACTAAACTAAATTATAAACTAAACTAAACTAACCTACCCTAGCCTAACCTACCATAACCTAAACTAATCTAAACTAATATAAACTAATTTAACCTAACCTAACCTAAATTAAACTAACCTTACCTAACCTAATCTAATCTAACCTAACCTAACCTAAACGAAACTAAACTAAACTAAACTAAACAAAAACAAACTAAACTAAAATAAACTAAACTATAAACTATACTATAAACTAAATTAAATCAACTAAATTAAACTAAACTAACTAAACTACACTAACCTAACCTAGCCTAATCTAATCTAAACTAAACTAAACTAAACCAAACCAACCTAGCCTAAACTAACCTAAACTATCTAAACTAAATTAAACTAAACTATAAACTATAAACTAAACTAAACTAAACTATAAACTAAACTATAAACTAAACTAACCTAACCTAACCTAACAGAATCTAAACTAATCTAAACAAAACAAAATAAACTAATTTAACATAACCTAACCTACCCTAACCTAACCTTACCTAACCTATTCTAACCTAAACTAAACTAAACTAAACTAAATTATGAACTATAGCATAAATTAATCTATAAACTAAACTAAACTAAACTAAAATATAAACTAAAATAAACTAAACAAAAATAACCTAAACTAAACTAACTAACCTAACCTAACCTAAGATAAACTAAACTAACCTAACCTAACCTAAACTAAACTAACTAACCTAACCTAACCTAACCTAAGATAAACTAAACTAACCTAACCTAACCTAAACTAAACTAAACTAAACTAAGCCATAATCTAAACTAAACTAAACAATCTACACTAAACTAACCTAACCTATCCTAAGCTAACCTACATTAAACTAAACTAAACTAAACTAAACTATAAACTAAACTATAAATTAACTAAACTAAATTAAACTATAAACTAAACTATAAAGTAATCTAAACTTAACTAAACTATAAACTAGTTTAAACTAAACTAAACTATACTATACTAAACTAACCTAACCTAAACTCAACTAAACTAAAGTAACCTAACTAAACCTAACCTAAACTAAGCTGAATTAAATAAACTAAATTCAACTAAACTAAAATAAACTAAACTAACCTAACCTAACCTAACATAACCTAACATAACCTAAACTAAACTAAACTAAACTACACTAAACTAAACAAAACAAAACTAAACTAAACTAAACTAAACTAAATTAAAACTAAATTTAACTATAAACTAAACTATAAACTAAACTTAACTAAACTATAAACTATACTATAAACTAAATTAAATTAACTAAACTATAAACTAAACTAAAATAAACTAAACTAAACTAATCTAAACTTAACTAAATTATCCTAAACTAACCTAAACTAAACGAAACTAAACTAATCGAAAATAAACTATAATAAACTAAACTAAACTAACCTAACCTAACGTAACCTAACCTAACCTAAGCGAAGTTTTCAACTTTCAAAAATAAATTTTTTCTTTTCGAAATTCTTTCCGCATAATATGCTTTTCTAAGGTTATCAAACTACAAAAATGAAAGAGAACCAGTTATCTCAAATAAGAACGGAAATAAGTGATTCTAATGAGGTTTGCAACCATCGAAATAAAGCTTTTCTTTTCGCGAATCTTTCTTCATTTTATGCTTATCTAATGCTATCAAACTAGAATAATGAATGAGAAATAGTTATCTCCATTTGAAATGCAAAAAAAAAAACGCGATTCTTTTGGTTTCCAACCTTCGAAAATAATTTTCTTCCTAAATAAACTAACCTAACCAAATCTAAACCAAACTAAACTAAATTATACTAAACTATATAAAACTAAACTAAACTAAAATAAACTAAATTAAACGAAACGAAACTAACTAAAATAAACTGACCTAACCTAACCTAACCGAACATTACCTAACCTAACATAACCTAACTTAACCTAACCTAAACTAAATCAAAATAAATTAAATCAAAATAAACTAACCTAACCTAACCTAAGCTAAAATAAACTTTACTAAACTAAACTAAACTAAACTAACCTAACCTAACCTAACCTAACCTAACCTAAACTAAACTAAACTAAATTAAACCAAACTAAACTAAACTAGATTAAACTAACCTAACCAAACCAACCTAGCCTAAACTAACCTAAACAACCTAAACTAAATTAAACTAAACTATAAACTATAAACTAAACTAAACTAAACTATAAACTAAACTATAAACTAACCTAACCTAACCTAACCTAACAGAACCTAAACTAATCTAAACAAAACAAAATAAACTAATTTAACATAACCTAACCTACCCTAACCTAACCTTACCTAACCTATTCTAACCTAAACTAAACTAAAGTAAATTAAAATATGAACTATGCCACAAATTAATCTATAAACTAAACTAAACTAAACTAAAATATAAACTAAAATAAACTAAACAAAAATAACCTAAACTAAACTAACTAACCTAACCTAACCTAACCTAAGATAAACTAAACTAACCTAACCTAACCTAAACTAAACTAAACTAAACTAAACTGAAATAAACTATATTCTAAACTAACTATAAAAAACTATAAACTAAAGCAAACTATAAACTAATCTAAACTAAACTAAACTAAACTAACCTAACCTAACCTAAACTAAACTAAACTAATCTAACCTAACCTAATCTAACCTAACCTAAACTAAACTAATCTAAATTAAACTAAATGTAAACTAAACTATAAAATAAACTGAACTATAAACTAAACCAATCTAAACTAAACTAAACTAAAATCACCTTACCCTACGTAACCTAACCTAACCTAAACTAAACTAAACTAACCTAACCTGAACTAAGTAAAATTAAACTAAAATAAACTAAACTAAACCATAAACTAAACCAAACTAAACTAAACAAAACTAATCTAATATAACCTAACCTAACGTAACCTAAACTAAACTAAACTTACCTAACCTCACCTAACCTAACCTAATCCAAACTAAACTAAACTATAACTAAATTAAACTAAACTATAAATAACCTATAACAAACTAAACTAAACTAAGCCATAAACTAAACCAAATTAAACTAATATACACTAAACTAACCTAACCTATCCTAAGCTAACCTATATTAAACTAAACTAAACTAAACTATAAACTACACTATAAATTAACTAAACTAAATTAAACTATAAACTAAACTATAAAGTAATCTAAACTTAACTAAACTATAAACTAGATTAAACTAAACTAAACTAAACTATACTAAACTAACCTAACCTAAACTCAACTAAACTAAACTAACCTAAGTTAACCTAACCTAAACTAAACTGAATTAAATAAACTAAATTCCACTAAACCTAAATAAACTAAACTAACCTAACCTAACCTAACATAACCTAACATAACCTAAATTAAACTAAACTAAACTACACTAAACTAAACAAAACAAAACTAAACTAAACTAAACTAAACTAAACTAAATTAAAACTAAATTTAACTATAAACTAAACTATAAACTAAAATTAACTGAACTATAAACTATACTATAAACTAAATTAAATTAACTAAACTATAAACTAAACTAAAGTAAACTAAACTAAACTAATCTAATCTTAACTAAATTAACCTAACCTAACCTAAACTAAACGAAACTAAACTAATCGAAAATAAACTATACTAAACTAAACTAAACTAACCTAACCTAACGTAACCTAACCTAACCTAATCGAAGTTTTCAACTTTCAAAAATAAATTTTTTCTTTTCGAGATTCTTTCCGCATAATATGCTTTTCTAAGGTTATCAAACTACAAAAATGAAAGAGAACCAGTTATCTGAAATAAGAACGGAAATAAGTGATTCTAATGAGGTTTGCTACCATCGAAATAAATCTTTTCTTTTCGCGAATCTTTCTTCATTTTATGCTTATCTAATGCTATCAAACTAGAATAATGAATGAGAAATAGTTATCTCCATTTGAAATGCAAAAAAACGCGATTCTTTTGGTTTCCAACCTTCGAAAATAATTTTCTTCCTAACTAAACTAACCTAACCTAATCTAAACTAACTAAACTAAATTATACTAAACTATATAAAACTAAACTAAACTAAACTAAACTAAACGAAACTAAATTAACTAAACTAAACGAAACTAACTAAATTAAACTGACCTAACCTAACCTAACCTAACATTACCTAACCTAACATAACCTAACTTAACCTAACCTAAACTAAATAAAAATAAATTAAATCAAAATAAACTAACCTAACCTAACCTAACCTAAGCTAAAATAAACTACACCAAACTATACTAAACTAACCTAACCTAACCTAACCTAACCTAACCTAAACTAAACTAAACTAAATTAAACCAAACTAAACTAAACTAAATTAAACTAACCTAACCTAACCTAACCTAACCTAACCTAACCTAAACTGAACTAAACTGAACTAAACTAAACTAACCTAAACTAACCTAAACTAAACTAAACTAAATTAAACTAAACTAAACTAAACTAAACTAAACTTAACTATAAGCTAAGTTATAAACTAAACTAAACTAAACTATAAACTAATCTAAATTATAAACTAAACTAAACTAAAATAAACTAACCTAACCTGACCTAAACCAAACTAAACTTAACTAAACTAAAGTAACCTAACCTAACATAACCTAACCTAACCTAAACTAACCTAAATTAAACTAATCTAAACTAAAGTAAACTAACCTAATGAAACCTAAACTAAACTAATCTAAACTAAACTAAAATGAACTATTCTATAAACTAAACTAAACTAAACTAAACTGAACTAACCTAACCTAACCTAACCTAACATAACCTAAACTGAACTAAACTAACCTAACCTAACCGAACCTATCCTAACCAAAACTCTACTAAATAACCTAACTAATCCAAACTAACCTAAACTAACATAACCTAACCTAAATTAAACTAAACTAAACTAAACTAATCTAAACCAAACTAAACTAACCTATCCTAACGTAACCTAAACTAAACTAACCTAACCTAACCTAACCTAAACTATACTAAATTAAACTAAACTAACAAAGCTAAACCAAAGTAAACTAAACTAATCTAAACAAAAATAAACTATAAACTAAACTATAAACTAAACTAAATTATAAACTAAACTATAAACTAAATTATATGAACTAAACTATAAACTAAATTAAACTTAACTAAACTAAACTAAATTAAACTTGACTATCCTAACCTAAACTAAGCTAACCTAACATAAACTAAACTAAACTAAACTCAGCTAACCTAACCTAACCAAACTTAAACGTAACTATTCTAAACTAAACTAAGCTAATCTAAACCAAACAAAACTAAACTAAACTAAATTCAACTAAATTAAACTAAACTACACTAACCTAACCTAATCTAATGTAGATTAAACTAAACTAAACTAAACAAAGCTAACCTAAACTTTCCTATACTATCTAATCTAAACTAAACTGAACTATAAACTAAACTATAAATTAAACTAAACTATAAACTATATACTAAACTAAACTATAAACCAAACTAAACTAACCTAACCTAACCTAACATTACCTAAACTAAACTAAACTAGTATAAACTATTTTAACCTAACCTAACCTAAACTAACCTAACATTACCTAACCTAATCTAACCTAAACTAAACTAAACTAAACTACACTATAAACTATTCTATTAACTAATCTATAAACTAAACTAAACAAAACTATTATCCAAAATAAACTAAACTAAAATAAATTAACTAAACTAACTAACCTAACGTAAGCTAAACTAAACTAACCTACCCTAAAATAAAATAAACTAAATTTAATTATATATTCTAAATTAAGTGTTAAAAAAACTATAAACTTAAGTAAATTATAAAGTAAACTATACAACACTAAACTATCCTAGCCTAACCTAACCTAAACTATCCTAACCTAATGTAAACTAAACTAAACTAAAATAGACTGATATAAACCAAACTATAAACTAAACTATAAACTAAACTAAACTAAACTATAAACTAAACTATAAAATAAACTAAACTATAAACTAAACTAAGGTAAACTAAACTAAAGTAAATTAACCTAACCCAACCTAAACTAAACTAAATGAAACTAAACTAAGCTAAACTATACTTACCTAACGTAAACTTTCCTAAACTAATCAAAACTAAACTTACCTATCTTAACCTAACCTAAAGTAAACTAAACTAAACTAAACTAAACGAAACTAAACTATAAACTAAACTATAAACTAAACTAAACTAAACTATAAACTTAACTAAATTAATTAAACTAAACTAACCTAACCTAACCTAACCTAACCTAAACTAAACTGAAGTAAACTAAACTAACCTAAATTAACCTAACCTAACCTAACCGTACCTAACCAAACCAAAACTAAACTAAACTAAACTTACATAACTTAACCTAACCCAAAGCAAACTAAAATCAACTAAACTAAACTAAACTAAACGAAACTAAACTATAAACTAAACTATACTACACTAATCTATAAACTAAACTAAACTAAAACAAACTAAATAATCCTAACCTAACCCAACCGAACCTAACGTAACCTAACGTAACCTAAATTAAACTAAACTAACATAACCAAACCTAACCCAACCTAAACTAATCTAAACTAACGTAACCTAACCTAACCTAAACTAAATTAACTATAAACTAAATTAAACTAAACGATAAATAACCCATAAACAAACTAAATTAAACTAAGCCATAAACTAAACTAAACTAAACTAAACTACACTAAACTAACCTAACCTATCCTAAGCTAACCTATACTAAACTAAACTAAACTATAAATTAACTAAACTAAATTAAATTATAAGCTAAACTATAAAGTAAACTAAACTAAACTATACACTAGATTAAACTAAACTAAACTAAACTATACTAAACTAACCTAACCTAAACTCAACTAAACTAAACTAAACTAACTTAACCTAAATTAAACTAAACTGAATTAAACTAAAGTAAACTAAACTAAACTAAATTAACGAAACTAACTAAACTAAACTAACTTAACCTAACCTAACCTAACCTAACATAACCTAACTTAAACTAAATAAAAGTAAATTAAACCAAACTAAACTAATCTAACTTAACCAAACCTAAAATAAACTAAACTAAACCAACCTAACCGAACCTAACCTAAATTAAACTAAACTAAAATAAACTAACCTAACCTAACCTAAACTAAACTAAATTAAAGTAAATTAAACTAAAATAAACTATAAGCTAAACTATAAACTAAACTAAACTAAACTTTAAACTAATGTAAAGTATAAACTAAACTAAAATAAACTAAACTAACCTAACCTAACCTGACCTAAACTAAACTAAACAAAACTAAACTAAACTAAACTAACCTAACCTAACTTAACCTAAATTAGAGTAAACTAAACTGAACTACAATAACCTAATCAAACCTAAACTAAACTAATCTAAACTAAACTAATTAAACTATTCTATAAAATAAACTAAACTAACCTAACCTAACCTAACCTAACATTACCTAACCTAACATAACCTAACCTAACCTAAAAGAAACTAAACTATGGTAAACTAAACTAACCTAACCTAACCTATCCTAAGCTTAACTAAACTAATTTAAACCAAACTAAACTAAACTAAATTAAACCAAACTAACCCAAACTAACCTAAACTGAACTAAACTAAACTAAACAAACCTAACCTAACCTAACCTAACCTAAATTAAACTAAACTAAATTAAACTAAACTAAACTAAACTAAACTTAACTATAAGCTAAATTATAAACTAAACTAAACGAAACTATAAACTAATCTAAATTATAAACTAAACTAAACCAAAATAAACTAACCTAACCTGTCCTAACCTAACCTAACCTAAACTAAACCAAAAAAAACTAAACTAAACTAAACTAACCTAACCTAGCATAACTTAACCTAACCTAAACTAACCTAAACTAAACTAAACTAAACTAAAGTAAACTAACCTAATGAAACATAAACTAAACTAATCTAAACTAAAGTAAAATAAACTATTCTATAAACTAAACTAAACTAAACTAAACTAAACTAACCTAACCTAACCTAACCTAAACTAAATAAAACTAAACTAACCTAACCTAACCGAACGTAACCTAAACTAAACTAAACTAAACAATCTAACTAATCTAAACTAACCTAAATTAACATAACCTATCCTAAATTAAACTAATCTAAACTAAACTAATCTAAACTAAACTAAACTAACCTAACCGAACCTAACCTAAACTAAACTAAACTAAACAACCTAACTAATCTAAACTAACCTAAACTAACAAATCCTAACCTAAATTAAACTAAACAAACTAAGCTATACTAAACCCAACTAAACTAAAATAAACTATAAACTAAACTATCTAAACTAAACTATAAACTAAACTAAACTTAACTAAACTAAACTAAATTAAACTTAACTAACCTAGCCTAAGCTAACCTAACACAAACTAAACTAAAGTAAGCTAACCTAAACTAACCTAAATTAAACGTAACTAAACTAAACTAAACTAAGCTAATCTAAACCAAACTCAACTAAACTAAATTCAACTAAATTAAACTAAACTACACTAACCTAACCTAACCTAATCTAATATAGACTAAACTAAACTAAACTAAACCAACCTAACCTAAACTAACCGAAACTATCTGAACTAAATTAAACTAAACTATAAACTATATACTAAACTAAATTATAAACTAAACTAAACTAACCTACCCTAGCCTAACCTACCATAACCTAAACTAATCTAAACTAATATAAACTAATTTAACCTAACCTAACCTAAATTAAACTAACCTTACCTAACCTAATCTAATCTAACCTAACCTAACCTAAACGAAACTAAACTAAACTAAACTAAACAAAAACTAACTAAACTAAAATAAACTAAACTATAAACTATACTATAAACTAAACTAAAATCAACTAAATTAAACTAAACTAACTAAACTACACTAACCTAACCTAGCCTAATCTAATCTAAACTAAACTAAACTAAACCAAACCAACCTAGCCTAAACTAACCTAAACTATCTAAACTAAATTAAACTAAACTATAAACTATAAACTAAACTAAACTAAACTATAAACTAAACTATAAACTAAACTAACCTAACCTAACCTAACAGAATCTAAACTAATCTAAACAAAACAAAATTAACTAATTTAACATAACCTAACCTACCCTAACCTAACCTTACCTAACCTATTCTAACCTAAACTAAACTAAAGTAAACTAAATTATGAACTATAGCATAAATTAATCTATAAACTGAACTAAACTAAACTAAAATATAAACTAAAATAAACTAAACAAAAATAACCTAAACTAAACTAACTAACCTAAACTAACCTAACCTAAGATAAACTAAACTAACCTAACCTAATCTAAACTAACTAAACTAAATTATACTAAACTATATAAAACTAAACTAAACTAAACTAAACTAAACGAAACTAAATTAACTAAACTAAACGAAACTAACTAAATTAAACTGACCTAACCTAACCTAACCTAACATTACCTAACCTAACATAACCTAACTTAACCTAACCTAAACTAAATAAAAATAAATTAAATCAAAATAAACTAACCTAACCTAACCTAACCTAAGCTAAAATAAACTACACCAAACTATACTAAACAAACCTAACCTAACCTAACCTAACCTAAAATAAACTAAACTAAATTAAACCAAACTAAACTTGACTAAATTAAACTAACCTAACCTAACCTAACCTAACCTAACCTAAACTGAACTAAACTGAACTAAACTAAACTAACCTAAACTAACCTAAACTAAACTAAACTAAATTAAACTAAACTAAACTAAACTAAACTAAACTTAACTATAAGCTAAATTATAAACTAAACTAAACTAAACTATAAACTAATCTAAATTATAAACTAAACTAAACTAAAATAAACTAACCTAACCTGACCTAAACCAAACTAAACTTAACTAAACTAAAGTAACCTAACCTAACATAACCTAACCTAACCTAAACTAACCTAAATTAAACTAATCTAAACTAAAGTAAACTAACCTAATGAAACCTAAACTAAACTAATCTAAACTAAACTAAAATTAACTATTCTATAAACTAAACTAAACTAAACTAAACTGAACTAACCTAACCTAACCTAACCTAACATAACCTAAACTGAACTAAACTAACCTAACCTAACCGAACCTATCCTAACCAAAACTCTACTAAATAACCTAACTAATCCAAACTAACCTAAACTAACATAACCTAACCTAAATTAAACTAAACTAAACTAAACTAATCTAAACCAAACTAAACTAACCTATCCTAACGTAACCTAAACTAAACTAACCTAACCTAACCTAACCTAAACTATACTAAATTAAACTAAACTAACAAAGCTAAACCAAAGTAAACTAAACTAATCTAAACAAAAATAAACTATAAACTAAACTATAAACTAAACTAAATTATAAACTAAACTATAAACTAAATTATATGAACTAAACTATAAACTAAATTAAACTTAACTAAACTAAACTAAATTAAACTTGACTATCCTAACCTAAACTAAGCTAACCTAACATAAACTAAACTAAACTAAACTAAGCTAACCTAACCTAACCAAACTTAAACGTAACTATTCTAAACTAAACTAAGCTAATCTAAACCAAACAAAACTAAACTAAACTAAATTCAACTAAATTAAACTAAACTACACTAACCTAACCTAATCTAATGTAGATTAAACTAAACTAAACTAAACAAAGCTAACCTAAACTTTCCTATACTATCTAATCTAAACTAAACTGAACTATAAACTAAACTATAAATTAAACTAAACTATAAACTATATACTAAACTAAACTATAAACCAAACTAAACTAACCTAACCTAACCTAACATTACCTAAACTAAACTAAACTAGTATAAACTATTTTAACCTAACCTAACCTAAACTAACCTAACATTACCTAACCTAATCTAACCTAAACTAAACTAAACTAAACTACACTATAAACTATTCTATTAACTAATCTATAAACTAAACTAAACAAAACTATTATCCAAAATAAACTAAACTAAAATAAATTAACTAAACTAACTAACCTAACGTAAGCTAAACTAAACTAACCTACCCTAAAATAAAATAAACTAAATTTAATTATATATTCTAAATTAAGTGTTAAAAAAACTATAAACTTAAGTAAATTATAAAGTAAACTATACAACACTAAACTATCCTAGCCTAACCTAACCTAAACTATCCTAACCTAATGTAACCTAAACTAAACTAAAATAGACTGATATAAACCAAACTATAAACTAAACTATAAACTAAACTAAACTAAACTATAAACTAAACTATAAAATAAACTAAACTATAAACTAAACTAAGGTAAACTAAACTAAAGTAAATTAACCTAACCCAACCTAAACTAAACTAAATGAAACTAAACTAAGCTAAACTATACTTACCTAACGTAAACTTTCCTAAACTTATCAAAACTAAACTTACCTATCTTAACCTAACCTAAAGTAAACTAAACTAAACTAAACTAAACGAAACTAAACTATAAACTAAACTATAAACTAAACTAAACTAAACTATAAATTTAACTAAATTAATTAAACTAAACTAACCTAACCTAACCTAACCTAACCTAAACTAAACTGAAGTAAACTAAACTAACCTAAATTAACCTAACCTAACCTAACCGTACCTAACCAAACCAAAACTAAACTAAACTAAACTTACATAACTTAACCTAACCCAAAGCAAACTAAAATCAACTAAACTAAACTAAACTAAACGAAACTAAACTATAAACTAAACTATACTACACTAATCTATAAACTAAACTAAACTAAACCAAACTAAATAATCCTAACCTAACCCAACCGAACCTAACGTAACCTAACGTAACCTAAATTAAACTAAACTAACATAACCAAACCTAACCCAACCTAAACTAATCTAAACTAACGTAACCTAACCTAACCTAAACTAAACTAAACTATAAACTAAATTAAACTAAACGATAAATAACCCATAAACAAACTAAATTAAACTAAGCCATAAACTAAACTAAACTAAACTAAACTACACTAAACTAACCTAACCTATCCTAAGCTAACCTATACTAAACTAAACTAAACTATAAATTAACTAAACTAAATTAAATTATAAACTAAACTATAAAGTAAACTAAACTAAACTAAACTATACACTAGATTAAATTAAACTAAACTAAACTATACTAAACTAACCTAACCTAAACTCAACTAAACTAAACTAACTTAACCTAAATTAAACTAAACTGAATTAAACTAAAGTAAACTAAACTAAACTAAATTAACGAAACTAACTAAACTAAACTAACTTAACCTAACCTAACCTAACCTAACATAACCTAACCTAAACTAAATAAAAGTAAATTAAACCAAACTAAACTAATCTAACCTAACCAAACCTAAAATAAACTAAACTAAACCAACCTAACCGAACCTAACCTAAATTAAACTAAACTAAAATAAACTAACCTAACCTAACCTAAACTAAACTAAATTAAAGTAAATTAAACTAAAATAAACTATAAGCTAAACTATAAACTAAACTAAACTAAACTTTAAACTAATGTAAAGTATAAACTAAACTAAAATAAACTAAACTAACCTAACCTAACCTGACCTAAACTAAACTAAACAAAACTAAACTAAACTAAACTAACCTAACCTAACTTAACCTAAATTAGAGTAAACTAAACTAAACTACAATAACCTAATCAAACCTAAACTAAACTAATCTAAACTAAACTAATTAAACTATTCTATAAAATAAACTAAACTAACCTAACCTAACCTAACCTGACCTAAACTAAACTAAACAAAACTAAACTAAACTAAACTAACCTAACCTAACTTAACCTAAATTAAAGTAAACTAAACTAAACTACAATAACCTAATCAAACCTAAACTAAACTAATCTAAACTAAACTAATTAAACTATTCTATAAACTAAACTAAACTAAACTAACCTAACCCAACCTAACCTAAACTAAACTAAACCAAACTAAACCAAAATAAACTATAAACTAAACTACAAATTAAACTAAACTAAAGTATAAACTAAAATATAAACTAAATTAACAAAACTATAAACTAAACTAAACTTAACTAAACTAAACTAAACAAAACTTAACTAACCTAACCTAACTTAACTTAACTTAACATAAACTTAACTAAACTAAACTAAGCTAACCTAACCTAACCTAACCTAAACTAAACTAAACTAAACCAAACTAAGTTCCACTAAATTAAACTAAACTAAACTAAACTAAACTAATCTAACCTAACCAAACCTAAAATAAACTAAACTAAACCAACCTAACCGAACCTAACCTAAATTAAACTAAACTAAAATAAACTAACCTAACCTAACCTAAACTAAACTAAATTAAAGTAAATTAAACTAAAATAAACTATAAGCTAAACTATAAACTAAACTAAACTAAACTTTAAACTAATGTAAAGTATAAACTAAACTAAAATAAACTAAACTAACCTAACCTAACCTGACCTAAACTAAACTAAACAAAACTAAACTAAACTAAACTAACCTAACCTAACTTAACCTAAATTAGAGTAAACTAAACTGAACTACAATAACCTAATCAAATCTAAACTAAACTAATCTAAACTAAACTAATTAAACTATTCTATAAAATAAACTAAACTAACCTAACCTAACCTAACCTAACATTAACTAACCTAACATAACCTAACCTAACCTAAAAGAAACTAAACTATGGTAAACTAAACTAACCTAACCTAACCTATCCTAAGCTTAACTAAACAAATTTAAACCAAACTAAACTAAACTAAATTAAACCAAACTAACCCAAACTAACCTAAACTGAACTAAACTAAACTAAACAAACCTAACCTAACCTAACCTAACCTAAATTAAACTAAACTAAATTAAACTAAACTAAACTAAACTAAACTTAACTATAAGCTAAATTATAAACTAAACTAAACGAAACTATAAACTAATCTAAATTATAAACTAAACTAAACCAAAATAAACTAACCTAACCTGTCCTAACCTAACCTAACCTAAACTAAACCAAAAAAAACTAAACTAAACTAAACTAACCTAACCTAGCATAACTTAACCTAACCTAAACTAACCTAAACTAAACTAAACTAAACTAAAGTAAACTAACCTAATGAAACATAAACTAAACTAATCTAAACTAAAGTAAAATAAACTATTCTATAAACTAAACTAAACTAAACTAAACTAAACTAACCTAACCTAACCTAACCTAAACTAAATAAAACTAAACTAACCTAACCTAACCGAACGTAACCTAAACTAAACTAAACTAAACAATCTAACTAATCTAAACTAACCTAAATTAACATAACCTATCCTAAATTAAACTAATCTAAACTAAACTAATCTAAACTAAACTAAACTAACCTAACCGAACCTAACCTAAACTAAACTAAACTAAACAACCTAACTAATCTAAACTAACCTAAACTAACAAATC
The DNA here is from genome assembly GCA_030762175.1 of Metallyticus violacea. Lineage (NCBI taxonomy): Eukaryota > Metazoa > Arthropoda > Insecta > Mantodea > Metallyticidae > Metallyticus > Metallyticus violacea. Next base: position 57,442,711 of record CM060839.1, on the reverse strand, counting down.
CTAACCTAAATTAAACTAAACAAACTAAGCTATACTAAACTCAACTAAACTAAAATAAACTATAAACTAAACTAACTAAACTAAACTATAAACTAAACTAAACTTAACTAAACTAAACTAAATTAAACTTAACTAACCTAGCCTAAGCTAACCTAACACAAACTAAACTAAAGTAAGCTAACCTAAACTAACCTAACTTAAACGTAACTAAACTAAACTAAACTAAGCTAATCTAAACCAAACTCAACTAAACTAAATTCAACTAAATTAAACTAAACTACACTAACCTAACCTAACCTAATCTAATATAGACTAAACTAAACTAAACTAAACCAACCTAACCTAAACTAACCGAAACTATCTGAACTAAATTAAACTAAACTATAAACTATATACTAAACTAAATTATAAACTAAACTAAACTAACCTACCCTAGCCTAACCTACCATAACCTAAACTAATCTAAACTAATATAAACTAATTTAACCTAACCTAACCTAAATTAAACTAACCTTACCTAACCTAATCTAATCTAACCTAACCTAAACGAAACTAAACTAAACTAAACTAAACAAAACCAAACTAAACTAAAACAAACTAAACTAAAATAAACTAAACTATAAACTATACTATAAACTAAACTAAAATCAACTAAATTAAACTAAACTAACTAAACTACACTAACCTCACCTAGCCTAATCTAATCTAAACTAAACTAAACTAAACCAAACCAACCTAGCCTAAACTAACCTAAACTATCTAAACTAAATTAAACTAAACTATAAACTATAAACTAAACTAAACTAAACTACAAACTAAACTATAAACTAAACTAACCTAACCTAACCTAACAGAATCTAAACTAATCTAAACAAAACAAAATAAACTAATTTAACATAACCTAACCTACCCTAACCTAACCTTACCTAACCTATTCTAACCTAAACTAAACTAAAGTAAACTAAATTATGAACTATAGCATAAATTAATCTATAAACTAAACTAAACTAAACTAAAATATAAACTAAAATAAACTAAACAAAAATAACCTAAACTAAACTAACTAACCTAACCTAACCTAACCTAAGATAAACTAAACTAACCTAACCTAATCTAAACTAACTAAACTAAATTATACTAAACTATATAAAACTAAACTAAACTAAACTAAACTAAACGAAACTAAATTAACTAAACTAAACGAAACTAACTAAATTAAACTGACCTAACCTAACCTAACATTACCTAACCTAACATAACCTAACTTAACCTAACCTAAACTAAATAAAAATATATTAAATCAAAATAAACTAACCTAACCTAACCTAACCTAAGCTAAAATAAACTACACCAAACTATACTAAACTAACCTAACCTAACCTAACCTAACCTAAAATAAACTAAACTAAATTAAACCAAACTAAACTAAACTAAATTAAACTAACCTAACCTAACCTAACCTAACCTAAACTGAACTAAACTGAACTAAACTAAACTAACCTAAACTAACCTAAACTAAACTAAACTAAATTAAACTAAACTAAACTAAACTAAACTAAACTTAACTATAAGCTAAATTATAAACTAAACTAAACTAAACTATAAACTAATCTAAATTATAAACTAAACTAAACTAAAATAAACTAACCTAACCTGACCTAAACCAAACTAAACTTAACTAAACTAAAGTAACCTAACCTAACATAACCTAACCTAACCTAAACTAACCTAAATTATACTAATCTAAACTAAAGTAAACTAACCTAATGAAACCTAAACTAAACTAATCTAAACTAAACTAAAATGAACTATTCTATAAACTAAACTAAACTAAACTAAACTGAACTAACCTAACCTAACCTAACCTAACATAACCTAAACTGAACTAAACTAACCTAACCTAACCGAACCTATCCTAACCAAAACTCTACTAAATAACCTAACTAATCCAAACTAACCTAAACTAACATAACCTAACCTAAATTAAACTAAACTAAACTAAACTAATCTAAACCAAACTAAACTAACCTATCCTAACGTAACCTAAACTAAACTAACCTAACCTAACCTAACCTAAACTATACTAAATTAAACTAAACTAACAAAGCTAAACCAAAGTAAACTAAACTAATCTAAACAAAAATAAACTATAAACTAAACTTTAAACTAAACTATAAACTAAATTATATGAACTAAACTATAAACTAAACTAAACTTAACTAAACTAAACTAAATTAAACTTAACTATCCTAACCTAAACTAAGCTAACCTAACATAAACTAAACTAAACTAAACTAAGCTAACCTAACCTAACCAAACTTAAACGTAACTATTCTAAACTAAACTAAGCTAATCTAAACCAAACAAAACTAAACTAAACTAAATTCAACTAAATTAAACTAAACTACACTAACCTAACCTAATCTAATGTAGATTAAACTAAACTAAACTAAACAAAGCTAACCTAAACTTTCCTATACTATCTAATCTAAACTAAACTGAGCTATAAACTAAACTATAAATTAAACTAAACTATAAACTATATACTAAACTAAACTATAAACCAAACTAAACTAACCTAACCTAACCTAACATTACCTAAACTAAACTAAACTAGTATAAACTATAATAACCTAACCTAACCTAAACTAACCTAACATTACCTAACCTAATCTAACCTAAACTAAACTAAACTAAACTACACTATAAACTATTCTATTAACTAATCTATAAACTAAACTAAACAAAACTATTATCCAAAATAAACTAAACTAAAATAAATTAACTAAACTAACTAACCTAACGTAAGCTAAACTAAACTAACCTACCCTAAAATAAAATAAACTAAATTTAATTATATATTCTAAATTAAGTGTTAAAAAAACTATAAACTTAAGTAAATTATAAAGTAAACTATACAACACTAAACTATCCTAGCCTAACCTAACCTAAACTATCCTAACCTAATGTAACCTAAACTAAACTAAAATAGATTGATATAAATCAAACTATAAACTAAACTATAAACTAAACTAAACTAAACTATAAACTAAACTATAAAATAAACTAAACTATAAACTAAACTAAAATATAAACTAAAATAAACTAAACAAAAATAACCTAAACTAAACTAACTAACCTAACCTAACCTAAGATAAACTAAACTAACCTAACCTAACCTAAACTAAACTAACTAACCTAACCTAACCTAACCTAAGATAAACTAAACTAACCTAACCTAACCTAAACTAAACTAAACTAAACTAAGCCATAATCTAAACTAAACTAAACAATCTACACTAAACTAACCTAACCTATCCTAAGCTAACCTACATTAAACTAAACTAAACTAAACTAAACTATAAACTAAACTATAAATTAACTAAACTAAATTAAACTATAAACTAAACTATAAAGTAATCTAAACTTAACTAAACTATAAACTAGTTTAAACTAAACTAAACTATACTATACTAAACTAACCTAACCTAAACTCAACTAAACTAAAGTAACCTAACTAAACCTAACCTAAACTAAGCTGAATTAAATAAACTAAATTCAACTAAACTAAAATAAACTAAACTAACCTAACCTAACCTAACATAACCTAACATAACCTAAACTAAACTAAACTAAACTACACTAAACTAAACAAAACAAAACTAAACTAAACTAAACTAAACTAAATTAAAACTAAATTTAACTATAAACTAAACTATAAACTAAACTTAACTAAACTATAAACTATACTATAAACTAAATTAAATTAACTAAACTATAAACTAAACTAAAATAAACTAAACTAAACTAATCTAAACTTAACTAAATTATCCTAAACTAACCTAAACTAAACGAAACTAAACTAATCGAAAATAAACTATAATAAACTAAACTAAACTAACCTAACCTAACGTAACCTAACCTAACCTAAGCGAAGTTTTCAACTTTCAAAAATAAATTTTTTCTTTTCGAAATTCTTTCCGCATAATATGCTTTTCTAAGGTTATCAAACTACAAAAATGAAAGAGAACCAGTTATCTCAAATAAGAACGGAAATAAGTGATTCTAATGAGGTTTGCAACCATCGAAATAAATCTTTTCTTTTCGCGAATCTTTCTTCATTTTATGCTTATCTAATGCTATCAAACTAGAATAATGAATAAGAAATAGTTATCTCCATTTGAAATGCAAAAAAAACGCGATTCTTTTGGTTTCCAACCTTCGAAAATAATTTTCTTCCTAACTAAACTAACCTAACCTAATCTAAACCAAACTAAACTAAATTATACTAAACTATATAAAACTAAACTAAAATAAAATAAACTAAATTAAACGAAACGAAACTAACTAAACTAAACGAAACTAACTAAAATAAACTGACCTAACCTAACCTAACCTAACATTAACTAACCTAACATAACCTAACTTAACCTAACCTAAACTAAATAAAAATAAATTAAATCAAAATAAACTAACCTAACCTAACCTAACCTAAGCTAAAATAAACTTTACTAAACTAAACTAAACTAAACTAACCGAACCTAACCTAACCTAACCTAAACTAAACTAAACTAAATTAAACCAAACTAAACTAAACTAGATTAAACTAACCTAACCAAACCAACCTAGCCTAAACTAACCTAAACTATCTAAATTAAATTAAACTAAACTATAAACTATAAACTAAACTAAACTAAACTAACCGAACCTAACCTAACAGAACCTAAACTAATCTAAACAAATCAAAATAAACTAATTTATCATAACCTAACCTACCCTAACCTAACCTTACCTAACCTATACTAACCTAAACTAAAAAAAAGTAAACTAAATTATGAACTATACCATAAATTAATCTATAAACTAAACTAAACTAAACTAAAATATAAACTAAAATAAACTAAACAGAAATAACCTAAACTAAACTAACTAACCTAACCTAACCTAAGATAAACTAAACTAACCTAACCTAACCTAAACTAAACTAAACTAAACTAAACTGAAATAAACTATATTCTAAACTAAATATAAAAAACTATAAACTAAAGCAAACTATAAACTAATCTAAACTAAACTAAACTAACCTAACCTAACCTAAACTAAACTAATCTAACCTAACCTAATCTAACCTAACCTAAACTAAACTAATCTAAATTAAACTAAATGTAAACTAAACTATAAACTAAACTGAACTATAAACTAAACTAAACTAATCTAAACTAAACTAAACTAAAATCACCTTACCCAACGTAACCTAACCTAACCTAAACTAAACTAAACTAAACTAACCTAACCTGAACTAAGTAAAATTAAACTAAAATAAACTAAACTAAACCATAAACTAAACTAAACTAAACTAATCAAAACTAATCCAATATAACATAACCTAACGTAACCTAAACTAAACTAAACTAACCTAACCTCCCTAACCTAACCTAATCTAAACTTATCTAAACTATAATAAATTATACTAAACTATAAACTAAACTATAAACTAAACTAAACAAAATTATAAATTAAACTATAACTAATATAAACTAAACTATAAACAAAACTAAAGTAAACTAAACTAACCTAACATAACCTAACCTAAACTAAACTAAATTAACCTTAACAAACCTAACCTAAACTAACCTAAACTAAACTAAACAAAACTAACCTAACCTAATCTAACCTAACCAAAACTAAACTAAACTAAACAAAACTAAACTAAACTAAATTGAACTATAAACTAAACTATATACTTAACTAAACTAAATTAACTAAATTAAACTATAAACTAAATTAAACTAAACTAAACAAACCTAAGCTAAACGTAACTAAACTTAACTAAACTAATCTAACCTAACCTAAACTAAACTAAACTAAACTAAACGAAACCAAACTATAAACTAAAATATAAACTGAACTAAACTAAACTATAAACTTAACTAAACTAAACTAAACTAAACTAACCTAACCTAACCGAACCTAACCTAACCTAACCTAACCTAAACTAAACTAAAGTAAACTAAACTAACCTAACCTAACCGAACCTAACCTAACCTAACCAAAAGTAAACTAAACTAAACTTACATAACTTAACCTAACCCAAAGCAAACTAAACTTAAGTAAACTAATCTAAACTAAACGAAACTAAACCATAAACTAAACTATAAACTAAACTAAAATACACTAATCTATAAACTAAACTAAACTAAAACAAACAAAATAAACCTATCCTAACCCCACCGAACCTAACGTAACCTGACGTAACCTAAATTAAACTAAACTAACCTAACCTAACCTTCCCCAACCTAAACTAATCTAAATTAACCTGACCTAACCTAACCTAACCTAACCTAACCTAAACTAAACTAAACTCTAACTAAATTAAACTAAACTATAAATAACCTATAACAAACTAAACTAAACTAAGCCATGAACTAAACTAAACTAAACTAATCTACACTATACTAACCTAACCTATCCTAAGCTAACCTATATTAAACTAAACTAAACTAAACTATAAACTAAACTATAAATTAACTAAACTAAATTAAACTATAAACTAAATTATAAAGTAATCTAAACTTAACTAAACTATAAACCAGATTAAACTAAACTAAACTAAACTATAGTAAACTAACCTAACCTAAACTCAACTAAACTAAACAAACCTAACTTAACCTAACCTAAACTAAACTGAATTAAATAAACTAAATTCAACTAAACTAAAATAAACTAAACTAAACTAATCTAAATTTAACTAAATTATCCTAACCTAACCTAAACTAAACGAAACTAAACTAATCGAAAATAAACTATACTAAACTAAACTAAACTAACTTAACCTAACGTAACCTAACCTAACCTAATCGAAGTTTTCAACTTTCAAAAATAATTTTTTTCTTTTCGAGATTCTTTCCGCATAATATGCTTTTCTAAGGTTATCAAACTACAAAAATGAAAGAGAACCAGTTATCTGAAATAAGAACGGAAATAAGTGATTCTAATGAGGTTTGCTACCATCGAAATAAATTTTTTCTTTTCGCGAATCTTTCTTCATTTTATGCTTATCTAATGCTATCAAACTAGAATAATGAATGAGAAATAGTTATCTCCATTTGAAATGCAAAAAAACGCGATTCTTTTGGTTTCCAACCTTCGAAAATAATTTTCTTCCTAACTACACTACCCTAACCTAATCTAAACCAAACTAAACTAAATTATAATAAACTATATAAAACTAAACTAAACTAAAATAAACTAAACTAAACGAAACGAAACTAACTAAACTAAACGAAACTAACTAAATTAAACTGACCTAACCTAACCTAACCTAACATTACCTAACCTAACATAACCTAACGTAACCTAACCTAAACTAAATAAAAATAAATTAATTCAAAATAAACTAACCTAACCTAACCTAAGCTAAAATAAACTAAACTAAACTAAACTAAACAAACCTAACCTAACCTAACCTAAACTAAACTAAACTAAATTAAACCAAACTAAACTAAACTAAATTAAACTAACCTAACCTAACCTAACCTAACCTAAACTGAACTAAACTGAGCTAAACTAAACTAACCTAAACAAACCTAAACTAAACTAAACTAAATTAAACTAAACTAAACTAAACTTAACTATAAGCTAAATTATAAACTAAACTAAACTAAACTATAAACTAATCTAAATTATAAACTAAACTAAAATAAACTAACCTAACCTGACCTAAACCAAACTAAACTTAACTAAACTAAAGTAACCTACCCTAACATAACCTAACCTAACCTAAACTAACCTAAATTAAACTAATCTAAACTAAAGTAAACTAACCTAATGAAACCTAAACTAAACTAATCTAAACTAAACTAAAATGAACTATTCTATAAACTAAACTAAACTAAACTAAACTGAACTAACCTAACATAACCTAAACTGAACTAAACTAACCTAACCTAACCGAACCTAACCTAACCAAAACTAAACCAAATAACCTAACTAATCCAAACTAACCTAAACTAACATAACCTAACCTAAATTATACTAAACTAAACTAATCTAATCTAAACCAAACTAAACTAACCTAACCTAACGTAACCTAAACTAAACTAATATAACCTAACCTAACCTAAACTATACTAAATTAAACTAAACTAACAAATTAAACTAAAGTAAACTAAACTAATCTAAACAAAAATAAACTATAAACTAAACTATAAACTAAACTAAATTATAAATTAAACTATAAACTAAATTATATAAACTAAACTATAAACTAAACCAAACTTAACTAAACTAAACTAAATTGAACTTAACTAACCTAACCTAAACTAAGCTAACCTAACATATACTAAACTAAACTAAACTAAACTAAGCTAACCTAACCTAACCAAACTTAAACGTAACTATTCTAAACTAAACTAAGCTAATCTAAACCAAACAAAACTAAACTAAACTAAATTCAACTAAATTAAACTAAACTACACTAACCTAACTTAATCTAATGTAAATTAAAATAAACTAAACTAAACAAACCTAAGCTAAACTTTCCTAAACTATCTAAGCTAAACTAAACTGAACTATAAACTAAACTATAAATTAAACTCAACTATAAACTATATACTAAACTAAACTATAAACCAAACTAAACTAACCTAACCTAACATAACCTAAACTAAACTAAACTAATATAAACTATTTTAACCTAACCTAACCTAAACTAACCTAACATTACCTAACCTAATCTAACCTAAACTAAACTATACTAAACTACACTATAAACTATTCTATTAACTAATCTATAAACTAAACTAAACAAAACTATAATCCAAAATAAACTAAACTAAAATAAATTAACTAAACTAACTAACCTAACCTAAGCTAAATTAAACTAACCTACCCTAAAATAAAATAAACTAAACTTAATTATATATTCTAAATTAACTGTTAAAAAAACTATAAACTTAAGTAAATTATAAAGTAAACTAAACAACACTAAACTATCCTAGCCTAACCTAACCTAAACTATCCTAACCTAATGTAACCTAAACTAAACTAAAATAAACTGAAATAAATTAAACTATAAACTAAACTATAAACTAAACTAAACTATAAACTAAACTATAAAATAAACTATAAACTAAACTATGGTAAACTAAACTAAAGTAAATTAACGTAACCCAACCTAAACTAAACTAAATGAAACTAAACTAAGCTAAACTATACTTACCTAACGTAAACTTTCCTAAACTAATCAAAACTAAACTTACCTTTCTTAACCTAACCTAAAGTAAACTAAACTAAAGTAAACTAAACGAAACTAAACTATAAACTAAACTATAAACTAAACTAAACTAAACTATAAACTTAACTAAATTAATTAAACTAAACTAACCTAACCTAACCTAACCTAACCTAAACTAAACTTAAGTAAACTAAACTAATCTAAATTAACCTAACCTAACCTAACCGTACCTAACCAAATCAAAACTAAACTAAACTAAACTTACATAACTTAACCTAACCCAAAGCAAACTAAAATCAACTAAACTAAACTAAACTAAACGAAACTAAACTATAAACTAAACTAAACTACACTAATCTATAGACTAAACTAAACTAAACCAAACTAAATAAACCTAAACTAACCCAACCGAACCTAACGTAACCTAACGTAACCTAAATTAAACTAAACTAACAAAACCAAAACTAACCCAACCTAAACTAATCTAAACTAACGTAACCTAACCTAACCTAAACTAAACTAAACTATAAACTAAATTAAACTAAACTGTAAATAACCCATAAACAAACTAAACTAAACTAAACTAAACTACACTAAACTAACCTAACCTATCCTAAGCTAACCTATACTAAACTAAACTAAACTATAAATTAACTAAACTAAATTAAATTATAAACTAGACTATAAAGTAAACTAAACTAAACTAAACTATACACTAGATTAAACTAAACTACACTTAACTATACTAAACTAACCTAACCTAAACTCAACTAAACTAAACTAAACTAACTTAACCTAAATTAAACTAAACTGAATTAAACTAAAGTAAACTAAACTAAACTAAACTAACCGAAACTAACTAAAGTAAACTAACTTAACCTAACCTAACATAACATAACTTAAACTAAATAAAAGTAAATTAAACCAAACTAAACTAATCTAACCTAACCAAACCTAAACTAAACTAAACTAAACCAACCTAACCGAACCTAACCTAAATTAAACTAAACTAAAATAAACTAACCTAACCTAACCTAAACTAAACTAAATTAAAAAAAATTAAACTAAAATAAACTATAAGCTAAACTATAAACTAAACTAAACTAAACTTTAAACTAATCTAAAGTATAAACTAAACTAAAATAAACTAAACTAACCTAACCTAACCTGACTTAAACTAAACTAAACAAAACTAAACTAAACTAAACTAACCTAACCTAACTTAACCTAAATTAGAGTAAACTAAACTAAACTACAATAACCTAATCAAACCTAAACTAAACTAATCTAAACTAAACTAATTAAACTATTCTATAAACTAAACTAAACTAAACTAACCTAACCTAACCTAACCTAACCTGTCCTAAACTAAACTAAACAAAACTAAACTAAACTAAACTAACCTAACCTAACTTAACCTAAATTAAAGTAAACTAAACTAAACTACAATAACCTAATCAAACCTAAACTAAACTAATCTAAACTAAACTAATTAAACTATTCTATAAACTAAACTAAACTAAACTAACCTAACCCAACCTAACCTAACCTAAACTAAACCAAACTAAACTAAAATAAACTATAAACTAAATTACAATTTAAACTAAAGTATAAACTAAACTATAAACTAAATTAACAAACTATAAACTAAACTAAACTTAACTAAACTAAACTAAACAAAACTCAACTAACCTAACCTAACCTAACTTAACTTAACATAAACTAAACTAAACTAAACTAAGCTAACCTAACCTAACCTAAACTAAACTAAACTAAACCAAACTAAATTCCACTAAATTAAACTAAACTAAACTAAACTACACTAACCTAACCTAACCTAACCCAACCTAACCTAACCTAAACTAAACCAAACTAAACTAAAATGAACTAAACTAAACTAAATAAAACTAACCTAACCTAACCTAACCTAAACTGAACTAAACTGAACTAAACTAAACTAACCTAAACTAACTTAAACTAAACTAAACTAAATTAAACTATACTAAACTAAACTAAACTTAACTATAAGCTAAATTATAAACTAAACTAAACTAAACTATAAACTAATCTAAATTATAAACTAAACTAAACTAAAATAAACTAACCTAACCTGACCTAAACCAAACTAAACGTAACTAAACTAAAGTAACCTAACCTAACATAACCTAACCTAACCTAAACTAACCTAAATTAAACTAATCTAAACTAAAGTAAACTAACCTAATGAAACCTAAACTAAACTAATCTAAACTAAACTAAAATGAACTATTCTATAAACTAAACTAAACTAAACTAAACTGAACTAACCTAACCTAACCTAACCTAACATAACCTAAACTGAACTAAACTAACCTAACCTAACCGAACCTAACCTAACCTAACCGAACCTAACCTAACCAAAACTAAACTAAATAACCTAACTAAATCAAACTAACCTAAACTAACATAACCTATCCTAAATTAAACTAAACTCAACTAAACTAATCTAAACCAAACTAAACTAACCTAACCTAACCAAACCCAACCTAACCTAACCTAAACTAAACCAAACTAAACTAAAATAAACTGTAAACTAAACTATAAATTAAACTAAACTATAAACTATAAACTAAACTATAAACTAACCTAACCTTACCTAACCTAATCTAACCTAAACTAAACTAAACTAAAGTAAACTAAATTATACACTATACTATAAACTAATCTATAAACTAAACTTAACTAAACTATAAACTAAATAAACTGAACTAAAATAAAATAAACTAAACTAACTAACCTATCCTAACCTAACCTAACCTAATATAAACTAGATTACCTAACCTAACCTAAACTGAACTAAAATAAACTATATTTTAAACTAACTATAAAAAACTATAAACTAAAGGAAACTATAAACTAAACTAAACTAAACTAAACTAACCTAACCTAAACTAACCTAAACTAAACTAATCTAACCTAACTTAACATAACCTAAACTAAACTAATCTAAACTAAATTAAATGTAAACTAAACTATAAACTAAACTGAACTATTAACTAAACTAAACTAATCTAAACTAAATTAAAGTAAAATCACCTTACCCAGCCTAACCTAACCTAACCTAAACTAAAATAAACTAAACTATCCTAACCTAACCTAACCTAACCTAAACTAACCTAACCTAAACTAAATTGAACTAAACTAAAATAAACTAAACTAAACCATAAACTAAACTAAACTAAACTAAACAAAACTAAACTAATATAACCTAACCTAAATTAAACTATAAACTAAACTAATATATCCTAACCTAAATTAAACTATAAACTAAAATAAACTAAACTATAAACAAAACTAAATTAAACTAAACTAACATAACCTAACCTAAATTAAAATAAACTAACCTTACCTAACCTAACCAAAACTAACCTAAATTAAACTAAACAAAACTAACCTAACCTAACCTAACCCAAAATAAACTATACTAAACCAAACAAAACTAAACTAAACTAAACTAAACTGAACCATAAACTTAACTATATACTTAACTAAACTAAATTAACTAAACTAAAGCATAAACAAAACTAAACTAAACTAAACTAAACTAAACTAACCTAACTAAAACATAACTAAACTTAAGTAAATTAATCTAACCTAACTTAAAATAAATTAAACTAAACTAAACGAAACTAAATTAAGCTAAACTAAACTAACCTAACCTAACCTTACCTAAACTACACTAAACTAATTTTACCTAACTTAACGTAACCTAAAGTAAACTAAACTAAATTAAACTAAACGAAACTAAAGTATACAAATACTATAAACTAAACTAAACTAAACTAAACTATAAACTTAACTAAACTAAACTAACCTAACCTAACCTAACCGAACCTAACCTAACCTAACCTAAACTAAACTAAAGTAAATTAAACTAACCTAAACTAACCTAACCTAACCTAACCAAAACTAAACTAAATTAAACTTACATAACTTAACCTAACGTAAAGTAAACTAAACTAAACGAAACTAAAGTATAAAAATACAATAAACTAAACTAAACTACACTAATCTATAAACTAAACTAAACTATACTAATTTAAATAAACCTAACCTAACCTAACCGTACCTAGCCTAACCTAACCGTACCCAAATTAAACTAAACTAACCTAATCTAACCTAACCCAACCTAAATTAATCTAAACTAACCTAACCTTATCTAACCTAACCTAACCTAACCTAAACTAATCCATAAACTAAATTAAACTAAACTATAAATAAACTATAAACTAAACTAAACTAAGCCATAAACTAAACTAAACTAAACTACACTAAACTAAACTAACATATCTAAGCTAACCTATACTAATGTATACTAAAATAAACTTAACTATAAACTAGACTATAAATTAACTAAACTAAACTAAACTATGAAGTAGATTAAACTAAACTATACTAAACTAAACTAACCTAATTTAAACTGAACTGAACTAAACTAAACTAACTTATCATAACCTAAACTAAACCGAATTAAACTAAACTAAATTCAACTTAACTAATGTAAAGCAAACTAACTTAACCTAACCTAACCTAACATAACCTAACTTAACCTAAACTAAACTAAATTAAACTTAACTAAACTAAACTAACGTAACCTAAACTAAACTAAACTAAACTAAACTAAACTAAACTAAACAAAACTAAACTAAATTAACCTAACCTAACGTAACCTAAACTATAATAAACTAAAATAATCTAACCTAACCTAACCTAACCTAACCTAAACTAAACTAAATTAAACTACATTAAACTAAACTAAACTAAACTATAAGCTAAACTAAACTAAACTAAAAACAAATCTAAAGTATAAATTAAACTAAACTAAACTAAACTAACCTAACCTAACCTAACTTGACTTAAACTAAACTAAAGTAAACTAAAGTACACTAACCTAATCAAACCTAAACTAAACTAAATTAAACTATTCTATAAACTAAAATAAACTAACCTAACCTAAACTAACCTAAACTTAACCAAATTAAACTAAACTAAACTATAAACTAAACTATAAACTAAACTAAACTAAACTATAAACAAAACTATAAATTAAATTAATTAACTAAACTATAAAGTAAACTAAACTTAACTAAACTAAACTAAACTTAACTAACCTAACCTAACCTAACCTAACTTAACTTAACATAAACTAAACTAAACTAAAATAAGCTAAGCTAAGCTAACCTAACCTAACCTAAACTAAACTAAACTAAACTAATCTAAACTAAACTAAACTAAACTAAACAAAACCAAACAAACCTAGCCTAACTAACCTAAAATATCTAAACTAAACTAAACTGAACTATAAACTAAACTATAAAATAAACTAAACTATAAACTATAAACTAAACTAAACTAGCCTAACCTAACATAACCTCAATTAAACTAAAATAAACTAATTTAAAATAACCTAACCCAACCTTACCTATGCTAATCTAACCTAAACTAAACTAAACTAAGAATGGAAAAAAAGTGATTCTAATGATGTTTCCAACCATCGAAATAAATCTTTTCTTTTCGCGAATCTTTCTTCATTTTATGGTTTTGTATGGCTATCAAACTAGTATAATGAAAGAGAATTTGTTATCTCAAATAAGAATGGAAAAAAATTGCTTCATAAGGATTTTCAAAACATCAAAAAAAAATTTTTTCTTTTCCAGATTCTTTCCGCATAATATGCTTTTCTAAGACTATCAAACTAGTATAATGAAAGAGAACCAGTTATCTCAAATAAGAACGGAAAAAAATGATTCTAATGAAGTTTCCAAACTTTGAAAAAAAATTTTTTTCTCTTCGAGATTCTTTCGCATAATATGCTTATCTAAGGCTATCAAACTAGTAAAATGAAAGAGAACCAGTTATCTCAAAAAAGAACGGAATAAAATTGATTCTCTTGGAATTTCCAAACTTCGAAAAAAATTTTTTTTTCTTTTCGAGATTCTTTCCGCATAATATGCTTTTCTACAGCTATCAAACAAGCAAAATGAAGGAGAACCAGTTATCTCAAATAAGAACGGAAAAAAAGTGATTCTAATGAAGTTTCCAACCATCGAAATAAATCTTTCCTTTTCGCGAATCTTTCTTCATTTTCTGGTTTTCTATGGCTATCAAACTAGTATAATGAAAGAGAAACAGTTATCTCAAATAAGAACGGAAAAAAAGTGATTCTAATAAAGTTTCTAAAAATCAAAAATTTTTTTTTTTCTTTTCGAGATTCTTTGCGCATTATATGCTTTTCTAAGGCTATCAAACTAGTATAATGAAAGAGAACCAGTTATCTGAAATAAGAATGGAAAAAAATTGATTCATAAGGATTTTCCAAACATCAAAAAAAAATTTTTTTCTTTTCGAGATTCTTTCCGGATAATATGTTTTCTAAGCCTATCAAACTAGTGTAATGAAAAAGAACCAGTTATCTCAAAAAAGAACGGAAAAAAATTGATTCTCTTGGATTTTCCAACATTCGAAAAAATTTTTTTTTCTTTTCGAGATTCTTTCCGGATAATATGCTTATCTACAGCTATCAAACTAGCAAAATGAAACAGAACCGGTTATCTCAAATAAGAACGGAAAAAAAGTGATTCTAATGAAGTTTCCAACCATCGAAATATATCTTTTCTTTTTGCGAATCTTTCTTCATTTTATGGTTTTCTATGGCTATCAAACTAGTATAATGAAAGAGAACCAGTTATATCAAATAAGAATGGAAAAAAAGTGATTCTAATGAAGTTTCCAAACATCAAAAAACATTTTTTTTTTCTTTTCGAGATTCTTTGCGCATTATATGCTTTTCTAAGGATATCAAACTTGTATAATGAAAGAGAACCAGTTATCTCAAAAACGAAGGGAAAAAAATTGATTCTAATAAGGTTTGCAACAATCGAAATAAATCTATCTTTTTCGCGAATCTTTCTTCATTTTATGGTTTTCTAAGGTTATCAAACAAGAATAATGAAGGAGAAATAGTTATTTCCATTTGAAACGCAAAAAAAAAAAAAAAACATTCTTTTGATTTCCAACCTTAGAAAAAAAATTTTTTCTTTTCCGGATTCTTTCCGCATAATATGCTTTTGTAAAGCTATCAAACTAGAAAAATGAAAGAGAACCAATTAATTCAAATAAGAACGGAAAAATAGTGATTGTAATGATGTTTCCAACCATCGAAATAAATCCTTTCTTTTCGCCATTTTTCTTCATTTTATGCTCTTCTAAGCCTATCAAACTAGAATATTGAAGGAAAAATAGTTATCTCCATTTGAAACGCAACAAAAGCAGATGCTTTTTGTTTCCAAACCTTGAAAATAATTTTCTTCCTAACTAAACTAACTAACCTAACCTAAGCGAAACTAAACTAAATTAAACTAAACTCAATAAAACTAAACTTAACTAAAATAAACTAAACTAAAATAAACGAAACTAACTAAACTAAACGAAACTAACTAAACTAAACTAACCTAACCGAACCTAACCTAAACTAAACTACACTAAATTAAACTAAACTAAACTAAACTAAACTAAACTATAAGCTAAATTATAAACTAAACTAAACTAAACTATAAACTAATCTAAATTATAAACTTAACTAAACTAAACTAAACTAACCTAACCTAACATAACCTAAACTAAACTAAACAAACTAAACAAAACTAACCTAACCTAACCTCACCTAAACTAACCTAACCTAACCTAACATAACCTAAACTAAACTTACCAAACTAAACTAAACATAACTAACCTAACCTAACCTAACCTCACCTAACCTAACCTAACCTAACGTAAACTAAATTAAACCAAAGTAAGCTAACCTAATGAAACCTAAACTAATCTAATCTAAACTATACTAAAATAAACTATTCCATAAACTAAACTAAACTAAACTAAACTAACCTAACCTAACCTAATCTAATCTAACCTGAACTAAACTAAACTAAACTAAACTAACCTAACCTAACCGAACCTAACCTAAAATAAACTAAACTAAATAACCTAACTAATCTAAACTAATCTAAACTAATTTAACCTTACCTAAATTAACCTAAACTAAACTAAACTAATCTAAACTAAACTAATCTAAACTAACCTAACCTAAACTAACCTAACTAAACCTAACATAACCTAAACTAAACTAACCTAACCTACCCTAAACTAAACTAAATTAAACTAAACTAACTAAGCTAAACTAAACTAAACTAAACTAACCGAACCTAACCTAATCTAACATAAACTAAACTAAACTAATCTAAACTAACCCAACCTAACTTAAACGTAACTAAACTAAACTAAACTAATCTAAACCAAACTAAACTAAACTAAACTAAATTCAACTAAACTAAA
Source organism: Metallyticus violacea (assembly GCA_030762175.1). NCBI lineage: Eukaryota > Metazoa > Arthropoda > Insecta > Mantodea > Metallyticidae > Metallyticus > Metallyticus violacea. The sequence goes on along the minus strand of CM060839.1, from coordinate 57,425,106 downwards.
CTAAACTAAACTAAACTACACTAACATAACCTTTCCTAACCTAATCTAAACTAAACTAAACTTACCAAGGTAATCCAAACTAAACTATAAACTAAACTAAACTAATCTAAATTACACTAACCTAACCTAATCTTAACTAAACCCAACTAAACTAACTTAACGTAACCTATCCTAATCTTACCTAACCTAATCTAAGCTAAACTAAACTAAACTAAATTATAAACTAAACTATAAACTAAACTTAATTAAACTATAAACTAAACTATAAACTAAACTAAAATAAACTAAACTAACCTTACCTAACCTAACCTAACCTAAATTGAACTAACTAACCTTACTTAACCTAACCTAACCTTACTTAACCTAAACTAAACTAAACTAAACTAACCTAAACTAAACAAAACTAAAATAAATTTAACTATAAATTAAATATAAACTATACTTAACTAAATTATAAATTAAACTATAAACTAAATTATATTAACTAAACTAAAATAAACTAAACTATACTAAACTATACTAACCTAACCTAACCTAAACTTAAGTAAACCTAACTAAATTAACATAACCTAACCTAACCTAAACTAAACTAAAATAAACTAAACGAAACTAACTAAACTAAACTAAACTGAACTTACCTAACATAACCTAACCTAACCGAAATTTCCAACCTCCAAAAATAAATGTTTTCCTTTCGAGATTCCTTCCGCATAATATGCTTTTCTAAGGTTTTCAAACAAAAATGAAAGAGAACCAGTTATCTCAAATAAGAACGGAAAAAAGGTGATTCTAATGAAGTTTCCAACCATCGAAATAAATCTTTTCTTTTCGCGAATCTTTCCTAATTTTATGGTTTTCTATGGCTATCAAACTAGCAAAATGAAAGAGAACCGGTTATCTCAAATAAGAACGGAAAAAAAGTGATTCTAATGAAGTTTCCAAACTTTGAAAAAAAATTTTTTTCTTTTCGAGATTATTTTGCATAATATGCTTTTCTAAGGCTATCTAACTAGTATAATGAAAGAGAACCAGTTATCTCAAAAAAGAACGGAAAAAAATTGATTCTCTTGGATTTTCCAACCTTTGAAAAAATTTTTTTTTCTTTTCGAGATTCTTTCCGCATAATATGCTTTTCAAAGGCTATCAAACTAGTATAATGAAAGAGAACCAGTTATCTCAAAAAAGAACGGAAAAAAAGTGATTCTAATGAAGTTTCAAACCATCGAAATAAATCCATTCTTTTCGCGAATCTTTCTTCATTTTATGGTTTTTTATGGCTATCAAACTAGTATAATGAAAGAGAACCAGTTATCTCAAATAAGAAAGGAAAAAAAGTGATTCTAATGAAGTTTCAAACCATCGAAATAAATCTTTTTTCTTTTCGAGATTCTTTCCGCATAATATGCCTTTCTAAGGCTATCAAACTAGTATAAAGAAAGAGAACCAGTTATCTCAAATAAGAATGGAAAAAAAAGTGATTCATAAGGATTTTCCAAACATTAAAAAAAAATTTTTCTTTTCCAGATTCTTTCCGCATAATATGCTTTTCTAAGACTATCAAACTAGTATAATGAAAGAGAACCAGTTATCTCAAATAAGAACGGAAAAAAATGATTCTAATGATGTTTCCAAACTTTGAAAAAAAATTTTTTTCTCTTCGAGATTCTTTCGCATAATATGCTTATCTAAGGCTATCAAACTAGTAAAATGAAAGAGAACCAGTTATCTCAAAAAAGAACGGAATAAAATTGATTCTCTTGGATTTTCCAAACTTCGAAAAAATTTTTTTTTTCTTTTCGAGATTCTTTCCGCATAATATGCTTTTCTACAGATATCAAACTAGCAAAATGAAGGAGAACCAGTTATCTCAAATAAGAACGGAAAAAAAGTGATTCTAATGAAGTTTCCAACCATTGAAATAAATCTTTTCTTTTCGCGAATCTTTCTTCATTTTCTGGTTTTCTATGGCTATCAAACTAGTATAATGAAAGAGAAACAGTTATCTCAAATAAGAACGGAAAAAAAGTGATTCTAATAAAGTTTCTAAAAATCAAAAAATTTTTTTTTTCTTTTCGAGATTCTTTGCGCATTATATGCTGTTCTAAGGCTATCAAACTAGTATAATGAAAGAGAACCAGTTATCTGAAATAAGAATGGAAAAAAATTGATTCATAAGGATTTTCCAAACATCAAAAAAAAATTTTTTCTTTTCGAGATTCTTTCCGGATAATATGCTTTTCTAAGCCTATCAAACTAGTGTAATGAAAAAGAACCAGTTATCTCAAAAAAGAACGGAAAAAAAATGATTCTCTTGGATTTTCCAACATTCGAAAAAATTTTTTTTTCTTTTCGAGATTCTTTCCGGATAATATGCTTATCTACAGCTATCAAACTAGCAAAATGAAACAGAACCGGTTATCTCAAATAAGAACGGAAAAAAAGTGATTCTAATGAAGTTTCCAACCATCGAAATAAATCTTTTCTTTTTGCGAATCTTTCTTCATTTTATGGTTTTCTATGGCTATCAAACTAGTATAATGAAAGAGAACCAGTTATATCAAATAAGAATGGAAAAAAAGTGATTCTAATGAAGTTTCCAAACATCAAAAAACATTTTTTTTTCTTTTCGAGATTCTTTGCGCATTATATGCTTTTCTAAGGATATCAAACTAGTATAATGAAAGAGAACCAGTTATCTCAAAAACGAAGGGAAAAAAATTGATTCTAATAAGGTTTGCAACAATCGAAATAAATCTATCTTTTTCGAGAATCTTTCTTCATTTTATGGTTTTCTAAGGTTATCAAACAAGAATAATGAAGGAGAAATAGTTATTTCCATTTGAAACGCAAAAAAAAAAAAAAAAACATTCTTTTCATTTCCAACCTTAGAAAAAAATTTTTTTCTCTTCCGGATTCTTTCCGCATAATATGCTTTTGTAAAGCTATCAAACTAGAAAAATGAAAGAGAACGAATTAATTCAAATAAGAACGGAAAAATAGTGATTGTAATGATGTTTGCAACCATCGAAATAAATCCTTTCTTTTCGCCATTTTTCTTCATTTTATGCTCTTCTAAGCCTATCAAACTAGAATATTGAAGGAAAAATAGTTATCTCCATTTGAAACGCAACAAAACCAGATGCTTTTTGTTTCCAAACTTCGAAAATAATTTTCTTCCTAACTAAACTAACTAACCTAACCTAAGCGAAACTAAACTAAATTAAACTAAACTCAATAAAACTAAACTTAACTAAAATAAACTAAACTAAAATAAACGAAACTAACTAAACTAAACGAAACTAACTAAACTAAACTAACCTAACCGAACCTAACCTAAACTAAACTACACTAAATTAAAATAAACTAAACTAAACTAAACTAAACTATAAGCTAAATTATAAACTAAACTAAACTAAACTATAAACTAATCTAAATTATAAACTTAACTAAACTAAACTAAACTAACCTAACCTAACATAACCTAAACTAAACTAAACAAACTAAACAAAACTAACCTAACCTAACCTCACCTAACCTAACCTAACCTAACCTAACATAACCTAAACTAAACTTACCAAACTAAACTAAACATAACTAACCTAACCTAACCTAACCTCACCTAACCTAACCTAACCTAACGTAAACTAAATTAAACCAAAGTAAGCTAACCTAATGAAACCTAAACGAATCTAATCTAAACTAAACTAAAATAAACTATTCCATAAACTAAACTAAACTAAACTAAACTAACCTAACCTAACCTAATCTAATCTAACCTGAACTAAACTAAACTAAACTAAACTAACCTAACCTAACCGAACCTAACCTAAAATAAACTAAACTAAATAACCTAACTAATCTAAACTAATCTAAACTAATTTAACCTTACCTAAATTAACCTAAACTAAACTAAACTAATCTAAACTAAACTAATCTAAACTAACCTAACCTAAACTAACCTAAACTAACCTAACATAACCTAAACTAAACTAACCTAACCTACCCTAAACTAAACTAAATTAAACTAAACTAACTAAGCTTAACTAAACTAAACTAAACTAACCGAACCTAACCTAACCTAACATAAACTAAACTAAACTAATCTAAACTAACCCAACCTAACTTAAACGTAACTAAACTAAACTAAACTAATCTAAACCAAACTAAACTAAACTAAACTAAATTCAACTAAACTAAACTAAACTAAACTAAACTACACTAACATAACCTTTCCTAACCTAATCTAAACTAAACTAAACTTACCTAACGTAATCCAAACTAAACTATAAACTAAACTAAACTAATCTAAATTACACTAACCTAACCTAATCTTAACTAAACCCAACTAAACTAACTTAACCTAACCTATCCTAATCTTACCTAACCTAACCTAATCTAAGCTAAACTAAACTAAACTAAACTAAATTATAAACTAAACTATAAACTAAACTTAATTAAACTATAAACTAAACTATAAACTAAACTAAAATAAACTAAACTAACCTTACCTAACCTACACCTAACCTAAATTAGACTAACTAACCTTACTTAACCTAACCTAACCTTACTTAACCTAAACTAAACTAAACCAAACTAATCTAAACTAAACAAAACTAAAATAAATTTAACTATAAATTAACTATAAACTATACTTAACTAAATTATAAACTAAACTATAAATTAAATTATATTAACTAAACTAAAATAAACTAAACTAAACTAAACTATACTAACCTAACCTAACCTAAACTTAAGTAAACCTAACTAAATTAACATAACCTAACCTAACCTAAACTAAACTAAAATAAACTAAACGAAACTAACTAAACTAAACTAAACTGAACTTACCTAACATAACCTAACCTAACCGAAATTTCCAACCTCCAAAAATAAATGTTTTCCTTTCGAGATTCCTTCCGCATAATATGCTTTTCTAAGGTTTTCAAACAAAAATGAAAGAGAACCAGTTATCTCAAATAAGAACGGAAAAAAGGTGATTCTAATGAAGTTTCCAACCATCGAAATAAATCTTTTCTTTTAGCGAATCTTTCCTAATTTTATGGTTTTCTATGGCTATCAAACTAGCAAAATGAAAGAGAACCGGTTATCTCAAATAAGAACGGAAAAAAAGTGATTCTAATGAAGTTTCCAAACTTTGAAAAAATTTTTTTTTCTTTTCGAGATTATTTTGCATAATATGCTTTTCTAAGGCTATCTAACTAGTATAATGAAAGAGAACCAGTTATCTCAAAAAAGAACGGAAAAAAATTGATTCTCTTGGATTTTCCAACCTTTGAAAAAATTTTTTTTTCTTTTCGAGATTCTTTCCGCATAATATGCTTTTCAAAGGCTATCAAACTAGTATAATGAAAGAGAACCAGTTATCTCAAAAAAGAACGGAAAAAAAGTGATTCTAATGAAGTTTCAAACCATCGAAATAAATCCATTCTTTTCGCGAATCTTTCTTCATTTTATGGTTTTTTATGGCTATCAAACTAGTATAATGAAAGAGAACCAGTTATCTCAAATAAGAAAGGAAAAAAAGTGATTCTAATGAAGTTTGAAACCATCGAAATAAATCTTTTTTCTTTTCGAGATTCTTTCCGCATAATATACCTTTCTAAGGCTATCAAACTAGTATAAAGAAAGAGAACCAGTTATCTCCAATAAGAATGGAAAAAAAGTGATTCATAAGGATTTTCCAAACATTAAAAAAAATTTTTTTTTCTTTTCGAGCTTCTTTCCGCATAATATGCTTTTCTAAGCCTGTCAAACTAGTATAATGAAAGAGAACCAGTTATCTCAAAAAAGAACGGAAAAAAATTTATTCTCTTGGATTTTCCAACCTTCGAAAAAAATTTTCTTTTCTTTTCGAGATTCTTTCCGCATAATATACTTTTCTACAGGTATCTAGCTAGCAAAATGAAAGAGAACCGGTTATCTCAAATAAAAACGGAAAAAAAGTGATTCTAATGAAGTTTCCAACCATCGAAATAAATCTTTTCTTTTCGCGAATCTTTCTTCATTTTATGGTTTTCTATGGCTATCAAACTAGTATAAGGAAAGAAATCCAGTTATCTCAAATAAGAATGGAAAAAAAGTGATTCTAATGAAGTTTCCAAGAATCAAAAAAAATTTTTTTTCTTTTCGAGATTCTTTCCGCATAATATGCTTTTCTAAAACTATCAAACTAGTATAATGAAAGAGAACCAGTTATCTCAAATAAGAACGGAAAAAAAGTGATTCTAATGAAGTTACCAAACTTTGAAAAAATTTTTTTGTCTTTTCGAGATTATTTCGCATAATATGCTTTTCTAAGGCTATCAAACTAGCATAATGAAAGATAACCAGTTATCTCAAAAAAGAACGGAAAAAAATTGATTCTCTTGGATTTTCCAACCTTCGAAAAAATTTTTTTTTTCTTTTCATGATTCTTTCCGCATAATATGCTTTTCTACAGCTATCAAACTATCAAATTGATAGAGAACCAGTATCTCAAATAACAAAGGAAAAAAAATGATTCTAATGAAGTTTCCAACCATCGAAATAAATCCTTTCTTTTCGCGAATATTTCTTCATTTTATGGTTTTCTAAAGTTATCAAACTAGAATAATGAAGGAGAAATAGTTATCTCCATTTGAAACGCAAAAATTAAAAAAAAAAAAAAATTTTTTGGTTTCCAACTTTAGAAAAAAAATTTTTTCTTTTCGAGATTCTTTCTGCATAATATGCTTTTGTAAGGCTATCAAACTAGAAAAATGAAAGAGAACCAGTTAATTCAAATAAGAACGGAAAAAAAGTGATTGTAATGATGTTTCCAACCATCGAAATAAATCCTTTCTTTTCGCCATTTTTCTTCATTTTATGCCCTTCCTAGCCTATCAAACTAGAATATTGAAGGAAAAATAGTTATCTCCATTTGAAACGCAAAAAAGCAGATGCTTTTGGTTTCCAAACTCCGAAAATAATTTTCTTCTTAACTAAACTAACTAACCTAACCTAAGCGAAACTAAACTAAATTAAACTAAACTCAAAAAAACTAAACTTAACTAAAATAAACTAAACTAAAATAAACGAAACTAACTAAACTAAACGAAACTAACTAAACTAAACCAACCTAACCTATCCTAACCTAAACTAAACTACACTAAACTAAACTAAACTAAACTAAACTAAACTAAACTATAAGCTAAATTATAAACTAAACTAAACTAAACTATAAACTAATCTAAATTATAAACTAAACTAAACTAAACTAAAATAACCTAACCTAACCTAACCTTACATAACCTAAACTAAACTAAACAAACTAAACAAAACTAACCTAACCTAACCTAGCCTCACCTAACCTAACCTAACCTAACTTAACGTAAACTAAACTAAACAAAAGTAAACTAACCTAATGAAACCTAAACTAATCTAATCTAAACTAAACTAAAATAAACTATTCTATAAACTAAACTAAACTAAACTAAACTAACCTAATCTAACCTAACCTAATCTAACCTAAACTAAACTAAACTAAACTAAACTAAATTAAACTAACGTAACCTAACCGAACCTAACCTAAAATAAACTAAACTAAATAACCTAACTAATTTAAAATAATCTAAACTAACCTAACCTTACCTAAATTAAACTAAACTAAACTAAACTAATCTAAACTAAACTAATCTAAACTAACCTAACCTAACCTAACATAACCTAAACTAAACTAACCTAACCTAACCTAAACTAAACTAAACTAACTAAGCTAAACTAAACTAAACTAAACTAAAGGAACCTAACCTAACCTAACATAAACTAAACTAAACTAAACTAAGCTAAACTAACCCAACCTAACTTAAACGTAACTAAACTAAACTAAACTAAACTAATCTAAACCAAACTAAACTAAACTAAACTAAATTCAACTAAACTAAACTAAACTAAACTACACTAACATAACCTTTCCTAACCTAATCTAAACTAAACTAAACTAAACTAACATAATCCAAACTAAACTATAAACTAAACTAAACTAATCTAAATTACACTAACCTAACCTAACCTTAACTAAACCGAACTAAACTAACTTAACCTAACCTAACCTAAACTTACCTAACCTAATCTAAGATAAACTAAACTAAACTAAACTAAATTATAAACTAAACTATAAACTAAACTATAAACTAAACTAAAATAAACTAAACTAACCTTACCTAACCTAACCTAACCTACATTAAATTAACTAACATAACTTAACCTAACCTAACCTTACCTAGCCTAAACTAAACTAAACTAAACTAACCTAAACTAAACAAAACTAAAATAAATTTAACTATAAATTAACTATAAACTATACTTAACTAAATTATAAACTAAACTATAAACTAAATTATATTAACTAAACTAAAATAAACTAAACTAAACTAAACTAAACTAACCTAACCTAACCTAAACTTAAGTAAACTTAACTAAATTAACACTACCTAACCTAACCTAAACTAAACTAAAATAAACTAAACGAAATGAACTAAAGTAAACTAAACTGAACTTACCTAACCTAACCTAACCTAACCGAAATTTCCAACCTCCAAAAATAAATGTTTTCTTTTCGAGATTCTTTCAGCATAATATGCTTTTCTAAGGTTTTCAAACAACAAAAATGAAAGAGAACCAGTTATCTCAAATAAGAACGGAAAAAAGGTGATTCTAATGAGGTTTGCAACCATCGAAATAAATATTTTCTTTTCCGAATCTTTCTAGATTTTATGCTTTTCTAAGGCTATCAAATTAGAATAATGAAGGAGAAATGGTTAACTATATTTGAGACGCAAAAAAAGAAGATTCTTTTGGTTTCCAACCATCGAAAATAATTTTTTTACTAACTAAACTAAACTAACCTAAATTAAACTAAACTAAATTAAACTAAACTAAACTAAACTAAACTAAACGAAACCAGGTAAACTAAACTAACTTTACCTAACCTAACCTAACATAACCTAACCTAAACTAAATAAAAGTAGATTAAACCAATCTGAACTAACCCAACCTAACCTAAATAAAAAACTAAACAAAACTAAACTAAACTATACCAATCTAACCTAAACTAAACTAAACTAAACTAAACTAACCTAACATAACCTAAACTAAAATAAACTAAATTAAACTAACCTTACCTAACTAACCTAAACTATTCTAAATTAATCAAAATTAAACTAAACTAAACTAAACTTTAAACTAAACTATAAACCTAACTAAACTAAACTTTAAATTAATCTAAAGTATAAACTAAAATAAAATAAACTAAACTAACCTAACCTAACCTGACCTAAACTAAACTAACAAAACTAAACTAAACTAAACTAACCCAACCTAACTTAACCTAAACTAATGTAAACTAAACTAAACTACAATAACCTAATCAAACCTAAACTAAACTAATCTAAACTAAACTAAATTAAAGTATTCTATAAACTAAACTAAACTAAACTAACCTAACCTAACCAAACCTAAACTAAACCAAACTAAACTAAACTATAAACTAAACTAAACTAAAGTATAAACTAAACTATATACTAAATTAAGTAACTAAACTATAAACTGAACTAAACTTAACTAAACTAAACTAAACTTAACTAACGTAACCTCACCTAACCTAACCTAAGCCAACTTAACATAAACTAAACTAAACTAAGCTAATCTAACCTAACATAACCTAACCTAACCTAACCTAAACGAAACTAAACTAAACTAAACTAATTTAACTAATCTAAACTAAACTAAACTAAACTAAATTCAACTAAATTAAACTAAACTAAACTAAACTGCACTAACCTAACCTAACCTAATCTAATCTAAACTAAAGTAAACTAAATCAAACCAACCTAGCCTAAACTAACCTAAACTATCTAAACTAAACTAAACTGAACTATAAGCTAAACTATAAATTAAACTAAACTATAAACTATAAACTAAAGTAAACTAAACTATAAACTAAACTATAAACTAAACTAACCTAACCTAACCTAACCTAACATAACCTAAATTAAACTAAACTAAAATAAACTGATTTGACATAACCTAACCTAAAGTAACCTAAGCTAAACTGAACTAACCTAACCTAAGCTAAACTGAACTAAATTAACTATATTCTAAACTAACTATAAAAAACTATAAACTAAAGGAAACTATAAACCAAACTAAACTAAACTAACCTAACCTAAACTAACCTAAACTAAACTAATCTAACCTAACTTAACGTAACCTAAACTAAACTAATCTAAACAAAACTAAATGTAAACTAAACTAAACTAATCTAAATTAATCTAAACAAAAATCACCTTACCCAGCCTAACCTAACCTAAACTAAACTAAACTAAACCAACTTAACCTAACCTAACCTAACCTAAACAAACCTAACCTAAACTAAATTAAACTAAATTAAAATAAACTAAACTAAACCATAAACTAAACTAAACTAAACAAAACTAATCTAATATAACCTAACCTAACGTAACCTAAATTAACCGAACTACAAACTAAACTAAATTAATCTAAACTAAACTAAACTAAAATCACCTTACCCACCCCAACCTAACCTAACCTAAACTAAACTAAAATAAACTAAACTAAACTAAACTAAATTAACCTAACCTAACCTAACCTAAACTAAACTAAAATAAACTAAACTAAACTAAACTAAATTAAACTAACCTGACCTAACCTAACCTAACATTACCTAACCTAACATAACCTAACTAAACTAAACTAAACTATACACTAGATTAAACTAAACTAAACTAAACTATACTAAACTAACCTAACCTAAACTCAACTAAACTAAACTAAACTAACTTAACCTAAATTAAACTAAACTGAATTAAACTAAAGTAAACTAAACTAAACTAAATTAACGAAACTAACTAAACTAAACTAACTTAACCTAACCTAACCTAACCTAACATAACCTAACCTAAACTAAATAAAAGTAAATTAAACCAAACTAAACTAATCTATCCTAACCAAACCTAAAATAAACTAAACTAAACCAACCTAACCGAACCTAACCTAAATTAAACTAAACTAAAATAAACTAACCTAACCTAACCTAAACTAAACTAAATTAAAGTAAATTAAACTAAAATAAACTATAAGCTAAACTATAAACTAAACTAAACTAAACTTTAAACTAATGTAAAGTATAAACTAAACTAAAATAAACTAAACTAACCTAACCTAACCTGACCTAAACTAAACTAAACAAAACTAAACTAAACTAAACTAACCTAACCTAACTTAACCTAAATTAGAGTAAACTAAACTGAACTACAATAACCTAATCAAACCTAAACTAAACTAATCTAAACTAAACTAATTAAACTACTCTATAAAATAAACTAAACTAACCTAACCTAACCTAACCTAACATTACCTAACCTAACATAACCTAACCTAACCTAAAAGAAACTAAACTATGGTAAACTAAACTAACCTAACCTAACCTATCCTAAGCTTAACTAAACTAATTTAAACCAAACTAAACTAAACTAAATTAAACCAAACTAACCCAAACTAACCTAAACTGAACTAAACTAAACTAAACAAACCTAACCTAACCTAACCTAACCTAAATTAAACTAAACTAAATTAAACTAAACTAAACTAAACTAAACTTAACTATAAGCTAAATTATAAACTAAACTAAACGAAACTATAAACTAATCTAAATTATAAACTAAACTAAACCAAAATAAACTAACCTAACCTGTCCTAACCTAACCTAACCTAAACTAAACCAAAAAAAACTAAACTAAACTAAACTAACCTAACCTAGCATAACTTAACCTAACCTAAACTAACCTAAACTAAACTAAACTAAACTAAAGTAAACTAACCTAATGAAACATAAACTAAACTAATCTAAACTAAAGTAAAATAAACTATTCTATAAACTAAACTAAACTAAACTAAACTAAACTAACCTAACCTAACCTAACCTAAACTAAATAAAACTAAACTAACCTAACCTAACCGAACGTAACCTAAACTAAACTAAACTAAACAATCTAACTAATCTAAACTAACCTAAATTAACATAACCTATCCTAAATTAAACTAATCTAAACTAAACTAATCTAAACTAAACTAAACTAACCTAACCGAACCTAACCTAAACTAAACTAAACTAAACAACCTAACTAATCTAAACTAACCTAAACTAACAAATCCTAACCTAAATTAAACTAAACAAACTAAGCTATACTAAACTCAACTAAACTAAAATAAACTATAAACTAAACTATCTAAACTAAACTATAAACTAAACTAAACTTAACTAAACTAAACTAAATTAAACTTAACTAACCTAGCCTAAGCTAACCTAACACAAACTAAACTAAATTAAGCTAACCTAAACTAACCTAACTTAAACGTAACTAAACTAAACTAAACTAAGCTAATCTAAACCAAACTCAACTAAACTAAATTCAACTAAATTAAACTAAACTACACTAACCTAACCTAACCTAATCTAATATAGACTTTACTAAACTAAACTAAACCAACCTAACCTAAACTAACCGAAACTATCTGAACTAAATTAAACTAAACTATAAACTATATACTAAACTAAATTATAAACTAAACTAAACTAACCTACCCTAGCCTAACCTACCATAACCAAAACTAATCTAAACTAATATAAACTAATTTAACCTAACCTAACCTAAATTAAACTAACCTTACCTAACCTAATCTAATATAACCTAACCTAAACGAAACTAAACTAAACTAAACTAAACATAACCAAACTAAACTAAAATAAACTAAACTATAAACTAAACTATAAACTAAACTAAAATCAACTAAATTAAACTAAACTAACTAAACTACACTAACCTAACCTAGCCTAATCTAATCTAAACTAAACTAAACTAAACCAAACCAACCTAGCCTAAACTAACCTAAACTATCTAAACTAAATTAAACTAAACTATAAACTATAAACTAAACTAAACTAAACTATAAACTAAACTATAAACTAAACTAACCTAACCTAACCTAACAGAATCTAAACTAATCTAAACAAAACAAAATAAACTAATTTAACATAACCTAACCTACCCTAACCTAACCTTACCTAACCTATTCTAACCTAAACTAAACTAAAGTAAACTAAATTATGAACTATAGCATAAATTAATCTATAAACTAAACTAAACTAAACTAAAATATAAACTAAAATAAACTAAACAAAAATAACCTAAACTAAACTAACTAACCTAACCTAACCTAACCTAAGATAAACTAAACTAACCTAACCTAACCTAAACTAAACTAACTAACCTAACCTAACCTAACCTAAGATAAACTAAACTAACCTAACCTAACCTAAACTAAACTAAACTAAACTAAACTAAGCCATAATCTAAACTAAACTAAACTAATCTACACTAAACTAACCTAACCTATCCTAAGCTAACCTACATTAAACTAAACTAAACTAAACTAAACTATAAACTAAACTATAAATTAACTAAACTAAATTAAACTATAAACTAAACTATAAAGTAATCTAAACTTAACTAAACTATAAACTAGATTAAACTAAACTAAACTAAACTATACTAAACTAACCTAACCTAAACTCAACTAAACTAAAGTAACCTAACTAAACCTAACCTAAACTAAGCTGAATTAAATAAACTAAATTCAACTAAACTAAAATAAACTAAACTAACCTAACCTAACCTAACATAACCTAACATAACCTAAACTAAACTAAACTAAACTACACTAAACTAAACAAAACAAAACTAAACTAAACTAAACTAAACTAAATTAAAACTAAATTTAACTATAAACTAAACTATAAACTAAACTTAACTAAACTATAAACTATACTATAAACTAAATTAAATTAACTAAACTATAAACTAAACTAAAATAAACTAAACTAAACTAATCTAAACTTAACTAAATTATCCTGAACTAACCTAAACTAAACGAAACTAAACTAATCGAAAATAAACTATAATAAACTAAACTAAACTAACCTAACCTAACGTAACCTAACCTAACCTAAGCGAAGTTTTCAACTTTCAAAAATAAATTTTTTCTTTTCGAAATTCTTTCCGCATAATATGCTTTTCTAAGGTTATCAAACTACAAAAATGAAAGAGAACCAGTTATCTCAAATAAGAACGGAAATAAGTGATTCTAATGAGGTTTGCAACCATCGAAATAAAGCTTTTCTTTTCGCGAATCTTTCTTCATTTTATGCTTATCTAATGCTATCAAACTAGAATAATGAATGAGAAATAGTTATCTCCATTTGAAATGCAAAAGAAAAACGCGATTCTTTTGGTTTCCAACCTTCGAAAATAATTTTCTTCCTAAATAAACTAACCTAACCAAATCTAAACCAAACTAAACTAAATTATACTAAACTATATAAAACTAAACTAAACTAAAATAAACTAAATTAAACGAAACGAAACTAACTAAAATAAACTGACCTAACCTAACCTAACCGAACATTACCTAACCTAACATAACCTAACTTAACCTAACCTAAACTAAATCAAAATAAATTAAATCAAAATAAACTAACCTAACCTAACCTAAGCTAAAATAAACTTTACTAAACTAAACTAAACTAAACTAACCTAACCTAACCTAACCTAACCTAACCTAAACTAAACTAAACTAAATTAAACCAAACTAAACTAAACTAGATTAAACTAACCTAACCAAACCAACCTAGCCTAAACTAACCTAAACAACCTAAACTAAATTAAACTAAACTATAAACTATAAACTAAACTAAACTAAACTATAAACTAAACTATAAACTAACCTAACCTAACCTAACCTAACAGAACCTAAACTAATCTAAACAAAACAAAATAAACTAATATAACATAACCTAACCTACCCTAACCTAACCTTACCTAACCTATTCTAACCTAAACTAAACTAAAGTAAATTAAAATATGAACTATGCCACAAATTAATCTATAAACTAAACTAAACTAAACTAAAATATAAACTAAAATAAATTAAACAAAAATAACCTAAACTAAACTAACTAACCTAACCTAACCTAACCTAAGATAAACTAAACTAACCTAACCTAACCTAAACTAAACTAAACTAAACTAAACTGAAATAAACTATATTCTAAACTAACTATAAAAAACTATAAACTAAAGCAAACTATAAACTAATCTAAACTAAACTAAACTAAACTAACCTAACCTAACCTAAACTAAACTAAACTAATCTAACCTAACCTAATCTAACCTAACCTAAACTAAACTAATCTAAATTAAACTAAATGTAAACTAAACTATAAAATAAACTGAACTATAAACTAAACCAATCTAAACTAAACTAAACTAAAATCACCTTACCCAACGTAACCTAACCTAACCTAAACTAAACTAAACTAACCTAACCTGAACTAAGTAAAATTAAACTAAAATAAACTAAACTAAACCATAAACTAAACCAAACTAAACTAAACAAAACTAATCTAATATAACCTAACCTAACGTAACCTAAACTAAACTAAACTTACCTAACCTCACATAACCTAACCTAATCCAAACTAAACTAAACTATAACTAAATTAAACTAAACTATAAATAACCTATAACAAACTAAACTAAACTAAGCCATAAACTAAACCAAATTAAACTAATATACACTAAACTAACCTAACCTATCCTAAGCTAACCTATATTAAACTAAACTAAACTAAACTATAAACTACACTATAAATTAACTAAACTAAATTAAACTATAAACTAAACTATAAAGTAATCTAAACTTAACTAAACTATAAACTAGATTAAACTAAACTAAACTATACTAAACTAACCTAACCTAAACTCAACTAAACTAAACTAACCTAAGTTAACCTAACCTAAACTAAACTGAATTAAATAAACTAAATTCAACTAAACCTAAATAAACTAAACTAACCTAACCTAACCTAACATAACCTAACATAACCTAAATTAAACTAAACTAAACTACACTAAACTAAACAAAACAAAACTAAACTAAACTAAACTAAACTAAACTAAATTAAAACTAAATTTAACTATAAACTAAACTATAAACTAAAATTAACTAAACTATAAACTATACTATAAACTAAATTAAATTAACTAAACTATAAACTAAACTAAAATAAACTAAACTAAACTAATCTAATCTTAACTAAATTAACCTAACCTAACCTAAACTAAACGAAACTAAACTAATCGAAAATAAACTATACTAAACTAAACTAAACTAACCTAACCTAACGTAACCTAACCTAACCTAATCGAAGTTTTCAACTTTCAAAAATAAATTTTTTCTTTTCGAGATTCTTTCCGCATAATATGCTTTTCTAAGGTTATCAAACTACAAAAATGAAAGAGAACCAGTTATCTGAAATAAGAACGGAAATAAGTGATTCTAATGAGGTTTGCTACCATCGAAATAAATCTTTTCTTTTCGCGAATCTTTCTTCATTTTATGCTTATCTAATGCTATCAAACTAGAATAATGAATGAGAAATAGTTATCTCCATTTGAAATGCAAAAAAACGCGATTCTTTTGGTTTCCAACCTTCGAAAATAATTTTCTTCCTAACTAAACTAACCTAACCTAATCTAAACTAACTAAACTAAATTATACTAAACTATATAAAACTAAACTAAACTAAACTAAACTAAACGAAACTAAATTAACTAAACTAAACGAAACTAACTAAATTAAACTGACCTAACCTAACCTAACCTAACATTACCTAACCTAACATAACCTAACTTAACCTAACCTAAACTAAATAAAAATATATTAAATCAAAATAAACTAACCTAACCTAACCTAACCTAAGCTAAAATAAACTACACCAAACTATACTAAACTAACCTAACCTAACCTAACCTAACCTAACCTAAACTAAACTAAACTAAATTAAACCAAACTAAACTAAACTAAATTAAACTAACCTAACCTAACCTAACCTAACCTAACCTAAACTGAACTAAACTGAACTAAACTAAACTAACCTAAACTAACCTAAACTAAACTAAACTAAATTAAACTAAACTAAACTAAACTAAACTAAACTTAACTATAAGCTAAGTTATAAACTAAACTAAACTAAAATATAAACTAATCTAAATTATAAACTAAACTAAACTAAAATAAACTAACCTAACCTGACCTAAACCAAACTAAACTTAACTAAACTAAAGTAACCTAACCTAACATAACCTAACCTAACCTAAACTAACCTAAATTAAACTAATCTAAACTAAAGTAAACTAACCTAATGAAACCTAAACTAAACTAATCTAAACTAAACTAAAATGAACTATTCTATAAACTAAACTAAACTAAACTAAACTGAACTAACCTAACCTAACCTAACCTAACATAACCTAAACTGAACTAAACTAACCTAACCTAACCGAACCTATCCTAACCAAAACTCTACTAAATAACCTAACTAATCCAAAGTAACCTAAACTAACATAACCTAACCTAAATTAAACTAAACTAAACTAAACTAATCTAAACCAAACTAAACTAACCTATCCTAACGTAACCTAAACTAAACTAACCTAACCTAACCTAACCTAAACTATATTAAATTAAACTAAACTAACAAAGCTAAACCAAAGTAAACTAAACTAATCTAAACAAAAATAAACTATAAACTAAACTATAAACTAAACTAAATTATAAACTAAACTATAAACTAAATTATATGAACTAAACTATAAACTAAATTAAACTTAACTAAACTAAACTAAATTAAACTTGACTATCCTAACCTAAACTAAGCTAACCTAACATAAACTAAACTAAACTAAACTAAGCTAACCTAACCTAACCAAACTTAAACGTAACTATTCTAAACTAAACTAAGCTAATCTAAACCAAACAAAACTAAACTAAACTAAATTCAACTAAATTAAACTAAACTACACTAACCTAACCTAATCTAATGTAGATTAAACTAAACTAAACTAAACAAAGCTAACCTAAACTTTCCTATACTATCTAATCTAAACTAAACTGAACTATAAACTAAACTATAAATTAAACTAAACTATAAACTATATACTAAACTAAACTATAAACCAAACTAAACTAACCTAACCTAACCTAACATTACCTAAACTAAACTAAACTAGTATAAACTATTTTAACCTAACCTAACCTAAACTAACCTAACATTACCTAACCTAATCTAACCTAAACTAAACTAAACTAAACTACACTATAAACTATTCTATTAACTAATCTATAAACTAAACTAAACAAAACTATTATCCAAAATAAACTAAACTAAAATAAATTAACTAAACTAACTAACCTAACGTAAGCTAAACTAAACTAACCTACCCTAAAATAAAATAAACTAAATTTAATTATATATTCTAAATTAAGTGTTAAAAAACTATAAACTTAAGTAAATTATAAAGTAAACTATACAACACTAAACTATCCTAGCCTAACCTAACCTAAACTATCCTAACCTAATGTAAACTAAACTAAACTAAAATAGACTGATATAAACCAAACTATAAACTAAACTATAAACTAAACTAAACTAAACTATAAACTAAACTATAAACTAAACTAAACTATAAACTAAACTAAGGTAAACTAAACTAAAGTAAATTAACCTAACCCAACCTAAACTAAACTAAATGAAACTAAACTAAGCTAAACTATACTTACCTAACGTAAACTTTCCTAAACTAATCAAAACTAAACTTACCTATCTTAACCTAACCTAAAGTAAACTAAACTAAACTAAACTAAACGAAATTAAACTATAAACTAAACTATAAACTAAACTAAACTAAACTATAAACTTAACTAAATTAATTAAACTAAACTAACCTAACCTAACCTAACCTAACCTAAACTAAACTGAAGTAAACTAAACTAACCTAAATTAACCTAACCTAACCTAACCGTACCTAACCAAACCAAAACTAAACTAAACTAAACTTACATAACTTAACCTAACCCAAAGCAAACTAAAATCAACTAAACTAAACTAAACTAAACGAAACTAAACTATAAACTAAACTATACTACACTAATCTATAAACTAAACTAAACTAAACCAAACTAAATAATCCTAACCTAACCCAACCGAACCTAACGTAACCTAACGTAACCTAAATTAAACTAAACTAACATAACCAAACCTAACCCAACCTAAACTAATCTAAACTAACGTAACCTAACCTAACCTAAACTAAATTAACTATAAACTAAATTAAACTAAACGATAAATAACCCATAAACAAACTAAATTAAACTAAGCCATAAACTAAACTAAACTAAACTAAACTACACTAAACTAACCTAACCTATCCTAAGCTAACCTATACTAAACTAAACTAAACTATAAATTAACTAAACTAAATTAAATTATAAACTAAACTATAAAGTAAACTAAACTAAACTAAACTATACACTAGATTAAACTAAACTAAACTAAACTATACTAAACTAACCTAACCTAAACTCAACTAAACTAAACTAAACTAACTTAACCTAAATTAAACTAAACTGAATTAAACTAAAGTAAACTAAACTAAACTAAATTAACGAAACTAACTAAACTAAACTAACTTAACCTAACCTAACCTAACCTAACATAACCTAACTTAAACTAAATAAAAGTAAATTAAACCAAACTAAACTAATCTAACCTAACCAAACCTAAAATAAACTAAACTAAACCAACCTAACCGAACCTAACCTAAATTAAACTAAACTAAAATAAACTAACCTAACCTAACCTAAACTAAACTAAATTAAAGTAAATTAAACTAAAATAAACTATAAGCTAAACTATAAACTAAACTAAACTAAACTTTAAACTAATGTAAAGTATAAACTAAACTAAAATAAACTAAACTAACCTAACCTAACCTGACCTAAACTAAACTAAACAAAACTAAACTAAACTAAACTAACCTAACCTAACTTAACCTAAATTAGAGTAAACTAAACTGAACTACAATAACCTAATCAAACCTAAACTAAACTAATTAAACTATTCTATAAAATAAACTAAACTAACCTAACCTAACCTAACCTAACATTACCTAACCTAACATAACCTAACCTAACCTAAAAGAAACTAAACTATGGTAAACTAAACTAACCTAACCTAACCTATCCTAAGCTTAACTAAACTAATTTAAACCAAACTAAACTAAACTAAATTAAACCAAACTAACCCAAACTAACCTAAACTGAACTAAACTAAACTAAACAAACCTAACCTAACCTAACCTAACCTAAATTAAACTAAACTAAATTAAACTAAACTAAACTAAACTAAACTTAACTATAAGCTAAATTATAAACTAAACTAAACGAAACTATAAACTAATCTAAATTATAAACTAAACTAAACCAAAATAAACTAACCTAACCTGTCCTAACCTAACCTAACCTAAACTAAACCAAAAAAACTAAACTAAACTAAACTAACCTAACCTAGCATAACTTAACCTAACCTAAACTAACCTAAACTAAACTAAACTAAACTAAAGTAAACTAACCTAATGAAACATAAACTAAACTAATCTAAACTAAAGTAAAATAAACTATTCTATAAACTAAACTAAACTAAACTAAACTAAACTAACCTAACCTAACCTAACCTAAACTAAATAAAACTAAACTAACCTAACCTAACCGAACGTAACCTAAACTAAACTAAACTAAACAATCTAACTAATCTAAACTAACCTAAATTAACATAACCTATCCTAAATTAAACTAATCTAAACTAAACTAATCTAAACTAAACTAAACTAACCTAACCGAACCTAACCTAAACTAAACTAAACTAAACAACCTAACTAATCTAAACTAACCTAAACTAACAAATCCTAACCTAAATTAAACTAAACAAACTAAGCTATACTAAACCCAACTAAACTAAAATAAACTATAAACTAAACTATCTAAACTAAACTATAAACTAAACTAAACTTAACTAAACTAAACTAAATTAAACTTAACTAACCTAGCCTAAGCTAACCTAACACAAACTAAACTAAAGTAAGCTAACCTAAACTAACCTAACTTAAACGTAACTAAACTAAACTAAACTAAGCTAATCTAAACCAAACTCAACTAAACTAAATTCAACTAAATTAAACTAAACTACACTAACCTAACCTAACCTAATCTAATATAGACTAAACTAAACTAAACTAAACCAACCTAACCTAAACTAACCGAAACTATCTGAACTAAATTAAACTAAACTATAAACTATATACTAAACTAAATTATAAACTAAACTAAACTAACCTACCCTAGCCTAACCTACCATAACCTAAACTAATCTAAACTAATATAAACTAATTTAACCTAACCTAACCTAAATTAAACTAACCTTACCTAACCTAATCTAATCTAACCTAACCTAACCTAAACGAAACTAAACTAAACTAAACTAAACTAAACAAAAACAAACTAAACTAAAATAAACTAAACTATAAACTATACTATAAACTAAATTAAATCAACTAAATTAAACTAAACTAACTAAACTACACTAACCTAACCTAGCCTAATCTAATCTAAACTAAACTAAACTAAACCAAACCAACCTAGCCTAAACTAACCTAAACTATCTAAACTAAATTAAACTAAACTATAAACTATAAACTAAACTAAACTAAACTATAAACTAAACTATAAACTAAACTAACCTAACCTAACCTAACAGAATCTAAACTAATCTAAACAAAACAAAATAAACTAATTTAACATAACCTAACCTACCCTAACCTAACCTTACCTAACCTATTCTAACCTAAACTAAACTAAAGTAAACTAAATTATGAACTATAGCATAAATTAATCTATAAACTAAACTAAACTAAACTAAAATATAAACTAAAATAAACTAAACAAAAATAACCTAAACTAAACTAACTAACCTAACCTAACCTAAGATAAACTAAACTAACCTAACCTAACCTAAACTAAACTAACTAACCTAACCTAACCTAACCTAAGATAAACTAAACTAACCTAACCTAACCTAAACTAAACTGAACTAAACTAAGCCATAATCTAAACTAAACTAAACAATCTACACTAAACTAACCTAACCTATCCTAAGCTAACCTACATTAAACTAAACTAAACTAAACTAAACTATAAACTAAACTATAAATTAACTAAACTAAATTAAACTATAAACTAAACTATAAAGTAATCTAAACTTAACTAAACTATAAACTAGTTTAAACTAAACTAAACTATACTATACTAAACTAACCTAACCTAAACTCAACTAAACTAAAGTAACCTAACTAAACCTAACCTAAACTAAGCTGAATTAAATAAACTAAATTCAACTAAACTAAAATAAACTAAACTAACCTAACCTAACCTAACATAACCTAACATAACCTAAACTAAACTAAACTAAACTACACTAAACTAAACAAAACAAAACTAAACTAAACTAAACTAAACTAAATTAAAACTAAATTTAACTATAAACTAAACTATAAACTAAACTTAACTAAACTATAAACTATTCTATAAACTAAATTAAATTAACTAAACTATAAACTAAACTAAAATAAACTAAACTAAACTAATCTAAACTTAACTAAATTATCCTAAACTAACCTAAACTAAACGAAACTAAACTAATCGAAAATAAACTATAATAAACTAAACTAAACTAACCTAACCTAACGTAACCTAACCTAACCTAAGCGAAGTTTTCAACTTTCAAAAATAAATTTTTTCTTTTCGAAATTCTTTCCGCATAATATGCTTTTCTAAGGTTATCAAACTACAAAAATGAAAGAGAACCAGTTATCTCAAATAAGAACGGAAATAAGTGATTCTAATGAGGTTTGCAACCATCGAAATAAAGCTTTTCTTTTCGCGAATCTTTCTTCATTTTATGCTTATCTAATGCTATCAAACTAGAATAATGAATGAGAAATAGTTATCTCCATTTGAAATGCAAAAAAAAAAACGCGATTCTTTTGGTTTCCAACCTTCGAAAATAATTTTCTTCCTAAATAAACTAACCTAACCAAATCTAAACCAAACTAAACTAAATTATACTAAACTATATAAAACTAAACTAAACTAAAATAAACTAAATTAAACGAAACGAAACTAACTAAAATAAACTGACCTAACCTAACCTAACCGAACATTACCTAACCTAACATAACCTAACTTAACCTAACCTAAACTAAATCAAAATAAATTAAATCAAAATAAACTAACCTAACCTAACCTAAGCTAAAATAAACTTTACTAAACTAAACTAAACTAAACTAACCTAACCTAACCTAACCTAACCTAACCTAAACTAAACTAAACTAAATTAAACCAAACTAAACTAGATTAAACTAACCTAACCAAACCAACCTAGCCTAAACTAACCTAAACAACCTAAACTAAATTAAACTAAACTATAAACTATAAACTAAACTAAACTAAACTATAAACTAAACTATAAACTAACCTAACCTAACCTAACCTAACAGAACCTAAACTAATCTAAACAAAACAAAATAAACTAATTTAACATAACCTAACCTACCCTAACCTAACCTTACCTAACCTATTCTAACCTAAACTAAACTAAAGTAAATTAAAATATGAACTATGCCACAAATTAATCTATAAACTAAACTAAACTAAACTAAAATATAAACTAAAATAAACTAAACAAAAATAACCTAAACTAAACTAACTAACCTAACCTAACCTAACCTAAGATAAACTAAACTAACCTAACCTAACCTAAACTAAACTAAACTAAACTAAACTGAAATAAACTATATTCTAAACTAACTATAAAAAACTATAAACTAAAGCAAACTATAAACTAATCTAAACTAAACTAAACTAAACTAACCTAACCTAACCTAAACTAAACTAAACTAATCTAACCTAACCTAATCTAACCTAACCTAAACTAAACTAATCTAAATTAAACTAAATGTAAACTAAACTATAAAATAAACTGAACTATAAACTAAACCAATCTAAACTAAACTAAACTAAAATCACCTTACCCAACGTAACCTAACCTAACCTAAACTAAACTAAACTAACCTAACCTGAACTAAGTAAAATTAAACTAAAATAAACTAAACTAAACCATAAACTAAACCAAACTAAACTAAACAAAACTAATCTAATATAACCTAACCTAACGTAACCTAAACTAAACTAAACTTACCTAACCTCACCTAACCTAACCTAATCCAAACTAAACTAAACTATAACTAAATTAAACTAAACTATAAATAACCTATAACAAACTAAACTAAACTAAGCCATAAACTAAACCAAATTAAACTAATATACACTAAACTAACCTAACCTATCCTAAGCTAACCTATATTAAACTAAACTAAACTAAACTATAAACTACACTATAAATTAACTAAACTAAATTAAACTATAAACTAAACTATAAAGTAATCTAAACTTAACTAAACTATAAACTAGATTAAACTAAACTAAACTAAACTATACTAAACTAACCTAACCTAAACTCAACTAAACTAAACTAACCTAAGTTAACCTAACCTAAACTAAACTGAATTAAATAAACTAAATTCCACTAAACCTAAATAAACTAAACTAACCTAACCTAACCTAACATAACCTAACATAACCTAAACTACACTAAACTAAACAAAACTAAACTAAACTAAACTAAACTAAACTAAACTAAATTAAAACTAAATTTAACTATAAAGTAAACTATAAACTAAAATTAACTGAACTATAAACTATACTATAAACTAAATTAAATTAACTAAACTATAAACTAAACTAAAGTAAACTAAACTAAACTAATCTAATCTTAACTAAATTAACCTAACCTAACCTAAACTAAACGAAACTAAACTAATCGAAAATAAACTATACTAAACTAAACTAAACTAACCTAACCTAACGTAACCTAACCTAACCTAATCGAAGTTTTCAACTTTCAAAAATAAATTTTTTCTTTTCGAGATTCTTTCCGCATAATATGCTTTTCTAAGGTTATCAAACTACAAAAATGAAAGAGAACCAGTTATCTGAAATAAGAACGGAAATAAGTGATTCTAATGAGGTTTGCTACCATCGAAATAAATCTTTTCTTTTCGCGAATCTTTCTTCATTTTATGCTTATCTAATGCTATCAAACTAGAATAATGAATGAGAAATAGTTATCTCCATTTGAAATGCAAAAAAACGCGATTCTTTTGGTTTCCAACCTTCGAAAATAATTTTCTTCCTAACTAAACTAACCTAACCTAATCTAAACTAACTAAACTAAATTATACTAAACTATATAAAACTAAACTAAACTAAACTAAACTAAACGAAACTAAATTAACTAAACTAAACGAAACTAACTAAATTAAACTGACCTAACCTAACCTAACCTAACATTACCTAACCTAACATAACCTAACTTAACCTAACCTAAACTAAATAAAAATAAATTAAATCAAAATAAACTAACCTAACCTAACCTAACCTAAGCTAAAATAAACTACACCAAACTATACTAAACTAACCTAACCTAACCTAACCTAACCTAACCTAAACTAAACTAAACTAAATTAAACCAAACTAAACTAAACTAAATTAAACTAACCTAACCTAACCTAACCTAACCTAACCTAAACTGAACTAAACTGAACTAAACTAAACTAACCTAAACTAACCTAAACTAAACTAAACTAAATTAAACTAAACTAAACTAAACTAAACTAAACTTAACTATAGGCTAAGTTATAAACTAAACTAAACTAAACTATAAACTAATCTAAATTATAAACTAAACTAAACTAAAATAAACTAACCTAACCTGACCTAAACCAAACTAAACTTAACTAAACTAAAGTAACCTAACCTAACATAACCTAACCTAACCTAAACTAACCTAAATTAAACTAATCTAAACTAAAGTAAACTAACCTAATGAAACCTAAACTAAACTAATCTAAACTAAACTAAAATGAACTATTCTATAAACTAAACTAAACTAAACTAAACTGAACTAACCTAACCTAACCTAACCTAACATAACCTAAACTGAACTAAACTAACCTAACCTAACCGAACCTATCCTAACCAAAACTCTACTAAATAACCTAACTAATCCAAACTAACCTAAACTAACATAACCTAACCTAAATTAAACTAAACTAAACTAAACTAATCTAAACCAAACTAAACTAACCTATCCTAACGTAACCTAAACTAAACTAACCTAACCTAACCTAACCTAAACTATACTAAATTAAACTAAACTAACAAAGCTAAACCAAAGTAAACTAAACTAATCTAAACAAAAATAAACTATAAACTAAACTATAAACTAAACTAAATTATAAACTAAACTATAAACTAAATTATATGAACTAAACTATAAACTAAATTAAACTTAACTAAACTAAACTAAATTAAACTTGACTATCCTAACCTAAACTAAGCTAACCTAACATAAACTAAACTAAACTAAACTCAGCTAACCTAACCTAACCAAACTTAAACGTAACTATTCTAAACTAAACTAAGCTAATCTAAACCAAACAAAACTAAACTAAACTAAATTCAACTAAATTAAACTAAACTACACTAACCTAACCTAATCTAATGTAGATTAAACTAAACTAAACTAAACAAAGCTAACCTAAACTTTCCTATACTATCTAATCTAAACTAAACTGAACTATAAACTAAACTATAAATTAAACTAAACTATAAACTATATACTAAACTAAACTATAAACCAAACTAAACTAACCTAACCTAACCTAACATTACCTAAACTAAACTAAACTAGTATAAACTATTTTAACCTAACCTAACCTAAACTAACCTAACATTACCTAACCTAATCTAACCTAAACTAAACTAAACTAAACTACACTATAAACTATTCTATTAACTAATCTATAAACTAAACTAAACAAAACTATTATCCAAAATAAACTAAACTAAAATAAATTAACTAAACTAACTAACCTAACGTAAGCTAAACTAAACTAACCTACCCTAAAATAAAATAAACTAAATTTAATTATATATTCTAAATTAAGTGTTAAAAAAACTATAAACTTAAGTAAATTATAAAGTAAACTATACAACACTAAACTATCCTAGCCTAACCTAACCTAAACTATCCTAACCTAATGTAAACTAAACTAAACTAAAATAGACTGATATAAACCAAACTATAAACTAAACTATAAACTAAACTAAACTAAACTATAAACTAAACTATAAAATAAACTAAACTATAAACTAAACTAAGGTAAACTAAACTAAAGTAAATTAACCTAACCCAACCTAAACTAAACTAAATGAAACTAAACTAAGCTAAACTATACTTACCTAACGTAAACTTTCCTAAACTAATCAAAACTAAACTTACCTATCTTAACCTAACCTAAAGTAAACTAAACTAAACGAAACTAAACTATAAACTAAACTATAAACTAAACTAAACTAAACTATAAACTTAACTAAATTAATTAAACTAAACTAACCTAACCTAACCTAACCTAACCTAAACTAAACTGAAGTAAACTAAACTAACCTAAATTAACCTAACCTAACCTAACCGTACCTAACCAAACCAAAACTAAACTAAACTAAACTTACATAACTTAACCTAACCCAAAGCAAACTAAAATCAACTAAACTAAACTAAACTAAACGAAACTAAACTATAAACTAAACTATACTACACTAATCTATAAACTAAACTAAACTAAACCAAACTAAATAATCCTAACCTAACCCAACCGAACCTAACGTAACCTAACGTAACCTAAATTAAACTAAACTAACATAACCAAACCTAACCCAACCTAAACTAATCTAAACTAACGTAACCTAACCTAACCTAAACTAAATTAACTATAAACTAAATTAAACTAAACGATAAATAACCCATAAACAAACTAAATTAAACTAAGCCATAAACTAAACTAAACTAAACTAAACTACACTAAACTAACCTAACCTATCCTAAGCTAACCTATACTAAACTAAACTAAACTATAAATTAACTAAACTAAATTAAATTATAAACTAAACTATAAAGTAAACTAAACTAAACTATACACTAGATTAAACTAAACTAAACTAAACTATACTAAACTAACCTAACCTAAACTCAACTAAACTAAACTAAACTAACTTAACCTAAATTAAACTAAACTGAATTAAACTAAAGTAAACTAAACTAAACTAAATTAACGAAACTAACTAAACTAAACTAACTTAACCTAACCTAACCTAACCTAACATAACCTAACTTAAACTAAATAAAAGTAAATTAAACCAAACTAAACTAATCTAACTTAACCAAACCTAAAATAAACTAAACTAAACCAACCTAACCGAACCTAACCTAAATTAAACTAAACTAAAATAAACTAACCTAACCTAACCTAAACTAAACTAAATTAAAGTAAATTAAACTAAAATAAACTATAAGCTAAACTATAAACTAAACTAAACTAAACTTTAAACTAATGTAAAGTATAAACTAAACTAAAATAAACTAAACTAACCTAACCTAACCTGACCTAAACTAAACTAAACAAAACTAAACTAAACTAAACTAACCTAACCTAACTTAACCTAAATTAGAGTAAACTAAACTGAACTACAATAACCTAATCAAACCTAAACTAAACTAATCTAAACTAAACTAATTAAACTATTCTATAAAATAAACTAAACTAACCTAACCTAACCTAACCTAACATTACCTAACCTAACATAACCTAACCTAACCTAAAAGAAACTAAACTATGGTAAACTAAACTAACCTAACCTAACCTATCCTAAGCTTAACTAAACTAATTTAAACCAAACTAAACTAAACTAAATTAAACCAAACTAACCCAAACTAACCTAAACTGAACTAAACTAAACTAAACAAACCTAACCTAACCTAACCTAACCTAAATTAAACTAAACTAAATTAAACTAAACTAAACTAAACTAAACTTAACTATAAGCTAAATTATAAACTAAACTAAACGAAACTATAAACTAATCTAAATTATAAACTAAACTAAACCAAAATAAACTAACCTAACCTGTCCTAACCTAACCTAACCTAAACTAAACCAAAAAAAACTAAACTAAACTAAACTAACCTAACCTAGCATAACTTAACCTAACCTAAACTAACCTAAACTAAACTAAACTAAACTAAAGTAAACTAACCTAATGAAAAATAAACTAAACTAATCTAAACTAAAGTAAAATAAACTATTCTATAAACTAAACTAAACTAAACTAAACTAAACTAACCTAACCTAACCTAACCTAAACTAAATAAAACTAAACTAACCTAACCTAACCGAACGTAACCTAAACTAAACTAAACTAAACAATCTAACTAATCTAAACTAACCTAAATTAACATAACCTATCCTAAATTAAACTAATCTAAACTAAACTAATCTAAACTAAACTAAACTAACCTAACCGAACCTAACCTAAACTAAACTAAACTAAACAACCTAACTAATCTAAACTAACCTAAACTAACAAATCCTAACCTAAATTAAACTAAACAAACTAAGCTATACTAAACCCAACTAAACTAAAATAAACTATAAACTAAACTATCTAAACTAAACTATAAACTAAACTAAACTTAACTAAACTAAACTAAATTAAACTTAACTAACCTAGCCTAAGCTAACCTAACACAAACTAAACTAAAGTAAGCTAACCTAAACTAACCTAAATTAAACGTAACTAAACTAAACTAAACTAAGCTAATCTAAACCAAACTCAACTAAACTAAATTCAACTAAATTAAACTAAACTACACTAACCTAACCTAACCTAATCTAATATAGACTAAACTAAACTAAACTAAACCAACCTAACCTAAACTAACCGAAACTATCTGAACTAAATTAAACTAAACTATAAACTATATACTAAACTAAATTATAAACTAAACTAAACTAACCTACCCTAGCCTAACCTACCATAACCTAAACTAATCTAAACTAATATAAACTAATTTAACCTAACCTAACCTAAATTAAACTAACCTTACCTAACCTAATCTAATCTAACCTAACCTAACCTAAACGAAACTAAACTAAACTAAACTAAACAAAAACTAACTAAACTAAAATAAACTAAACTATAAACTATACTATAAACTAAACTAAAATCAACTAAATTAAACTAAACTAACTAAACTACACTAACCTAACCTAGCCTAATCTAATCTAAACTAAACTAAACTAAACCAAACCAACCTAGCCTAAACTAACCTAAACTATCTAAACTAAATTAAACTAAACTATAAACTATAAACTAAACTAAACTAAACTATAAACTAAACTATAAACTAAACTAACCTAACCTAACCTAACAGAATCTAAACTAATCTAAACAAAACAAAATTAACTAATTTAACATAACCTAACCTACCCTAACCTAACCTTACCTAACCTATTCTAACCTAAACTAAACTAAAGTAAACTAAATTATTAACTATAGCATAAATTAATCTATAAACTGAACTAAACTAAACTAAAATATAAACTAAAATAAACTAAACAAAAATAACCTAAACTAAACTAACTAACCTAACCTAACCTAACCTAAGATAAACTAAACTAACCTAACCTAATCTAAACTAACTAAACTAAATTATACTAAACTATATAAAACTAAACTAAACTAAACTAAACTAAACGAAACTAAATTAACTAAACTAAACGAAACTAACTAAATTAAACTGACCTAACCTAACCTAACCTAACATTACCTAACCTAACATAACCTAACTTAACCTAACCTAAACTAAATAAAAATAAATTAAATCAAAATAAACTAACCTAACCTAACCTAACCTAAGCTAAAATAAACTACACCAAACTATACTAAACAAACCTAACCTAACCTAACCTAACCTAAAATAAACTAAACTAAATTAAACCAAACTAAACTTGACTAAATTAAACTAACCTAACCTAACCTAACCTAACCTAACCTAAACTGAACTAAACTGAACTAAACTAAACTAACCTAAACTAACCTAAACTAAACTAAACTAAATTAAACTAAACTAAACTAAACTAAACTAAACTTAACTATAAGCTAAATTATAAACTAAACTAAACTAAACTATAAACTAATCTAAATTATAAACTAAACTA
Source organism: Metallyticus violacea (assembly GCA_030762175.1). Taxonomy (NCBI): domain Eukaryota; kingdom Metazoa; phylum Arthropoda; class Insecta; order Mantodea; family Metallyticidae; genus Metallyticus; species Metallyticus violacea. The sequence continues at coordinate 57,393,859 of CM060839.1, read as the reverse complement.
AACTAAAATAAACTAACCTAACCTGACCTAAACCAAACTAAACTTAACTAAACTAAAGTAACCTAACCTAACATAACCTAACCTAACCTAAACTAACCTAAATTAAACTAATCTAAACTAAAGTAAACTAACCTAATGAAACCTAAACTAAACTAATCTAAACTAAACTAAAATGAACTATTCTATAAACTAAACTAAACTAAACTAAACTGAACTAACCTAACCTAACCTAACCTAACATAACCTAAACTGAACTAAACTAACCTAACCTAACCGAACCTATCCTAACCAAAACTCTACTAAATAACCTAACTAATCCAAACTAACCTAAACTAACATAACCTAACCTAAATTAAACTAAACTAAACTAAACTAATCTAAACCAAACTAAACTAACCTATCCTAACGTAACCTAAACTAAACTAACCTAACCTAACCTAACCTAAACTATACTAAATTAAACTAAACTAACAAAGCTAAACCAAAGTAAACTAAACTAATCTAAACAAAAATAAACTATAAACTAAACTATAAACAAAACTAAATTATAAACTAAACTATAAACTAAATTATATGAACTAAACTATAAACTAAATTAAACTTAACTAAACTAAACTAAATTAAACTTGACTATCCTAACCTAAACTAAGCTAACCTAACATAAACTAAACTAAACTAAACTAAGCTAACCTAACCTAACCAAACTTAAACGTAACTATTCTAAACTAAACTAAGCTAATCTAAACCAAACAAAACTAAACTAAACTAAATTCAACTAAATTAAACTAAACTACACTAACCTAACCTAATCTAATGTAGATTAAACTAAACTAAACTAAACAAAGCTAACCTAAACTTTCCTATACTATCTAATCTAAACTAAACTGAACTATAAACTAAACTATAAATTAAACTAAACTATAAACTATATACTAAACTAAACTATAAACCAAACTAAACTAACCTAACCTAACCTAACATTACCTAAACTAAACTAAACTAGTATAAACTATTTTAACCTAACCTAACCTAAACTAACCTAACATTACCTAACCTAATCTAACCTAAACTAAACTAAACTAAACTACACTATAAACTATTCTATTAACTAATCTATAAACTAAACTAAACAAAACTATTATCCAAAATAAACTAAACTAAAATAAATTAACTAAACTAACTAACCTAACGTAAGCTAAACTAAACTAACCTACCCTAAAATAAAATAAACTAAATTTAATTATATATTCTAAATTAAGTGTTAAAAAAACTATAAACTTAAGTAAATTATAAAGTAAACTATACAACACTAAACTATCCTAGCCTAACCTAACCTAAACTATCCTAACCTAATGTAACCTAAACTAAACTAAAATAGACTGATATAAACCAAACTATAAACTAAACTATAAACTAAACTAAACTAAACTATAAACTAAACTATAAAATAAACTAAACTATAAACTAAACTAAGGTAAACTAAACTAAAGTAAATTAACCTAACCCAACCTAAACTAAACTAAATGAAACTAAACTAAGCTAAACTATACTTACCTAACGTAAACTTTCCTAAACTTATCAAAACTAAACTTACCTATCTTAACCTAACCTAAAGTAAACTAAACTAAACTAAACTAAACGAAACTAAACTATAAACTAAACTATAAACTAAACTAAACTAAACTATAAATTTAACTAAATTAATTAAACTAAACTAACCTAACCTAACCTAACCTAAACTAAACTGAAGTAAACTAAACTAACCTAAATTAACCTAACCTAACCTAACCGTACCTAACCAAACCAAAACTAAACTAAACTAAACTTACATAACTTAACCCAACCCAAAGCAAACTAAAATCAACTAAACTAAACTAAACTAAACGAAACTAAACTATAAACTAAACTATACTACACTAATCTATAAACTAAACTAAACTAAACCAAACTAAATAATCCTAACCTAACCCAACCGAACCTAACGTAACCTAACGTAACCTAAATTAAACTAAACTAACATAACCAAACCTAACCCAACCTAAACTAATCTAAACTAACGTAACCTAACCTAACCTAAACTAAACTAAACTATAAACTAAATTAAACTAAACGATAAATAACCCATAAACAAACTAAATTAAACTAAGCCATAAACTAAACTAAACTAAACTAAACTACACTAAACTAACCTAACCTATCCTAAGCTAACCTATACTAAACTAAACTAAACTATAAATTAACTAAACTAAATTAAATTATAAACTAAACTATAAAGTAAACTAAACTAAACTAAACTATACACTAGATTAAATTAAACTAAACTAAACTATACTAAACTAACCTAACCTAAACTCAACTAAACTAAACTAACTTAACCTAAATTAAACTAAACTGAATTAAACTAAAGTAAACTAAACTAAACTAAATTAACGAAACTAACTAAACTAAACTAACTTAACCTAACCTAACCTAACCTAACATAACCTAACCTAAACTAAATAAAAGTAAATTAAACCAAACTAAACTAATCTAACCTAACCAAACCTAAAATAAACTAAACTAAACCAACCTAACCGAACCTAACCTAAATTAAACTAAACTAAAATAAACTAACCTAACCTAACCTAAACTAAACTAAATTAAAGTAAATTAAACTAAAATAAACTATAAGCTAAACTATAAACTAAACTAAACTAAACTTTAAACTAATGTAAAGTATAAACTAAACTAAAATAAACTAAACTAACCTAACCTAACCTGACCTAAACTAAACTAAACAAAACTAAACTAAACTAAACTAACCTAACCTAACTTAACCTAAATTAGAGTAAACTAAACTAAACTACAATAACCTAATCAAACCTAAACTAAACTAATCTAAACTAAACTAATTAAACTATTCTATAAAATAAACTAAACTAACCTAACCTAACCTAACCTGACCTAAACTAAACTAAACAAAACTAAACTAAACTAAACTAACCTAACCTAACTTAACCTAAATTAAAGTAAACTAAACTAAACTACAATAACCTAATCAAACCTAAACTAAACTAATCTAAACTAAACTAATTAAACTATTCTATAAACTAAACTAAACTAAACTAACCTAACCCAACCTAACCTAAACTAAACTAAACCAAACTAAACCAAAATAAACTATAAACTAAACTACAAATTAAACTAAACTAAAGTATAAACTAAAATATAAACTAAATTAACAAAACTATAAACTAAACTAAACTTAACTAAACTAAACTAAACAAAACTTAACTAACCTAACCTAACCTAACTTAACTTAACATAAACTTAACTAAACTAAACTAAGCTAACCTAACCTAACCTAACCTAAACTAAACTAAACTAAACCAAACTAAGTTCCACTAAATTAAACTAAACTAAACTAAACTAAACTAATCTAACCTAACCAAACCTAAAATAAACTAAACTAAACCAACCTAACCGAACCTAACCTAAATTAAACTAAACTAAAATAAACTAACCTAACCTAACCTAAACTAAACTAAATTAAAGTAAATTAAACTAAAATAAACTATAAGCTAAACTATAAACTAAACTAAACTAAACTTTAAACTAATGTAAAGTATAAACTAAACTAAAATAAACTAAACTAACCTAACCTAACCTGACCTAAACTAAACTAAACAAAACTAAACTAAACTAAACTAACCTAACCTAACTTAACCTAAATTAGAGTAAACTAAACTGAACTACAATAACCTAATCAAATCTAAACTAAACTAATCTAAACTAAACTAATTAAACTATTCTATAAAATAAACTAAACTAACCTAACCTAACCTAACCTAACATTAACTAACCTAACATAACCTAACCTAACCTAAAAGAAACTAAACTATGGTAAACTAAACTAACCTAACCTAACCTATCCTAAGCTTAACTAAACAAATTTAAACCAAACTAAACTAAACTAAATTAAACCAAACTAACCCAAACTAACCTAAACTGAACTAAACTAAACTAAACAAACCTAACCTAACCTAACCTAACGTAAATTAAACTAAACTAAATTAAACTAAACTAAACTAAACTAAACTTAACTATAAGCTAAATTATAAACTAAACTAAACGAAACTATAAACTAATCTAAATTATAAACTAAACTAAACCAAAATAAACTAACCTAACCTGTCCTAACCTAACCTAACCTAAACTAAACCAAAAAAAACTAAACTAAACTAAACTAACCTAACCTAGCATAACTTAACCTAACCTAAACTAACCTAAACTAAACTAAACTAAACTAAAGTAAACTAACCTAATGAAACATAAACTAAACTAATCTAAACTAAAGTAAAATAAACTATTCTATAAACTAAACTAAACTAAACTAAACTAAACTAACCTAACCTAACCTAACCTAAACTAAATAAAACTAAACTAACCTAACCTAACCGAACGTAACCTAAACTAAACTAAACTAAACAATCTAACTAATCTAAACTAACCTAAATTAACATAACCTATCCTAAATTAAACTAATCTAAACTAAACTAATCTAAACTAAACTAAACTAACCTAACCGAACCTAACCTAAACTAAACTAAACTAAACAACCTAACTAATCTAAACTAACCTAAACTAACAAATCCTAACCTAAATTAAACTAAACAAACTAAGCTATACTAAACTCAACTAAACTAAAATAAACTATAAACTAAACTAACTAAACTAAACTATAAACTAAACTAAACTTAACTAAACTAAACTAAATTAAACTTAACTAACCTAGCCTAAGCTAACCTAACACAAACTAAACTAAAGTAAGCTAACCTAAACTAACCTAACTTAAACGTAACTAAACTAAACTAAACTAAGCTAATCTAAACCAAACTCAACTAAACTAAATTCAACTAAATTAAACTAAACTACACTAACCTAACCTACCCTAATCTAATATAGACTAAACTAAACTAAACTAAACCAACCTAACCTAAACTAACCGAAACTATCTGAACTAAATTAAACTAAACTATAAACTATATACTAAACTAAATTATAAACTAAACTAAACTAACCTACCCTAGCCTAACCTACCATAACCTAAACTAATCTAAACTAATATAAACTAATTTAACCTAACCTAACCTAAATTAAACTAACCTTACCTAACCTAATCTAATCTAACCTAACCTAAACGAAACTAAACTAAACTAAACTAAACAAAACCAAACTAAACTAAAACAAATTAAACTAAAATAAACTAAACTATAAACTATACTATAAACTAAACTAAAATCAACTAAATTAAACTAAACTAACTAAACTACACTAACCTCACCTAGCCTAATCTAATCTAAACTAAACTAAACTAAACCAAACCAACCTAGCCTAAACTAACCTAAACTATCTAAACTAAATTAAACTAAACTATAAACTATAAACTAAACTAAACTAAACTACAAACTAAACTATAAACTAAACTAACCTAACCTAACCTAACAGAATCTAAACTAATCTAAACAAAACAAAATAAACTAATTTAACATAACCTAACCTACCCTAACCTAACCTTACCTAACCTATTCTAACCTAAACTAAACTAAAGTAAACTAAATTATGAACTATAGCATAAATTAATCTATAAACTAAACTAAACTAAACTAAAATATAAACTAAAATAAACTAAACAAAAATAACCTAAACTAAACTAACTAACCTAACCTAACCTAACCTAAGATAAACTAAACTAACCTAACCTAATCTAAACTAACTAAACTAAATTATACTAAACTATATAAAACTAAACTAAACTAAACTAAACTAAACGAAACTAAATTAACTAAACTAAACGAAACTAACTAAATTAAACTGACCTAACCTAACCTAACATTACCTAACCTAACATAACCTAACTTAACCTAACCTAAACTAAATAAAAATATATTAAATCAAAATGAACTAACCTAACCTAACCTAACCTAAGCTAAAATAAACTACACCAAACTATACTAAACTAACCTAACCTAACCTAACCTAACCTAAAATAAACTAAACTAAATTAAACCAAACTAAACTAAACTAAATTAAACTAACCTAACCTAACCTAACCTAACCTAACCTAAACTGAACTAAACTGAACTAAACTAAACTAACCTAAACTAACCTAAACTAAACTAAACTAAATTAAACTAAACTAAACTAAACTAAACTAAACTTAACTATAAGCTAAATTATAAACTAAACTAAACTAAACTATAAACTAATCTAAATTATAAACTAAACTAAACTAAAATAAACTAACCTAACCTGACCTAAACCAAACTAAACTTAACTAAACTAAAGTAACCTAACCTAACATAACCTAACCTAACCTAAACTAACCTAAATTAAACTAATCTAAACTAAAGTAAACTAACCTAATGAAACCTAAACTAAACTAATCTAAACTAAACTAAAATGAACTATTCTATAAACTAAACTAAACTAAACTAAACTGAACTAACCTAACCTAACCTAACCTAACATAACCTAAACTGAACTAAACTAACCTAACCTAACCGAACCTATCCTAACCAAAACTCTACTAAATAACCTAACTAATCCAAACTAACCTAAACTAACATAACCTAACCTAAATTAAACTAAACTAAACTAAACTAATCTAAACCAAACTAAACTAACCTATCCTAACGTAACCTAAACTAAACTAACCTAACCTAACCTAACCTAAACTATACTAAATTAAACTAAACTAACAAAGCTAAACCAAAGTAAACTAAACTAATCTAAACAAAAATAAACTATAAACTAAACTTTAAACTAAACTATAAACTAAATTATATGAACTAAACTATAAACTAAACTAAACTTAACTAAACTAAACTAAATTAAACTTAACTATCCTAACCTAAACTAAGCTAACCTAACATAAACTAAACTAAACTAAACTAAGCTAACCTAACCTAACCAAACTTAAACGTAACTATTCTAAACTAAACTAAGCTAATCTAAACCAAACAAAACTAAACTAAACTAAATTCAACTAAATTAAACTAAACTACACTAACCTAACCTAATCTAATGTAGATTAAACTAAACTAAACTAAACAAAGCTAACCTAAACTTTCCTATACTATCTAATCTAAACTAAACTGAGCTATAAACTAAACTATAAATTAAACTAAACTATAAACTATATACTAAACTAAACTATAAACCAAACTAAACTAACCTAACCTAACCTAACATTACCTAAACTAAACTAAACTAGTATAAACTATAATAACCTAACCTAACCTAAACTAACCTAACATTACCTAACCTAATCTAACCTAAACTAAACTAAACTAAACTACACTATAAACTATTCTATTAACTAATCTATAAACTAAACTAAACAAAACTATTATCCAAAATAAACTAAACTAAAATAAATTAACTAAACTAACTAACCTAACGTAAGCTAAACTAAACTAACCTACCCTAAAATAAAATAAACTAAATTTAATTATATATTCTAAATTAAGTGTTAAAAAAACTATAAACTTAAGTAAATTATAAAGTAAACTATACAACACTAAACTATCCTAGCCTAACCTAACCTAAACTATCCTAACCTAATGTAACCTAAACTAAACTAAAATAGACTGATATAAACCAAACTATAAACTAAACTATAAACTAAACTAAACTAAACTATAAACTAAACTATAAAATAAACTAAACTATAAACTAAACTAAGGTAAACTAAACTAAAGTAAATTAACCTAACCCAACCTAAACTAAACTAAATGAAACTAAACTAAGCTAAACTATACTTACCTAACGTAAACTTTCCTAAACTAATCAAAACTAAACTTACCTATCTTAACCTAACCTAAAGTAAACTAAACTAAACTAAACTAAACGAAACTAAACTATAAACTAAACTATAAACTAAACTAAACTAAACTATAAACTTAACTAAATTAATTAAACTAAACTAACCTAACCTAACCTAACCTAACCTAAACTAAACTGAAGTAAACTAAACTAACCTAAATTAACCTAACCTAACCTAACCGTACCTAACCAAACCAAAACTAAACTAAACTAAACTTACATAACTTAACCTAACCCAAAGCAAACTAAAATCAACTAAACTAAACTAAACTAAACGAAACTAAACTATAAACTAAACTATACTACACTAATCTATAAACTAAACTAAACTAAACCAAACTAAATAATCCTAACCTAACCCAACCGAACCTAACGTAACCTAACGTAACCTAAATTAAACTAAACTAACATAACCAAACCTAACCCAAGCTAAACTAATCTAAACTAACGTAACCTAACCTAACCTAAACTATACTAAACTATAAACTAAATTAAACTAAACGATAAATAACCCATAAACAAACTAAATTAAACTAAGCCATAAACTAAACTAAACTAAACTAAACTACACTAAACTAACCTAACCTATCCTAAGCTAACCTATACTAAACTAAACTAAACTATAAATTAACTAAACTAAATTAAATTATAAACTAAACTATAAAGTAAACTAAACTAAACTAAACTATACACTAGATTAAACTAAACTAAACTAAACTATACTAAACTAACCTAACCTAAACTCAACTAAACTAA